>SJXQ01012527.1:51996-89839 GCA_006408695.1 Aepyceros melampus
CTCAACCTTCCGTCTCCACCCTCTGGAATCCCAAGCAGTTCCAGAGTGCACTATGCCTCTGTGTTTCTCTCAGCCCTTACAGGGGCCATGCTGTTGGCTTTCAGTGTCTTCCTCTCAGAACTCCTGACCGGTGTGAGTTTATTCCTCGAAATCTGTTCAAGCATCCACTGCTTTGTGAAGCCTTTCCCAGCTTACGCACATGGAGCTCGTGTTTCTCCCTTTGGACTCCCCCCGTGTTGTCATGTACATACCTCTCTTGCTGGAGTTCTCTTCATTCATTGACAACTATTTATTCAGCACTGCTGTGTGCCAAGTACTGTTCTAAATGGAAAAATCAGTCAGTCCAGAATTCTGAATTAATGAAGCTATCAAAGTTAAGGGGAAAAAAATAGGATTTTGAGAAGTGATTTGATCTAATGTCTCTTAAAAGGATCACTTTTAACAGAGTGGCTGCTGTTTTAACAATAGCCTGGAGGACCAATAGGTAGAAATAGGGAGACCAGAAGGCGATAGCATTAATCCACATCAGAAGGGATGGTAGCTAGGGATAGAGTGGGAGAAGTAGAGATAGTAAGAAATAGGTGAATTATGGATGTTTATTGAATGTAGATTCTATAAGATTTGCTGATGAATTGATTGGGGGTTGTGAGAGAAATAGAAGATAATTCTCAAGTTTTTTGTCTGAACAACTGGAAGAATGCAGTTGCATGACAACTGGGCTGGCAAAGATTGGAGGGAAAACAGGTTTGTGGGAAAAATAGAGAGTTCAGATTCAGACATGACAGAGATTCCCAGATGGACACGCAAATAGAGATCTTGAGGTAGCTGGATAAATGAGTCTTGAGTTTAAAGGAGAAAGCAGTAATCAGTACATAGTATGTGTTTAAACAGGATTTGGTGGGGTCACCTAGGAAGTGAGTGTCAATAAAGGAGGACCAAATACTGAGCTCTGGCACCCAGCGTTTGATGAGAAAGTATGAAGAATCCTGCAAAGGAGACTGTAGTGGCCAGCTTGGTGGGGGATATTTTCATGCCTTTCTTAGAGCATGCAGTGTTCAAGGGCAGAGCTGTGGCTTATTTCTTTATAGTTCCTAATATAGTTGTTGGTAAGTATTAGTATATTGAAAGAAGGAATAGCTCTTAGTAGGAACGCAAAGGGTGACTATAAAGATCTCAGTGCATGCTCAGTTGCTTCAGTCCTGTCCAGTTCTTTGTGATTCTGTGGACTGTAGCCCGTCAGGCTCCTCTGTCCACGGGATTCTCCAGGCAAGAATACTGGAGTAGGTTGCCATGAGATTTCAGGAGAGGGTAGTATTCAGAATGGAAAGCAGGTCCAGTAAAGCTTTCAAAGGCCCACCCAAATGGGTAGGATTTGGAAGCAGGACCTCATTTCCAAAGAGGGGATTAGCAACAATAAGATCCCTGCCCTAAAAAAGCCTGGAGAATTGAGCAAGTTCTCAGGTAAAAATTATAGAACTAGAGGTCAAATAGACAAAGGTAAAAATTCAGAACAAAGGTAAAATAGACAAAGGTAAAAAGTCAGAACCAAACTCAATAGGAGATAAAAACTTGGTCTTCACTTGCCAGAGTAATGGAAATAAAAGTAAAAATAAACTAATGGGACCTAATTAAACTTAAAAGCTTTTGCACAACGAAGGAAACAATAAGCAAGGTGAAAAGACAGCCTTCAGAATGGGAGAAAATAATAGCAAGTGAAGCAACTGACAAAGAATTAATCTCAAAAATATACAAGCAGCTCCTGCAGCTCAGTTCCAGAAAAATAAATGACCCAATCAAAAAATGGGCCAAAGAACTGAACAGACATTTCTCCAAAGAAGACATACGGATGGCTAACAAACACATGAAAAGATGCTCAACATCACTCATTATCAGAGAGATGCAAATCAAAACCACAATGAGGTACCATTTCACACCAGTCAGAATGGCTGTGATCCAAAAGTCAATGGACAGAGGAGCCTGGTGGGCTGTAGTCCATGGTGTTGCAAAGAGTTGGACACTCCTGAGTGACTGACACACTCACTGTGATCCTATTGCTGCAGTGTCCTTTATTAATTAGGTCCCTTTGCTTTATTACAGCTCTTATTTTTAACTTGCTTTTTTGTTGTTGTTTTGTCATTCAGTAGATCTTCAGACCAAACTAACTGAACTAATTCTACTATTTTTTTTCCTAAATGGAGACATCTCCTCCTTACCATAGCAGGTCGATCTGTGATTTCTTGTATAATTCCTTGATGTGAGGCCAGGATTTCTTAGAAAAGAACTTCCAGTATAAGTGATTCAACTTTCTGCCTCCTTTAGGTACATCTTTCTTTTAGTCAGTTCTTAATAAAGGAAAAAGCTCCCCATCTATTTTATAGCTGGCATAATTGTGAATGACCTGAATTATATCCTGCTGCTGCTGCTAAGTCGCTTCAGTTGTGTCCAACTCTGTGCGACCCCAGAGACAGCAGCCCACCAGGCTCCCCCATCCCTGGGATTCTCCAGGCAAGAACACTGGAGTGAGTTGCCATTTCCTTCTCCAGAATTATATCCTAGAGCAATCAAATGACTATCTTCATGGTACTGAAGTCCTCAGTATTCCATGGTCGCTACTTTCTAACAAAAAGTGATTTGCTACATAAATCATAGTGCTTAATTGAAATTATACTGGAAGCTCATTTACTTTTTACTTTCTAAAAAGTGGATAATTATTATGGCTCATGGGTCGGAGGTTGTAGATTTTACATATCCTTGATGTATGAGTGGATAAGTAGAAAAGGGAAAATTGTTCTCTAAATTATTAAGGATGCTGTGCAAAAAATGTTTGACAGGAAACATCATTAAGCTATAGAAAATAGAACCTTTGCCAACTTCTAACTGTTTAGTATTCAAGGAAAATCAATGCTCATCAGAATATTTTGTTACATTTGAGAATCTGTCATTTCTGTTTTGTAAACATTTTTAGATTCAAGATTAAGTTTTCATATTGCAGTAAAAAATTACTACTATTTTCAAAAGCATGTGTATTGTCTCTTCTAGTAAGGAATGTGATTTCTGGTCAAGCGAATAATGTGTATTTATGTTAAAATTTGGGGCACATTTGTAATTGATGAGCAAATGTTGACTTTCATTGGAATTTTTAAAAGAAATAATATTAATAGCTTGTTTTCTCTGAAATCTTTTCTATTACTAGTTCCACAAAATTAACTTGCTAAATTTAAATTTTGTTGCTTAGTTTTTCATTATGTGCTGTTCTTTTTTCACCATTAATCTGCCAAATTTTATTACTTTAAAATTTTGCTATTGGCATTTTTATTGTGCTGAACTGAGTTTATTGTATTTCCTGTAGATTCAAAAATAGACAGTTGTATATAGTTTTCTATAAAATAGAATAATACCACCTGTATATAAATATGTACACATATATTCATGGAGATAAATCACTGAAGACATTTGTGAAATTGGACGAGAAACTATTTTCAACCATTTTCAAAGTGGCCACTTTATATATTTTTCTGCTGACAAAGATGGGGCATATAGATTAGCCTGCAGTGGATCCTAATGTTTATGTTTTTATTAATCATTTTATCAGATTGCATCATATCTCTCCTTTATTTCTGCATTCATTTAAATAAAAGGTCAGATATTTTCCATTATAAAATTCACCCATGCAAAAGACTGTGAGTTTTCAGTGCATTGTTTTCTATACATTATGTTTTAGTTTCAACTTGTATTACATAGAATTATGCTTATATTTTATAATGTAGTATGCTTTTTAGAATTTGTCATATATTTATTTTTAAATACATAAAACTTAATTTATCTTGATAGTTTAAGCACATGAGGTTTTTTTGCTTCAGTTCAGTTCAGTTGCTCAGTTGTGTCCGACTCTGTGACCCCATGAACCGCAGCACACCAGGCCTCCCTGTCCATCATCAACTCCCGGAGTTCACCCAAACCCATGTCCATTGAGTCGGTGATGCTATCCAACCATCTCATCCTCTGTTGTCCCCTTCTCCTCCTGCCCTCAATCTTTCCCAGCATCAGAGTCTTTTTAAATGAGTCAGCTCTTCGCATCAGGTGGCCAAAGTATTGAAGTTTCAGCTTCAGCATCAGCCCTTCCATTGAATATTCAGGACTGATTTCCTTTAGGATGGACAGGTTGGATCTCCTTGCAATCCAAGGGACTCTCAAGAGTCTTCTCCAACACCACAGTTCAAAATCATCAATTCTTCTGCTCTCAGCTCTCACCTCTCATATCCATACATGACCACTGGAAAAACCATAGCCTTGACTAGACCGACCTTTGTTGACAGAGTAATATCTCTGCTTTTTAATATGCTGTCTAGGTTGATCATAACTTTCCTTCCAAGGAGTAAGCATCTTTTAATTTCATGGCTGCAATCACCATCTGCAGTGATTTTGGAGCCTAGAAAGATAAAGTCAGCCACTGTTTCCATTGTTTCCCCATCTATTTGTCATGAAGTGATGGGACCAGATGCCATGATCTTAGTTTTCTGAATGTTGAGTTTTAAGCCAACTTTTTCACTTTGCTCTTCCACTTTCATCAAGAGGCTCTTTAGTTCTTCACTTTCTGCCATAAGGGTGATGTCATCTGCATATCTGAGGTTATTGGTATTTCTCTTGGCAATCTTGATTCCAGCTTGTGCTTCCTCCACCCCAGCGTTTCTCATGATGTACTCTGCATAGAAGTTAAATAAGCAGGGTGACAATATACAGCCTTGACATACTCCTTTTCCTATTTGGAACCAGTCTGTTATTCCATGTCCAGTTCTATCTGTTGCTTCCTGACCTTCATACAGATTTCTCAAGAGGCAGGTCAGGTGGTCTGGTATTCCCATCTCTCTCAGAATTTTCCAGAGTTTATTGTGATCCACACAGTCAAAGGCTTATTGATATTTCTCCCAGCAATCTTGATTCCAGCTTGTGTTTCTTCCAGTCCAGCGTTTCTCATGATGTACTCTGCATATAAGTTAAATAAGCAGGGTGACAATATACAGCCTTGACGTACTCCTTTTCCTATTTGGAGCCAGTCTGTTGTTCCATGTCCAGTTCTAACTGTTGCTTCCTGACCTGCATACAGATTTCTCAAGAGGCAGGTCAGGTGGTCTGGTATTCCCATCTCTCTCAGAATTTTCCAGAGTTTATTGTGATCCACACAGTCAAAGGCTTTGGCATAGTCAATAAAGCAGAAATAGATGTTTTTCTGGAACTCTCTTGCTTTTTCCATGATCCAGCGGATGTTGGCAATTTGATCTCTGGTTCCTCTGCCTTTTCTAAAACCAGCTTGAACATCAGGGAGTTCATGGTTCACATATTGCTGAAGTCGGTTTGGAGAATTTTGAGCATTACTTTACTAGCATGTGAGATGAGTGCAATTGTGCGGTATGTAGTTTGAGCATTCTTTGGCATTGCCTTCTTTAGAATTGGAATGAAAATTGACCTCTTCCAGTCCTGTGGCCACTGCTGAGTTTTCCAAATTGCTGGCAAATTGAGTGCAGCACTTTCACAGTATCATCTTTCAGGCCATAACAACCCTTAAAGAATGAGATAGGGCCTCTGTCAGCCCTATGGACCTGCAGTTAACAGAACCTCCTACCAACCCAGTCAAACATCCAGTATGATTGCAAAATAAACACTTAATATTTTTAGCCATGAGAGTTAGGGATTATTTGCTACTGCAGAGTAACCTAGCTAAACTGACTTACATGAAGTAAGATCAAAACTGAATCTGAAAGAATGAATAAGAGTTAATTAGAAACATGGAAAGGAGAAGTGTTTAAACACAATAGGGTATCAAAAACAAAGAACAGGCAGATTTCAAAGTCTGTCATTCAGGAATAAAGCACAAAATTAGTAACTTGGGTTTAATAAAATCAGCAGAGAAATCTCAAAAAATAGGTTTTTTACCACATATTGAAGACCTGAGCAGAACTGGTAGAGTTGTTGAGGGAATATGGGATGAAGGAAATGTCAAGCATATGTTGGATAGAATGAGATTCTACTTTTTTGGAGAGCATATGCTCCTTGGAAATCTCTGCTTTACTTGTGTGATTCCTTTCTGTAGCCCATGGCAACTGCAATCTGTGAGAATTCCTCACATTCAGCTTTTGACCTCTTAGACAATCTGCAGATTTGTGCCTTGGTGCCTTTTATAATCTACAGGTATTTTAAAAACTGCACAGGAAAATTAAGCCAGAAAAAAATTTATAGATGATAAGAGCTTTAGTGAAATTAATGGTTTAGTCCCAATTACAAAGCAGTGCAAATGAGGGATAAGGTTGAAATGTAAACAAACAGAAGTTGTATCATATTACACTTATTTAATATTAATGTACACACTTTTGAGGCTTCCTTGGTGGCTCAGTGGTAAAGAATCCTCCTGGAATGCAGGAAATGCAGGAGACACAGGTTTGATTCCTGGGTTGGGTCGGTGAGATGATTTGGAGGAGAGCATCGTAATCCACTCCAGTATTCTTGCTGGGAAAATCCCATGGACAGAGAGCCTGGTGGGTCAGGGTCCATGGGGTCACAAAGAGTCAGACACGACTGAGCACACATCCATACACTTTTGAATTACTATATTGAATGGAGATGTTGTTTTTTCCTAGTTAAAGCTTTATGTAAAATGTAAAAGAAATGATTCTTGAACATGCTGATGGATAAAACAGAAGGATACAGTGCTCTCTTTCAGTCGGTCAACCCAAGCATGGCATAACATACAGGACTTAAGTGCTGGTAGAATTTTACAGCAGTTTAGTGTTAGATAACCTGCATCTTCATTATGTGGAGAGTCTCAGTGTGTTATCTGGGTTCTGAGTTTTTCCTTCATTGAGCATGAACAAGGAAGGGCTCCTGCTCACATCCCTTTGGCCTAAAGTTCTTTGCATAGCATGTGTTACAGTAGATTTCACCTTTTATCCTAATCAGTGTAGTTGATACTAGACTCTTGCCCACTTGGCACATCAGAAACAATTTTGTGCCCGAGCTTTCCAGTTCCAATTACCTTCTCAGAAGCATATATAAAATTCCCATATCTGGAACACTTCTCATCATCTCCCTATTTATGAGTATTTCTAGACATACTGGGATTGGTAGTAGTCCTCTAATTTTGGATGCCCAGTCTCTCACTAACATCCATCTAGAGCATGCCAGTGCCTCTGCTGCACCTCAGCTTTTTGGCCCATTCTTCTTTCCATAGCAGGATTTGCAGTGGATCTTTGATCAGGAAATTCACCAGGCCTGCTCTGAAAATTTCTCCTGTGGAATCATGAATAGAAAGCAGTGGTGGAAGCTTCTCCCAACCTTTTATGCAGGATTCATGATGCTCCTACAAGCCCCAGCTTATTTCCACTCCCTGGACCAGCTTTTGGAGTTGGAGGGAGGGCCATGCAGATGTGTGCCCCACCTCCACAGGAGGCTGGGCAGAGGGAAGTGATGGGCCTGTGGGAGTTAGGGAGCCAGGAGAGTTTTTACAAGTTTAGGTGTATTGCATGTAATGAAACCTTTAGAATTGCTATGAAATTTTCTCTAACAGAATTTATGTTCTTTTAAATAATCTTATATTATCTTAATAATGATGAATTTACATACTCAATTGCTAAATATTGGTCCTTAAAAAAAGCACCTATTATTTTCAAATTCATTAATGTTATTTGAAATTGTTCTTCCTTAAGAACTCCATTTATTCTTAATACTATGCCTATTCAATTCTTCTTCTTTAGAGTCTTCAAAATATAACTCTTTTGGGAAAATAAAACAGTCCAAACAAAATGTGCAAACTAATTTAATTGAAAGTGAAAGTGTTAGTTGCTCAGTCATGTCCAACTCTTAGTCCACCAGGATCCTCTGTCCCAAAGAATTCTCCAGGCAATAATACTGGAGTGGGAAGCACTTCCCTTCTCCAAGAGATCTTCCTGACCCAGGGATCAAACCCAGGTCTCCTGTGTTGCAGGCAGATTCTTTACCATATGTGCCACCAGGGAAACCCAATTTAGTTATCAGTCTTCAAAATAACAGTGAAATTTCACTGACTATTTGGTTGTACTATAATTAGTATGGATATAATTGACTATAAATAATCAGGCTTGTGGAGTATAGATCTAAACTTGTCAGGCTTAGGTAAGTTAGAAACTGCTTTTGTGTGTATGTGTTTTCATTAGTCATAAAATGTTTGCAGAACTGCTTCCATGTCACTTTTACGTAGCTGAACTTTCTATATATGCATATCCCCTGGGGATATTGGAAATAGAACTCCCCCAAAATTAAGTACCAGATTGTCTAGAAGCATAAACACAAGGGGTAAAATTTTACCTTTAGCTATATTAATGCAAATCTGGTCACGGTCATGAATATATTATTTTTAATCTTCTGGGTCTGAGATTGCCATATCAGAAATAGAATTTAGCCCATTTATCCTGTGGATATAACACATTACATATGTACCAGAGAACTCATCTTCTTTTTATTGGTATTACAAAACATAGTCAGCTTATTTTCTTATAGAATCTGAGAACAATCTCCAACCCTACAACGGTAAGGGACTATATTCCTGTGTAAACCAGAGTGATGCTTGACAGTGCTACCTGGAAGACTTCCCCTCCAGAGTTATCACTCAAAACAAGTTGATTGAATTGACCAGTGAGCTCAGCCAATCACTGACTGAGTCCATGAAGCCATCCTACCTCCCACCATGATGATTAGTTTTTCAACCTTGATAAAGTTGAATGTTAGTACATAGCTCAGATTTACCAGACTTTCCTTAGGGCCCTTTTTTATTTGGTTACATTTCCCATTAATGTGTAGCTGAATAGTCTGTGTGTGTATGTGTGTAAAAGGGAGGCAGGACTTTGTAGTCCTTAGATATAGTGCATTATATTGCACTATTATGCATACTTACTCTGTCCAGTCAAAATGCAGAAACTATAGATAAAAACTAAACATGATAGGCAAGAAAATGTAATGCTTTGGGATTTCCATTTAAAATAGAAACACACCAAGAGAATATGAACCTGTCTTCATTAATATTTTAGTTTATATTCACATTGCTGACTTACCTATCAGAAATATTCTTTGTTCCTGTCATTTATTTTACTTGTTTTCATGTACTCCACAGCATAATTGAAGATGGACCTCCTGGGATGGTGAGATGTTCTGTATATACACACTGCTGCTGCTGCTGCTAAGTCACTTCAGTCGTGTCTGACTAGACAATCTATAAATGACAGTGAATTTATTTGTCTAGGAGTTGACCTTGAAGGAGCGAGATTATGAATCATAACAATCAAAGCATTGGGTCCCCATGCATAAATATAATGAATACTTACTGAGTAGTTACATTAGCAAAGCACAATCCATGTTTTACATGAATTATTTTCATTTAATCATCTCAACAGTCCTATAAGATCTGCACTATTTATTGTTGTTGTTAGTCACTCAGTTGTGTCTGACTCTTTGCAACTTCATGAACTGCAGCACGTCAGGCTTCCCTGTCCTTCACAATCTCCTTGAGTTTTCTCAAACTCATGCCCATTGAGTCAGTGATGCCATCCAACCCTCTCATCCTCTGTACCCCCTTCTCCTTTTGCACTCAATCTTTCCCAGCATCAGGGTCTTTTCCAGTGGGTCAGCTCTTCACATCAGGTGGCCAGAGTATTGGAGCTTCAGCTTCAGCATCAGTCCTTTAACAAATATTCAAGGTTGATTTCCTTTAGGATTGACTGTTTTGATCTCCTTACAGTCCAAGGGACTCTCAAGTGTCTTCTCCAGCACCACAGTTCAAAAGGATCAATTCTACAGTGCTCAGCCTTCATTATGGTCCAACTTTCACATCCATACGTGGCTAATGGAGAAACCATAGCTTTGTTGACGAAGTGACATCTCTGCCCTCTAATACACTCTCTAGGTTTGTTACAGCTGTCCTTTCAAGGAGCAAGCATCTTTTAATTTCATGGCTGCAGTCACAGTCCACTTTGATTTTGGAGCCCAAGAAAGTGAAATCTGACACTGTTTCCACATTTTCCTCACTGCCCATTATTTTTACATGAGGAAAGTAAGTCTTGGAATGCTTGTCATTACTTACAACTGCTTAACTTGTATTCTTTATTTTTCAATTTTATTGAGAAGTAATTGATATATATAATGATATAAGTTTAAGGTGTACAACATGATGGTTTGATTTACATATATTTTGAAACAATCACAATAATAGGTTTAGTTAACCTTTATTTCATTTAAATACAATAAAAGAAAAAAAATTCTCCTTGTGATGCTTAATGTGTGTTTTTAAGCAATACGCTATAACAATGTGGGATTTTTGTTTCAATGTGTATGAGTTCCTTGAACAGGAAGACTATATAGTTATGTAATTACCAATGTAAAAATCAAAGCAAGTCTTTATTTTCTTTAACACCAGCCACACGTAAAAGTGAAAAATGGACATCTCAGTGTTGTCAACCATGCATTTTTGGTTGCAAGATTCATAGGATGAGTATAGTACCATAGTCAAAAAGTAGAAGGAGAATGCTGTGGAGAAAGATTGAAAGAGGACTAGCAGTATTTCCTAGGCTTATCACATGACTGCACTTGAAATTCAGATAATAGACTGTTTAAAGAATCAGAGCTAATAGGCCAGTTCATTTCTTTACATAAGGTGATCTTATTCTTCTCAGATATAAATTAGCCCAGTCATATTAAATATCACACACTGTATGTAGAGCTGGGTAATGATCTCCGTCAAATGATGAGTGCAGAGGGTTCACTTCACTCAGAGTGCTTCTGTTCCAGCTGTTTCTACTTATCTTAATTTTCCTAATTGGGTTACAATTAGGCTGTGATTGAGACATTAACATGGGAATTGGAGCTTTTCAACAAAAGGGTTTACTTCTTTTATTGTTTTGTGGTTCTCAACTTTCAGAGGCCTATTTCTTGCTACATGTTAATTAAAAAAGATTACACAATATTTAAGACAAGCTTTTAGCATACGAAGAATAACCTATTTACATCTGTATAGAACTAGCAATTTGACTGTAAGAAAAACACTATTCAGGAATTTTTTTAGACTAGGGCATGAGATATTTATTTTAAAACTATTAATTTTGTTTCTGACATCGTCCCCAGGTCTGACTTCACTTACTAAAAGGAAAGCTATCAGATGGACAAGCTTTAGATTGGAATGGTAAAAGTCAAATCTAAGCCCTTGCTATTCAGAGTATGATCCTTGGATCAAGAGCATCAGTATCACCAGGGAACTTGTTGGAAACTTAGCATCTCAAACTGGGTTGATTTTAATCCTATTGAAACAGAATCTGCATTTTAACAAGATCCCTGAGTAATTGATATGCATATTAAAGTTTGAGAAATTCTGTTAGAGCCTGATTATAGCAACAAATTAAAGGCAATTTCAAATTTAAAAAATTATCTCATCATGCATTCTGATCATATATAAGAAACTATGAAATCTCAACTAGTAGTCTAGTGACAATTAGGTTTAACTTTTTAATAACATCACTACTTTAGATTGTAAAGAATAAGTTAAAAGATTTTAAAAGCATTATGTGAGAAAAGTATGGGGCAGAGTTAAGTTGGAAATTGTTGGTTCTTTTGTTTGTTCTCATGGAATCTAGATAGTCTAATATTTTTCTCTGTGAGTCAGGGCTGCTGAAACTTAAAGACTCATAATAAGGCTCCACAACCAGTGGAAAGTGTTTTATTCCATTCATAAATCTCCCCACTATGTTTTCTTATTCATTTTAGTAATCATGGACCTCTAATTACTTCTCTTAACCAATTAGATGCACTTTGTCATTTAAACCTTTAATGGAATGTTTTCAGGACTTCCCTGGTGGTCCAGTGGTGTAGACTCTGCACTTCTATTTCAGGGGTTGCAAGTTTGATCCCTAGTTAGGGGACGAAGATCCCACATGGCATGCCTCTCAGCAAAAATACAAGTGTGTTTTCAAAATTCCTGTTTTAGAAGAGCAGATTCCTAAGCAATACTGTGTTACTATTTATTAGAGGGTAACCTATTGCCAGCCATTGGTGTCAAGGTGACTTAACTAAGAATTTTTGCAGTTGTCCTGTGAGAAGCAGGACACCCTTGTTAAGCTTTTCATTCTGCTGGTGGTCACTATTATCTTTTCTTCATTTGTTGAGGCAGAATTTTATCATTTCTGTAACTGATCTGATAGCCTGGAGAAGGCAATGGCAAGCCACTCCAGTACTCTTGCCTGGAGAATCCCAGGGACGGGGGAGCCTGGTGGGCTGCAGTCCATGAGGTCGCTAAGAGTTGGACATGACTGAGCAACTTCACTTTCACTTTTCATTTTCCTGCATTGGAGAAGGAAATGGCAACCCACTGTAGTGCTCTTGCCTGGAAAATCCCAGGGACGGGGGAGCTTGGTGGGCTGCGTCTATGAGGTCGCACAGAGTTGGACACAACTGAAGCGACTTAGCAGCAGCAGCAATAACTGGTTTAATAGCCAGAACTGGTACTATTTGGAGCAAGTTATTGGAGGACAGTTTACCCAGGCTTCAAAAATAATCTCTGCTGCAATTTGCCGTGTACTTCATCTTATCCACATTATATATAATCAATATTCAGAATATCTATATGCCCCAGCCTCTCTTTTCTCTTCTTTACTTTCTTCATCAATTATTAACCTTTTCAAAGAACTTGGGGAAAGGTGCAGGCCTTTGCTGCTTCATAATTGTTACAGGATCTGAATACATGTCCTGATCTGTGGCTGTGTTCTGAGATAATGAAGGGATTGCTGCCTTTGCCTTCTGCTCCCCTATTAAGCATTGATTAAGGCAGCAAACACTGGTTCCTTGTACCTGGACAAGTGTGTCTTTCTTTATTCTACATGATCTCTTCACTGGAAGAAGTTTATATATTCCTGGTCAGCTCAGTCACTTTCCAAGTACTCATATAGATGTTCACAAGACATTTCTCCCGGGGAATCTTTGTGGCCTTCTATACTTTTTACTCCCTGAGTACCATTTTCTGACTAAAGTTCTCCTTCGTGAGTTTGTGTCTCATTTTGCTAGACACAATCTCATTTGTGCCTTTGTGTATTATCTGTGTAACTCTTCTTTAAAGTGTCCCCTCACTGATAGCTTTGCTCTTTTCACTGTGGGAACTCTATTCATAGTGACTCTGGATGAGGTGTTTCTACTCCTCATTCTTGGTGCCAGTATCAGCCACCAATCTTGTCCTCATATTATTTTCTGTTACTTACAACAATAAACCTTAAATAACTCAGGTACACACATGTCTTCATTTTCTTTACTTCCTTAAAATAATTTTGAAAAACATGGCAAAAATTTAAAATTAAACTTAAACTGAGGTGATGAATTTATGGATTTTTGGCTTATTCTATTTAAGATTTGAATTGTTTCAAGGTGATGATAGTTTTAAAATACAATTTTTTCCAAATAGTTTTAAATATTAAAAATGAAGAAAAATGCAGAATTTCTATGAACAACTTTGTCAAGCTCTTGTATGGCTATGCTATTATTGACTCAGGCAAAGCAACAATGCCAGGAAAGTTTAAGCTTTGAGTAAGCCACATTGCCATGTGGTTCCCCAAAACACAAATCTTGGTCCCTAAAAGCCAGGCATTTTATTAATTTTGATCTCAAAATGGCCTTTCTTGCTAATAACTACTAATCCTCCAACTCAATTCTAATTCTCTTCTCTCTAAACAATTCATATTATTTGCATTTTTAATGTTTCCTACCACCAGAATGAGAAGAGTTGACTCATTGGAAACGACTCTGATGCTGGAGGGGATTGGGGGCAGGAGGAGAAGGGGATGACAAAGGATGAGATGGCTGGATGGCATCACGGACTCAATGGACATGAGTCTGAGTGAACTCCGGGAGTTGGTGACAGACAGGGAGGCCTGGCGTGCTGCAATTCATGGGGTTGCAAAGAGTTGGACATGACTGAGCGACTGAACTGAACCACCAGAATATAACTTCCATGAAGGCACACAATACATCCAGTACATATAATGGTGCCTACAACATAGTGAGCACTACGTAAATGCTTGCTGAATGGATAGATCAGCAAGAGAATTGTCAGGTAACATGCTTTGGGGGCTTCCCAGGTGATGCTAGTGGTAAAGAATCTACCTGCCAATGCAGGAGATGCAGGACTGCAGTGTTGATCCCTGGGTCGGGAAGATCCCCTGGAGGAGGAAATGGAGATCCACTCCAGTATTCTTGCCTGGAAAATCCCATGGACAGAGGAGCCTGGCAGGCTACAGTGCATGGGATCACAGAGAGTTGGACACGACTGAGTGACTGAGCACACACATGCACGGATATGCTCTTACACCCTTAGAGTGTCTTCATATGTGAAAGCCGGGCCCTTACAGCATCTCTTTTCTTGATATCTTTCATGTTGGATGCTCCACAAATTCTTAACACATAGATTCAAACTGATGAACCTATGGATAGCTAAAACATATAGGAACATCTATTAAGATTGATGACCAACAGGAATAGAAATTGTGAATTACTACAATGGTCCAAGATCATCTATATCCTGAATGTTGCGGATCCTGGGTCAATGTAAAAGATGTTAGGATTTTTTATTCCTCATAGCCATTCCACTGTGAGTTAGCTGAAAGAAATCGGAATTTCCTCAAGATCTATAATAACCAGAAGAAAAGTAATAAGTTTGATGTTCCTTACACACCTTATTGGTGAGAACTAATACCAGAAAGGAAGTAAAAGAAATGGTAAGCACTCAAAACACTCGCTGAAGTAGTAAGCTGGCCTTCAGATAGCAGAGAAAGATGAAGAGCATTGTAATAAGGAGCTGCTTCAGAAGGCCATGTTTCTGATTCATTTCCACACTTTGAATGCATTTTTTAAACAAGGATTTAAGGAAGGTGTCTTTACTGAGTACATGTGGAGAAAGCTGCCTCTGCTCTGTAATGTTTCAATGAAGAGTGATACTTCACATGAGTTATCCCAAATTGTGTTAAAATTCTAGAAGAGATCCATGTCAGACCAGAGCAAATGTAAATGGCTATACCACTCTGGTGCCATCATGTGATGATGTGTTATGTCTTAAAATGAAAAAAAGGATATTTTAATTACACTATTAAAACAATTGGAAAAGCACAGGACAACTTGGTATATTGTCAGTTATGTTTTTCCTCAATCTTAGAATAAAAATCTGTTTTCTTTTCAGTTTTCTTGAAGAAATAGTGTGGACCCTCAATGACCCAGAAGCCTACCACAGTAAGTGCATTTCTTTGTTTGTAAAGTTAAGATCAAGAACAAAGTCTCCAATGTTTAAAAGCAAGGAACAGATAAGCATATTGTGTTGCTTTACATTGAAAGCATATTGTGTTATTTGGATAAGGCAAGGGAAAATGGAAAAGTAAGAAGCTGTGAACAAGGTTTGGAAAGACATTTTCTCTACCTGGCCTACATAATTGCTATAGAGATTATTCATTTGCCATTAGCAGGCATTTTGTTTCCTCAGTATCATGATTTGGCCTATGTTTTTTTTTTTTTTTCTTTTTGTAAATTTAACAGTTGAATTTTAGGCCAATGTGTTCTAACCTGTGCAGATTCCCTTCCACCCCTAAGAACTATTTTAAGTACCTATATGGATACTATACCCTCTTAAACTACAAGCTCAACAGATGGGAAATTGAGTGCAATGGAAAACTGAGATTCCTCTACTGCTTTAACCCCAGTGAAAGCATCCTTTTGTGTTTTAATAATTAATATTCTACCTTTATAAATCATTCCTGGAATTTGTGAGATTGTTTCCCATTTTGACATGCATCCACTTGGAATTGCCAAAGATGGACATTTTATTGAATATCTACAATTTTTCATAAATTAGATTCTTCTTCCTCTTCCCCTTTCTCTCCTCTGCTCTCTCTCTTTTTGTAAATATTTATCTCTCTGGTCAAAAGATCCCTGAGTCTACAGTCTGCTTACTTTTAGCCAAATGTGCAATTTTTTTCCCCCTAAGAGACTGTGTGTTCCATTAATAGATTCAAGGCTAGATGTCAACTGATGGGTCTTAAATCTCTCTCAATAAGCTTGATTACCAGTTCTGTGTCTTTGTTTTCTCTTTGGAGAAATGAAGAAACTACCAGTCATGTGTAAGATACAGTTATCTTTCACCTGCAGTTGATCAACTCTGTGCTTATCTCCAGGAATCCCTGGAAGTCTGGTGTGGACATTTGATAAGAATGAAGATGTGTTAGTTATTGATAAAGGGCAGTTTACAGTTTGAATCCCTCATACAGGTGCCTAGTGCCAAATTCTCTACATTATTTGGAGATGAATTGATGGTTTATTCTTGGTTCAATCTACAGAGCCTGGTCTTAGCTATGTAGCCAGTGGGGTGTTAAAAAAAAAAATACCATTGTAAAGTTTTGAGTGAGCAACTCTGAAAATAAGATGCCTTAGATATGTCTTGTTAGCTTATAATCTAAAGACAGAAGACATCTGCAATTGAGAAAGGAACTACAGATGTTCTGCAATGGGCTGCACCTGGAAATGTTAGACCTATGGTGGTACATTCTTTTTCCTGCTGTGCTCTTTGGTCTTTTTAAAGCTTTTTGTCGGTACATCCTGTGGAGGCTTGTGAGTCCTCTCAATCATCTGGTCTTTATAATAGATGCAATTGATCTTTTTTCAGATATATTTGAGAGGTCACTTCAGATACTGTATTATTACTTTCATTTCTTCCTTGCACTAACTCTGACTAGAGTAAAGCATTCATTTGTAAAATGAAACACAGAATAGTAATAAAAGATTTGTTCCTATTTCCAAAGCTTTTCAAGATGTGAACCATTTTAGAGAAATGTTAAATTATAAAATAAGGGGGTAAGACTCCAAGGAATTTTGGAGGAAAAATCACTGGGAAGTGGTGCTTGACATCTATTTCAATTCACTGTAACAGATTTTTTGGCTGTATCTCATTGGGTTAGTCAATGTTTACTTAGTGTAATATTATTGTCTTCTCCAAAAATATGCAAATAAAACCTTTTAAATGAATTAGCCAGTAGGTGCTCCCAACTTACAGACAATAATTCAAGATCACATTTTAAGGATAGTGAATTTAGAGTCTGTAAGTGACTGTTTGGTTCACTAAAATTTTGCAATAAATTTAAGAAAAATGCACCATTTAAGGCAGGCTTACTTAGTATTATTTTAAAAGCATTGTTATTAAATTTCAAAACAATGCTTAATTTTATTGTTTATTCCCATGGTATCCACAGAATTTTTGTCAGATATATTTAAAAAACGTAATACCTGAAAGATGCATATTAGCATCTGAAAGCCTCAATAATATTTATAAGATGAATATTAAAAGATATTCCTTGTATGGGTGATTGATTACCCTGAATAGAAGGGAACCTTATGACTCATGCCAGTTGTCAAACTTCACTGTAATTTTTTAAAATGCCTATATATATAATACATTTCGTAACACACACATATTAGTTTCTTAGTGTTATGTTTACAAACTAGACAACAAATGGAGAAATACTAATGAAAGTATTTACTACTTTACTTATTCCATATATTTTAAATTATAATCAGGAATGTCTTTTAGAAAACCTATATCATAAGCATTCACATTAAAGCTGAATCAATATCATTCATTTAGGAAACATCTGTAGCACCCATGTTTCAGGACACAGAGGTTTTAACATATCTTTTTCAGTTTACACTGCCTTCTCCACCCATTTTCCATCCCTAGATTGCCAGAATAGAAATATCAGTATTTTTCTTTTGATAAGAACTTTGTCATACCCCATTTCCTGAGATAATACTGCAGAATTTTCAAAATGATATTCAGCTATGCTTCCCTAATCTCTCCAGCTAAACTATGTTTAAGGAGAATTGAATTAAATATTTTTTTGCCTTGATATCAACTTTACATTTAAATATACTCCAAAGAAATTTAAAAACAGAGACTTAGCTGTGACAACCCAGTTTTTGATAATAAACAGGCTTTACTCCTTTCCTAAGTGAGCATCTCAGATGTAGTTTGACTGATCTATCACTTGAAAAAAAAAATGGAAAAAATTTTTTCTCATCTTCATTAGATTCTTGTTTTTGCCAAACTTGCATGTTGAATGTCAAATATGTTCAAGGGTAAGATTTATTTATCATTGTAAATTGGTGATATATAATAAGAATACACAGGCCTGCCTTGTGGCTCAGCTGGTAAAGAATCCACCTGGAATGCAAGAGACCTGGGTTCGATCCCTGGGTTGGGAAGATCCCCTGAAGAAGGGAAAGGTTATCCACTCTAGTATTCTGGCCTGGAAAATTCCATGGACTGTATAGCCCATGGGGTCACAAAGAGTCAGACACAACTGAGCGACTTTCACTTTCATAATGAGAATAGGAGCAAATGTTTCCCTTTAGAATAGAAGGAATTGTAGTCAGTATATTTTTTATTTCTTTCTTCCTTCCTTTCTTTATTTCTTCTCTCTTTTGCTTTGTTGGGCCTGAGTTGTGACATGTAGGATATTATCATGTGGGATCTATGTTACCATGCACAGACTCTCTAGTTGTGGCACAGGGGCTCCAGCGCATGCAAGTTCAGTACTTGTAGCCCACAGCTCTTAAATTGTGTCTCATGGGCTCTAGAGCATGTGGAATCTTAGTTGCTCCACAGCATGTGGAATCTTAGTTCCCTGACCATGAATCAAACCTGCACCCCTTGCATTGCAAGGCAGAGTCTTAACCACTGAACCACCAAGGAAGTCCCTTCAATACATTCTTTAGAAGCTTGAGGTAAAGAAAGACTGAGGCGAGAAAGACCAGATGTTGAACACTGTAACCTAAGGAACAAAGAATAAAAGTATTCCTCTTATCTAATTAAAAATAAACAGAAAGGAAAGCTTGAAAATAATCTAAAAGACATGATTTTTTTTTAAACAAAGCAAACCAATCTAGTACTTTTTACTTCAACTAAAAATAGACAAGCTAAAAAGGACATGTCATAACACAGACATTAATATTTGAGATCTCTAATATCCTGAACATGAAAAGTGATATAAATTTTAATAGTTTGTTGAATATATTGTCAAATTTTAGTTGAGTGTGTATGGATTTGATGACTTTCAAAGTCCTTCCAGCTCCATGAGTTGCTGAGTCTCTCAAGGATCACCTTCCACTGTTTGACATAATTATACCTACAAAACATCCTTTCATCATATATAATAAAAACAGGCTTAAAAATATGAGATGGAGATAGGAATGTTTAATCTAATTTCATTTTACAGATTAGAACAGCAGCACTAAGTTTTTGTAGTGTTTGTTTTTTTTTTCTCCATAAAACAGTAACTTTATTTTTAAGATAAAACCCGTCATTAGATATCTTTCTTTTTACATCTCAGTGGTTTTGTGTCGCTTTGAGCAATATGCAATATGTTCTGATTTCCTTGAGGTTGTCTGATATAAGTGAATTTGTGGTGGCATAAATATATTAAAGGGAACCATGTTGCGCTGTTAAAAAAAACCGCTGACATCAACACTTCCCAACAAGGAGAGGGTAAATAAAAGAGAAGTTTATCCTATGTTAGGTATACAGTGTCCTCTTTACACAAACCACTGCGTGAAAACTAAGCATAAGCATTTTTCTGAAGCCGTGTTTAATAGAAATATAACACAGAGAAAGCAAATAATGGATGAATCTTAGGTGTTTGGTACACACAGACATATAGAAATATATAAAATCATTATATATTTGCTAAGAAAGAACAAGATCTTTGAGGTCTAGTGCTTTTTATTTACTTTAGAATACTCACCACCACATTATTTAAAAATTATTTGCCATATACAAAATTCATGTTGAAGATACGTTAGTAAGTCAGACAAAGGAGGATATCTGGAATAGTTCATGCTTCACCTATGATAAGGATATTGTTATTAACTATCCCTTTAAAAATCTCCCTCAATAGATCTATACAAATAATCAAGGGCTAAAACTTTATATCAGGATTATTTGATGTATAATACTGAAACCAAAAAATATTTTATTATATAAAATATATTCAATACCATAAAAGCTAAACTGGACACTACCAGCTTAGTTTTTATATTATTAAAAGCTAAAGATTATTCCTTATCTCAGAATAATAATAATAGCACAAATATCAAATAATACAGTAAAAATAATAGGAAAGATACACATAGGGCTTTCTCTATGTCAGCTACTACTGATTATAATATCAGATATATTTATTTGAACTAATTTTTGAGGTAAAATTATTTCATCCACCATCAAGATGAGAAAATGGAGCCACAGATATTAAGCAACTGGCTAAGGTTACCCACTGAGCATTTGGTAGAACTAGGACTTAAAATGAAATAAAAATAAAACTTAAAATGTTCTGAGCTACTGAGCTACTCTGCTGTACTGTATCTCTAATGAAATAAGCGTAATTTCTGAAGACAAAAGCATCATTTCTGACTTTTATTTTTTGCAGTTAGTTTGCCCTTAGTAATGTGTTCATAATCTTGGAATATTTTACTTCATTGTATTAGTTTTCTATTAGGCTGTAACACACACACACACACACACATATATATATATATTTAAAATCTTATTTCTGAGCCCAGAAGTCTGATATACTTTCACTAAGCTAAAATACAATAGCAGGGCTGCATTCCTTTCTGGAGGCTCTAGAAGAGAATTCACGTTTTTGCCTTTTCCAGCTTCTAGAGACTGCTCTTGGTTCTTAATGTAGCTCCTTTTCATCTTCAAAGCCAGTAATGGCCAGTTGAGTTTTTCTCTTAATGCTGTCTCTCAATTCAATTCTCTTACCTCCCTCTTCCCCATTTATGAACCTGTGTGATTACACTGGGCCCACCAGATAATCCATGATAATCTCTTTAAAATCAGCAGATTAGTAACCATAATTTCATCTGTAACTCAGATTCCTCCTTGCCATATAGCATAACATATCCACAGGTTCAAAAGATTAGAACCTATATACCTTTGTGTATTAGTGGCTCTGTCATAACCAACTCTTTACAACTCTGTGGACTGTAGCCTGCCAGGATCCTCTGTCCGTGGAATTCTCCAGTCAGGAATACTGCAGTGGGTTGCCATGCCCTTCTCCAGGGGATCATCCTGACCCAGGGGTTGAACCTGGGTCTCCTGCATTGCAGGCAGATTCTTTACTATTTGAGCTATAGATATCTTTGGGAGATCATTACTCTGCCTTCTTATATACCCCTCTTCTTATGTACTATGTGGGTATTTTGTGCCTGTATGTGTGAATGTACGTGTGTGTGCAAAATATCATCACAATATAACAAGAAATTTAATTATCCATTTAATTGACTGTACCTTAGACATTTTCATTCATTAGTCTAAAATTTAGAAAGTGTTACCTTATTGCCGTTGATGAGTTAATTTTTGTTTGTTTGTTTTTGGAAATTCCCATTTGGTCAATAAATTAAAATGAGACAGTGTGAGGACTGCAATTAAGGCTCCCTACAGGATTGGGAAAGTAATGGTTGACATGGACCACCTTTCTAAGTATCTGCAGGTTGCAGTTTGCAGCCAGTAGAGGCTTATCTACTCTTTGGAACTCTTTGGAACCATACTGGTAAAAATTTTGTAAGTCTGTGAAAATGTCTGTTTGAAACCTTTGATAATGTCTGTTATTATCTGGGGTCATTTGCTTACATTCATTTTGCTGTTTTAACTTGTTTGATGAAAAACAAAGGGAAATTGAAAGAAAATTCTGTGTTAAATTTATTTAAACAACCACATATGCTTGTTTGTCTTCAAAGTAATGGATTTAAACATGACAAAGAGCACTATTTTATTGATATACTTTGTATATAATATTTAAAAATGGAAGAAACTACTCCTATATATCTATAGAGTAACTTGAATCATGCTCAACTGTTTGCTCTATTTTTAAACCATACCTTATAATTCAGAATTTATGTAGTCCAATAATTCTCAGCAGTAAGAGAATATTTATTACAAAGCTAGAAAATCTTTTCACTGTATAAACTTATTCCTGAGGGCACTTTTCTTTAGGATTCAAGTCCTTTCTTGGAAATAATAACCTAGAAAGGCAGGCCTAAAGACTGAAATATACAAGCAATGTCTATATGCAAACAAACATGGCACATAAAATAATCACTATGAACATCTGTGTGTATGACTCACATAATGATTCTATGGAAAAGTACTAAAAGGAGTTGTAACAATAATTAAGCCTGAGTCCATGAATTAAGAAGCACATAAATGCAAGAAGCATTTATTCTCAACTTAAAAAAAAAGTACTCCTTCTTAAGAAACCTTTCTAGACTAACATTCTTGTTGTTCACACCTTTCCATCTATGGCATTTTAATACCATAGGTTCACTGTGTGTCTGTTTATATATGATGCCCCTTTGGAGAACCACAAACTATTATGTCTACGATGCCACCTCCCAAAGAAACAATTGGCCACACATTCAAGACAAAACCATCTGCACTGAAAATGCATAACACAGAGTGGCAGCAAGGAAGCTCACAGGGTTGTTATTCAAAACTGTGCATTTTACTGACAGGAAGCTGAGACACAGAGAAGGAAATTGATTTGCCTAAAATAATGCATACTTAATTGGTGTTAAAACAAAAGAAGTATAAGGCTTAGAACTTAGTCAA
This sequence comes from Aepyceros melampus, assembly GCA_006408695.1. Classification (NCBI taxonomy): domain Eukaryota; kingdom Metazoa; phylum Chordata; class Mammalia; order Artiodactyla; family Bovidae; genus Aepyceros; species Aepyceros melampus. Next base: position 74,693 of record SJXQ01012527.1, read on the forward strand.
TTTGTTTTTCTATATACCTTATATTGACCAAAACAAGAACCACTGGAAAGAAAATACCCATAGTACCTGCATGGTGACTAAGTGATGATGTAACTGTTGGACCCTCAACGTTACATCTTAGTCTGATATTTTAGTATAAACAAAATGTAACATTATTTGAAAGTTCAAAAGCTATGTATTCTTATATGATAATTTATAATAGAAAAAAGTCCTATGAGAAGAGCTGCACAATGGAGACTTAAACATTGCAATACAAGGCAAGACTTGTTTAAAGGTCAATCACTGGTATACTCTTGGTATTTTCCTTGGGTTAGAGCTTGTTCAACAGAGTAAGGAGTTCACAACTGTCAGATGCTGGCATTTCAAAGGGTAAAAGGTGGCCTCATGAAATAAGACAAAAATCTTTTTGTACAATATTGTATTAAATATCAACCCTAGAAAGGAGTGTTAAAATATTCTGTTTATAAAAATTTATCTCCTTTCTTAGAGTAACACAAATAAAAATAATAGTCATGATCAGAAAGTAAAATTGCCATCAAGTCCTTGTAAGTAAGTAAGTAATGTCGTTCAGTCGTGTTCAACTCTTTGCGACCCCATGGATGGTAGCCTACCAGGCTCCTCTGTCCATGGAATTTTCCAGACAAGAGTACTGGAGTGGGTTGCTATTTCCTTCTCTACAAGTCCTGGTAGTCCTGATCTAAATGATTACAAAGATTTAGTAGAATAGTGTTGTTAAGTTCAGAGCACTAACCAATGTACTGTGATTAAATTCCACCATTTAGAGAGAAAAACAAGCCGTGTTCCTTGGTCATAGGGAGACATGGTTTCTGACAGATAACTACATATATTCCTAGCTGGAAGCACTAGACCTCTAATTAAAACTGCAGGATTCTCTTGGTCCAATAAATAATTTTTAAATTGCTTCACTTTACATGATTGACTTTTAATACATTCCCACAAGTATTAGAAATACCTGTTGTAAAGTAATACAAAGAATGTGCAACTCACAGGGAAAACATAAAAGTTATAGTAGAGCAAGATATATAACTAATATAACTAAAGCATGTATTTAAACTTTGAAGACATGAATAAGTAGCTATGTCCTTGTCTTGGTCCATGTGTTTAAACATGATAACATTTATTTCTCTTGAAATCATGTTTTATCCCACTCAGCTACCCTAAATTTGTCTCAAGGTCAGTAATTCAGGTAAACTGCTCTTCAATTTCATTCATATAGATTTCCTAGGACCTTCTCACTTTTTTATTAGCCTTACCCCCAAATCAATTTTGAATTTTGAGTTTTGCCTGGTCCCTGACTCCTAGTTTATATTCCATTGTTGTTTTCCTCTACCCTTCACATGCTGCATGCTTAAACCTAGTAAATTTTGGTCTTAATGTTTTATTCCTGTATATCAACTAGAATATAACACTTAATTCTCAGATTCTGGCACCATATCTCCCAAGCAGACATCATTGGCTGGTGCCCTAGCTGAGAGTGCTCTATAGAAATCAGATAATTTATTTTATCATGTTTTCTTTTATTCATCACAAAAATATCTGTTGAACATTTCAATAGTCAGGGAACTCTGCTAGGCTTGGAGACACAGTGGTGAAGAGAAATGATTGCTTTTTAATTCATGGATATTCCATTCTATTTAAGGAGACAAATCTAAAAAATAATAGCCTAACTGCACAGTAAATGATTCCATTATAATTTTGATAAATACTACAAATAAGCTCACAGAGCATTTATAACTAGAAACTTGTCTATGCTGATAAGTCAGGGAAGATGGCACTGTATAAATGATATTTCATCTGAGGCTCAAAAAGTGTAGTTTTCTTTTCAAAGAATAAGGAGAGAAACAAGAGTGAAAAGCACAAATGACCTACAACAACTAGGCGGCTCATTAGTGGAAGTGAGAGAAAACCAGTGTGGTAGAAAGTAAATGATGAATCGAGGTGAATAAATGCATCAGTCAGGGAGATAGATGCCAGATTATGTAGGACAATTCTAAGCATTTTTAATTTTACCAGACGGTCTCTCTCCTGGATAGTGGGGATGGCTGTGTAGAGGCCTCTCTCCGTCTCTTGCTTGTTTTGTGAGCGGTCAAATCAGGTTCTTTGGGAATGACGTGATTATTTAATAGAAGTCAAATGGAGGATAACGTTGTACCACAGGGTTTGAAGGCCTGTCTTTTGAAAAAGTCCCTTCTAGGTGGGGGGCACCACTTTCATGCCTCTTAAAGTGTTTCCACTATTTCCTGGCCACCATTGTTTGTAATGATAGTGACTCCTCAAATATTTGTTTCCATGTATGTAATGTGTCATTTTTCTCGGATCACTTTCAAGACTTTTTCTTTACATTTGATTTTCAGCAGTTTGACTATGATATCCCTCTGTGTGGTTTACTTTCATCTGTGTTCTGACTGGGGTTCACTAAGACTCGTAAGGGCTTCCCTTCTGGCTCAGTGATAAAGAATCTGCCTGCCAATGCACAAGATGTGGGTTTGATCCCTGGGTTGGCAAGATACCCTGGGGGGGTGGGGGGAATGGCAACACACTTCAGTATTCTTGCCTGGAAAATTCCATGAACAGAGGAACCTGGTGGGCTACAGACATGGGATATCAAAGAGTTGGACACAACTTAGCAACTGAACAACAACAGCAATTTTATTATGAGAGTTTTGAGAAGGCATGAATGTCTATAAGCTTGTGAAATGACTTGATTATATTTAGGCATTATAGACTATGGATAATGAATTGAGAGTTGTAAAAAGCAGCTGGCACATCAAAGGATACAATCAACAATGAAAAGGCAATCTAAGGGCTAGAAGAAAGTTTATGCAAATCTTTATCTATAAAGAGTTAATGTCTGGAACTTCTATAACTCAACAAAAAAAGTGAAATGAAATAATCCTATTAAGAAATGAACAAAGAAATAGACAATTCTCCAAAGATGGTACATAAATGAAAAAAAGTATATGAAAATGTGGTTACCATCGTTAATCATCAGAGAAATATAAGGCAACACAACTAGATACCACTTCCACCTATTAGGATGGCTACTATTAAAAATAAATGAAATAAGTCCTAGTGAAGATATAGAGAAATTGAAATACTTGTACTCTATTGGTGGGAATGAATGCAAAATGGTGCAACTGCTGTGGAAAACAGTATGGAGGTTCTAAAAAAAGAACTGCAATGTGATCCAGCAATTCTCCTGCTGGGTATAAATACAAAATAATCAAGGCAGGTCTTGAAGAGATATTTGTATTCCCATGTTCGTAGCAGCACTGTTCATGATAAGATGTTAAAACAACACAAATGTCCATCAATGATGAATGAATAAATAAAACGTAGTATATACATGCAATTGATTATTCAGTTTTAGGAAGGAAGAAATCCTATCACATGCTTCAACATTGATGAACCTGAAGGACATTAGGCTAAGTGAAATTATGTCAATCACAAAAGACAAATATTATGTGATTCCATTTATATGAGGTACATAAAGTGATCAAAAGCATAGAAACAGAAAGTAAATGGTAGTTACTAGGGGCTCAGGGGAATGAGGAAAAAAGGATTTGTCATTTAAAGGCTATAGAGTTTCAGATTGCAAGTTGGAAAAGTTCTGGAGATCTGTTTTGTATCACTGTGAATATACTTAACACTACTGAAATGTACACTTAAAAATGGTTAAGATGATAAGCTTTGTTATTTTTTTTAGCCATTATAAAAGTTATTTAGGAGCTATTGCTACAGTTCAAGAAAAAAGTGGATGACAGTTTGAATTAAAATTATAGCAAATGGAGATCAAGAAAAAAGGTAAATTTAATGGATATTTAGAAGGCCATATTAGATTAACTATATAGAATAAGAAAGAGGAAGTAGCCTAAAGAATTATTGAGATTTTTTAAGTTATAAAACTATATCTATGCTGTGCTTATTCTATTTGAGATACAGACAGTAGGGAGTCATGGAAATAGATGAAAGCATGAAAGATGCAATAAGCTGAGAGTAAATAAAGAAGAAAAATATAAAGAGAATATATAGCTTAACCTAACTATCTCCAGAGTTTATAGTCAAATCAAGGGAAATGAGTTAACAAAAAATGTTGAGAAGTGGAATTTTAGTACGTGTATACTAAATCAATTAACCATTCAAACTTGTATTTACTGATTCTTTCTTTTAACCTATTAATATAACAAAAAGAGATTACATAAGAAAAGAATTCCCCAAAAATCTAATCTCACACTCTGTGATGATCAATAAAAACTACATAGTTTCAACTAATGCTTTCTTTGTTTTGATTTATGTAAAATATGTTGATATATAGATTAGGATGAAGTTCTAAAGGAAGCAACAAATTTTCAAATTTATAATCATATGCAAATCCATATATATTTTAAATCCATCTGTATATTTTTAATTTTTTAAAATTTGAAGAAACAAAGAATAAACCCTTTTCCACACTAGAATTAGAAACTTCAGCCATGATGAATGTAAAAACAAAAGATAACAATAAAATATCCTTATTTATAGTGACACACAAAAAAACTTTGTTATCTAACCAAAAGTGCTTATCTTCATTTCAACAACTGAGAAAAATTGGATCTTATATTTGTATTTACATTAGATAGCATATTAAATATGCTTGGGTTTCAAATTTTTAATTTAGGGTGGAAAGAGTAAGATTATGTAAAGGTTATTGGAATGAATACATAATACCTTTAAAAGATGGGTTAGATTAACTAACTGTGTAGATTTACCACTGAGTTCAGAATACTTTGTTACACTGTAACTGATTGGCTTCCCTGATGACTCACCAGGTAAAGAATCCACCTGCAATGTAGAAGACTAGATGCAGGAGACTCGGGTTTGGCCCCTGTGTTGGGAAGGTACTCTGGAGAAGGAAATGGCAACACACTCCAATATTCTTGCCTGGAGAATCGCATGGACTGAAGAGCCTGACAGGCTACAGTCCATGGGAATGCAAAGAGTCAGACATGACTGAATGACTAAGCACATGAAAAACTGAATTTGAGAATTCTAGGCCTTATGTGCATAGTTTGTGGACAACTTTCAAAACGTGATCCTTTCTTATCATCTGAGCACACTAAAAACACTAAAAATAGCCCTTAATTCTTAAGACTATTTTATTATAGATACATTGATTAATTAATGTCCAACTCACTCTTTCATATAAGGAGATTAGACTAGGATGTAGTCAAATATATTTTCACTGTACTTTTAATCACATCATAGATCACATCTTATTGAACATAGATAGGATTGTCATAATAAAATTTAGGTCTATCCTTGAATTTCTGCCTAATGAAATGTAGATTGTTTTAGGCATTGGAAATCACTTAATTTTTTTAAATTTGGTGCTACTCTGATAGCATGATCAAATATTACTTTCTGTGAAGTTCAATTTATAAACCTGAAGTAATATAAACCACATTTATAAAACTACATAATATAAATTTTGTGGTGTAGAATAAATACCTACTTGAGTATTTACATTGTTTTTAAATTTTAAGGTACTACTTAAATAAAATATTTCCTAAGATTTGTTTTTGTCTATATTTCATACTGGCTTTTTGGAAGGAATTGAAAACAAGACTTTTAAAATTTGTGGTAAAATTAATTACAAACCATTAAAAATACTCTTTTAGAAACTAATTAAAATAACCTTTCTTGTTCTAATCATTTTGCTATTTTGAAATATGTTAGTCATTTAAATTTTCATGTTTACTGTGACATGACTCTTGCTTTTTCAAGACCTATTTTAACCCTGAGGTAATTTTTACTTTGAATTAGACTTTGTCCTTTCGAAAAAGATTCTATCAGGTATTCTGATACAATTAAAACTATATTCAGAGCTAACCATGACATATTATTTTCATTTTATTCCAAGAAATGAATTTTCCATTGGGAAGAATTACAAATATATAAACAATGACCTTAATATTTTTATGGACTGTGAATGTAGTACTGTATAATAGGAAACATAATCTGAAAATAAAGCTCAATTATAAGAATAAAACAAAAGCTCATGAAACAATTTAAAAAATAATCTACCTTTTATTTCAACATGCAAACTATATTATTGAAGATAATTAGTATGTAATTTCAATGGATTTGGAGGGAAATATTACTTGAAAGATGATCCTGTGAAAGTGCTGCACTCAATATGCCAGCAAATTTGGAAAACTCAGCAGTGGCCACAGGACTGGAAAAGGTCAGTTTTCATTCCAATCCCAAAGAAAGGCAATGCCAAAGAATGCTCAAACTACCACACAATTGCACTCATCTCACACGCTAGGAAAGTAATGCTCAAAATTCTCCAAGCCAGGCTTCAGCAATATGTGAAGCATGAAATTCCAGATGTTCAAGCTGGTTTTAGAAAAGGCAGAGGAACCAGAGATCAAATTGCTAACATTCGCTGGATCATGGAGAAAGCAAGAGAGTTCCAATAAAACATCTATTTCTGCTTTATTGACTATGCCAAAGGCTTTGACTGTGTGGATCACAGTATAATGTGGAAAATTCTGAAAGAGATGGGAATACCAGAGCACCTGACCTGCCTCTTGAGAAACCTATATGCATGTCAGGAAGCAACAGTTAGAACTGGACATGGAACAACAGACTGGTTCCAAATAGAAAAAGGAGTATGTCAAGGCTGTATATTGTCACCCTGCTTATTTAACTTATATGCAGAGTACATCATGAGAAACACTGGGCTGGAGGAAGCACAAGCTGGAATCAAGATTGCCGGGAGAAATATCAATAACCTCAGATATGCAGATGACACTACCCTTATGGCAGAAAGTAAAGAGGAACTAAAGAGCCTCTTGATGAAAGTGAAAGAAGAGAGTGAAAAAGTTGACTTAAAGCTCAACATTCAGAAAACGAAGATCATGGCATCTGGTCCCACCACTTCATGGGCAATCAATGAGGAAACAGTGGAAACAGTGTCAGACTTTATTTTTCTGGGCTCCAAAATCACTGCAGATGTTGACTGCAGCCATGAAATTAAAAGACACTTACTCCTTGGAAGAAAAGTTATGNATGCATGTCAGGAAGCAACAGTTAGAACTGGACATGGAACAACAGACTGGTTCCAAATAGAAAAAGGAGTATGTCAAGGCTGTATATTGTCACCCTGCTTATTTAACTTATATGCAGAGTACATCATGAGAAACACTGGGCTGGAGGAAGCACAAGCTGGAATCAAGATTGCCGGGAGAAATATCAATAACCTCAGATATGCAGATGACACTACCCTTATGGCAGAAAGTAAAGAGGAACTAAAGAGCCTCTTGATGAAAGTGAAAGAAGAGAGTGAAAAAGTTGACTTAAAGCTCAACATTCAGAAAACGAAGATCATGGCATCTGGTCCCACCACTTCATGGGCAATCAATGAGGAAACAGTGGAAACAGTGTCAGACTTTATTTTTCTGGGCTCCAAAATCACTGCAGATGTTGACTGCAGCCATGAAATTAAAAGACACTTACTCCTTGGAAGAAAAGTTATGACCAACTTAGATAGCATATTCAAAAGCAGAGACATTACTTTGCTGACTAAGGTCCATCTAGTCAAGGCTATGGTTTTTCCTGTGGTCATGTATGGATGTGAGAGTTGGAGTATAAAGAAGGCTGAGTGCCGAAGAATTGTTGCTTTTGAACTGTGGTGTTGGAGAAGACTCTTGAGAGTCCCTTGGACTGCAAGGAGATCCAACCAGTCCATTCTGAAGATCAGCCCTGGGATTTCTTTGGAGGGAATGATGCTGAAACTGAAACTGCAGTACTTTGGCCACCTCATGCAAAGGGTTGACTCATTGGAAAAGACTCTGATGCTGGGAGGGATTAGGGGCAGGAGGAGAAGGGGACAACAGAGGATGAGATGGCTAGATGGCATCACGGACTCGATGGACGTGGGTCTGAGTGAACTTCCAGAGTTGGTGATGGACAGGGAGGCCTGGCGTGCTGCAATTCATGCGGTCGCAGAGTGTGAAACACGACTGAGCAGCTGAACTGAACTGATTACTATGATAAAGTAACTTTTATTATTAAAGTTTTAAAACCAAGGAAATAAAAATACATTGATGGAATCATATACATATAAATATATCCATGCATATCAGATATATGAACATATGTGTAATTTATAACTGTAAAAATATAACCAGTAGTTGTTTAACCCTTTATATGGATAGAAAATAATTTTATTGAAAGATGATAGGGAGTAAACAAATACTTACTACATATAGTTCATAAGCTATAATGTTTAGAGTATTATTTTTAAATCCTTCATTATATATGGGATTTAGAAAGATGGTAATGATAAACCTGAATGTGAGAAAGCAAAAGAGACACAGATGTATAGAACAGCCTTTTGTACTCTGTGGGAGAGGCAGAGGGTGGGATGATTTGGGAAAGTGGCAATGTAACACGTATGATATCATAAGTGAAACAAATCGCTGAACTCTTGAGAGTCCCTTGGACTGGAAGGAGATCCAACCAGTCCATTCTGAAAGAGATCAAGCCTGGAATTTCTTTGGAGGGAATGATGCTGAAGCTGAAACTCCAGTACTTTGACCACCTTATGCAAAGAGTTGACTCATTGGAAAAGACTCTGATGCTGGGAGGGATTGGGGGCAGGAGGAGAAGGGGATGACAGAGGATGAGAAGGCTGGATGGCATCACTGACTCGATGGACGTGAGTCTGAGTGACCTCCAGGAGTTGGTGATGGACAGGGAGGCCTGGCGTGCTGCGATTCATGGGCTCGCAAAGAGTTGGACATGACTGAGCGACTGAACTGAACTGAACACACAGTACATTTTTTTGAAAGGCAGAGAAGGATATCAGCCAGGGAGGACTTAGAGCCCACCCCGCTGTTCTCCGTGAAGTGCACTTTCTGTACTAGAGTTGAACTGAGTTGCCCACCTGGGAAGGAGGACGCAGGCGTCCCACAGGTGTTGGGCAGTGGTCGCCAGCACGGCCTGCCGGAGCCGTGAAGACATGCGCTGGGGCACAGCCCGCTCCTCTCTGTGGAGGCCATGAGCTTGCTGGCCCGAGCACACCCTGCCCCTTCCCCAGCGATGGGCTTGGCGCCCTTGTCGGAAACCAGCTGGCCATAAACGTGAACGTTTCTGTCTGGACTCTTGGTTCTGCTTCACTGACTGTCTGTTTGTCCTTCTTACCAGTACTACAGTATCCTGATTCATCTGTAGTAAGTTTTGAAATAAGGAAGTGTGAGTCTTCCGACTTTGTTCTTCTTTTTCAGGATTATTTTGTCTGTTCTGAGTCCCTCATATTTCAATGTGAATTTTAGGTTCAGCTTATTAATTTCTGTAAGAAAAAAAAACCCAGCTAGGATTCAGGTCTGGGTATAGACGGGCCTGTAGGTCAGGCTGAGTAGCAGTACCACCTCAGCAATGCTAAGTGTTTCCGTCTGTGAGCATGGCGTAGCTTTCCACTTAGCATAAAAAACAATGTTTTATCATTTCAGAATACATTTTATTCTTTTTGATACCCATAATTGGATTGCTTTCTCAATTTTATTTCTGAATTGTTCACTGCTAGTGTATAGAAATGCAGCTGGACTTTATATGTTGATATCAAGCTCCGGGAGATGGTGATGGACAGGGGAGCCTGGCATGCTGCAGGCCTGACTGACTGGACTATTATATCCTGCAGCTTTACTGAACAAGCTTATTAGTTCAGCTTGTTTTTAGTTGATTCCTTAGTATGTTCTATGCACAAGATTATGTCATCTGAAAATGGAAATAGCTTTACTTCTTCTTTCCAGTCTGGAAGCTGTTTATTTCTTATTTTTCTTGCCTAATTGCTGAGCAAGGGCTTTTTGACAAGGCTTTAAGCTGTTCAGAGTGAGGAAGCAGCTGATCCCCGTGGACTTCCCGACCCAGCGGGAGGAGAGTGTGTCTTTTGAGTGTAGTGCTACAGCTTGCAGAGGGGTCCTGCATGTAATGCCTCGGTGATACCTGAAAATGCCAGAGAATCAGGGGCGCCATCTGCTTTTCACGGGAAAAGGAAAACTGAGGATAAAAGCTGTGCCCGAGGACTTGCCTCAGGGCAGGAGCGCCAGGCCTGCCTTCCCACTGAGGCCACTTGTAGCCGGACGCCCTGCCTGTCCGACCCGCCCTGCCTGGAGCCCCCAGGACCTGGCCGCCTGCGTGTCTGTGCTGCGTCTGTGCTGCGTCTGTGTGTGTCTGCCTTGCCCTCCAACTAGAGCTGGGATCATTTTGCCCCAAGTCCTGCTCGGGAAGCCCCATCTCCCCAGCATGGGGTACAAGCCTCCAGGTCTGAGGATCCACAGCCTCTGTAAGCTCTCAGGGGGTGCTTCCCACTCCTGCTGCCATTACCCCTGCTAACCCTGGAGTGCCCCCTTTCCTCATGACTCCCGCAGAACTCCTGAGGGGCAGGGACAGTCTCTCTCACCTCCTTTCCCTGACAAGTAAGGCACAGTGCCATGTATGCTGGAGGTACCTGGCTACCTGCTGAAATAAACGTGATTGGTTCGGCAACCTCTGCAGAGCCACTCACCTGAGAAGGCCTCTCCAGCCCGGTGGGAGGCCAGTGGGTGTGCCCTCCCATGTTGCACAGCTGTGCTGACTGGTGGCTCTTCAGGAGACGAGAACCCGTGGGAGAAGAGACTTGCTCACGCACAGCCAGCAGTGCCCTCCAGAAAACACGGCTGAGGCTGAAACAGAGCTTTAGCTTTGGAGCAAAACCGGCTGTTGTCCTCTAAAACAATGTTTGTTTAACAGTTTACTAACCATTGGAGGAAGTATACAGTGGACAGCCCTTTTAGAAAGATACTGGGCAGTGATTCTGTATGGACATGAGTCTGAGCAAACTTAGGGAGATGGTGAAGGACAGGGAAGCCTGGCATGCTGCAGTTCATGGGGTTGCAAAGAGCCGGACACAACTTGGCTACTGAATAACAGTATATATATATTTTTTTTTAGTGAGTTTTTTTTTTTTTAATTTTTATTTTTTTAGTTTGTTTTGCTTTACAATACTGTATTTGTTTTGCTACACATCGACATGGATCAGCCACGAGTGTACATGATCTCCCAATCCCGACCCCCACCTCCCCCCTCCCGCCTCACACCCTCTCTCTGGATTATCCCCATGCATCAGTCCCAAGCACCCTGCATCCTGCATCAAACCTGGACTGGCGATTCGTTACACTTATGATATCACAGATGTTACATTGCCACTCTGCCAACCAATCCCACCCTCTCCTTCTCCTACAGAGTCCAAAAGGCCGTTCTATACATCTGTGTCTCTTTTGCTGTCTTGCGTACAGGTTTATCATTACCATCATTCTAAATTCCATATATATGTGTGAGTATACTGTATTGGTGTTTTTCTTTCTGGCTTACTTCACTCTGTATAATCGGCTCCAGCGTCATCCACCTCATTAGAACTGATTCAAATGTATTCTTTTTAATAGCTGAGTAATACTCCATTGTGTATATGTACCACAGCTTTCTTATCCATTCATCTGCTGATGGACATCTAGGTTGCTTCCATGTCCTGGCTATTACAAACAGTGCCGCGATGAACATTGGGGTACACGTGTCTCTTTCAATTCTGGTTTCCTCGGTGTGTATGCCCAGCAGTGGGATCGCTGGATCATAAGGCAATTTTTTTAGTTTGTTTTGCTTTACAATACTGTATTTGTTTTGCTACACATCGACATGGATCAGCCACGAGTGTACATGATCTCCCAATCCCGACCCCCACCTCCCCCCTCCCGCCTCACACCCTCTCTCTGGATTATCCCCATGCATCAGTCCCAAGCACCCTGCATCCTGCATCAAACCTGGACTGGCGATTCGTTACACTTATGATATCACAGATGTTACATTGCCACTCTGCCAACCAATCCCACCCTCTCCTTCTCCTACAGAGTCCAAAAGGCCGTTCTATACATCTGTGTCTCTTTTGCTGTCTTGCGTACAGGTTTATCATTACCATCATTCTAAATTCCATATATATGTGTGAGTATACTGTATTGGTGTTTTTCTTTCTGGCTTACTTCACTCTGTATAATTGGCTCCAGCGTCATCCACCTCATTAGAACTGATTCAAATGTATTCTTTTTAATAGCTGAGTAATACTCCATTGTGTATATGTACCACAGCTTTCTTATCCATTCATCTGCTGATGGGCATCTAGGTTGCTTCCATGTCCTGGCTATTATAAACAGTGCCGCAGTGAACATTGGGGTACACGTGTCTCTTTCAACGGACGTGATCTTTGACCCAGCAGCCATGTTGCTGTGTGCTTGCCTAAGTGTGCAGAGATGTGTTCAGGAGTGTTCTCCGCAGGTCGTTTGTAATATCAGCTGAAACCAGCCTCACTGTCCGTGGGCAGCACTGGTGAAGCCCACGTGGAGTGCCGTGTGGCCCTTGCCCGCGATACGGCGCCTGTTTACAGGCCGCTGTGGAAAAGCGCCCGGGACGCAGTTGGTGAGGACAGGAGAGCCGTGGTTAGTTTGCATGTGTTGCACATGCAGCGTGGTTTGTGCGGGGGAAGGAGGAGACGCGTTCCCTCCACGTGCGTGTGCGGATCCTGGGTGTCTGCACACTCGCGCGGACACCAGCAGAGCGTCCGCCTCTGGGCCTCATTGTGTTTTCTGCAAGCGTGTACTCTTACAGAGAAGTCTTCCTGAGGCCCTTCCCCAGCATAGGGCACAGCCACTTCGATTCTAGTCTTACATTTAAAGTGTATGACGCTATGTATAAATGTTACAAATTAACCAAACCTAATGGAACTGGCTTAAGCAGTTACTTTGAAATATTCTTTGTTTAGATTTTACATTGAAGTATCATTCACATACCATGGAGTCCACTCCCTTAAAGCGTCCGACTCACTGGTTTTTAGTCTCTTCACAGAGTGTGCAGTTACCCCAGTGCCCAGTTCCAGAACCCTCAGGTCACCCAGGAAGCCCCATTCCCGTTCATAGGCACGCCCACGCCCCCCACCCCTGCCGATTGCGCAGCTGCTCTGGGGCTCTGGGATTTGCTGGACACGTTGTGTTCAGATCGTCTTCTCTGACCTCACTTGCGAGTATTCAAGGAGGGCTGATGCTTTTCCTGTCTGTCCTGCCCAGGTGCTTTCCTTCCCTCCATCCCTGGAAGCTCGTTATCCAGCCAGCAGCTCAGCTCAGGAATGGACCATGTGTAGGGTGGGACGGGGGCCCTGGGCGGGCTTTCGAGGGGCCCTTGGGGTGTATGGCACAGGTGCCCGGTCAGCACCCCACATTCCAGGGGAGTCCTGACAGGCTGCAGGGAGGTTCTCCTCATGTGCTTGCGATTCTTGGCGCGTGCTCACTTGTCTCAAGCAGCCTGTAAAAACCAAGGATCCAAACCTGTGTTCTTCGCTTGTCTGTAGAGAGGACATGTGACCTATAGCTAGTTGTAGGTAAACAAACAGTTATTATTTGTCATTAGCTTCATCCTGAGTTGTCTCTTATATTTGAAATAGGAATTCACAACTGAAGAATCAAACATGTCTCACTGAAAACTGTTTACTTATGGAGCACACGTTCCTCACGCATTATAGGATAAAATACTAAACCACAGTCGCAAGTAGCGTCTGATCTAAGTACAGGTTTTCAAAGCACGAAGCTATGAGATCAGTTCTGAAAACTGAAGTTTTCCTTTTTTCTGGCTTCACAGAAACACAGTTTGCTATCGTGGCTCAGACCTCACCTTCCCTCTGTTAACTCAGCAGATGTGTCATGAGAATCTTTGACCTCAGGCCCTAGTGATTCCGGGTGCCCAGGGTCGTTGAACAAAGCAGATCCAGACCCACGCCCTGCCTCAGGGAGTGAGGCAGTCAGTGAACGGCAAGCAGCCGTCTTGGGAGCATGGACCGCGGGGCGGGCCTTGCATGGGCCGACCAGGGTGGGCTCCGTGAGAAGGCGGGAGGGGTGTGGAGAGGAGGGCGGCGGAGCTGGGGTCAGCATTTGCAGGAGGACGGGCAAGCGTCCCATGGCAGCAGGCCGACTCCTGGTTGACCATTTCCCGGACAGGCACCTTCCTACTTAGCGTCTTGACAAACAGGCTTCTAATCAGGGATGGTGAGCAAAGGGTCCCTGGCCTTTTGGGGTCACTTTGAAATTTTTTTTTTTGGTGTCATAAGTAGACGCCACAGGAGGCTCCTGCGCTTTGCACAGTAGTGTGCTGTTCTGCTAGCAGTAACGCCCGTGTGGCTGGGACACGGGTCATCTTCCCGTCACGGACACTGCCTCCTGCGTGGTTCCTGCACGTCCTGGCCACGGGCGTGCCTCCCTTCGGCCCTGTCCAGGGGCGGGAAGAGGCAGCGTGAGGAGTGAGCCTCGGACAGCGCGGCCTCTGCCCCCGGCCCGCCAGCTGCCCTGGGGCCGGGTGTGCAATGTGCCCCGTTGGAACCCGAGTCCAGCCCGGCCTGAGGGGAGTGTGGGGGTGGGTGGACGCCCAGCACCTCATAAGGAGAAGGCATTTGGCCCTTACTTGTGTCAGTAGCAGAGATAGATGGGTTGAGCAGGAGCACAGCTGGCCTTGGTGAGTTCTGAAAGGAGCTCCATGTGTCTCCAGGCATCTCCTACTTTGCTGGGACAGGGCCTTGCAGGTGGGGACTGGCCACGCGTCACCGGGTGGTTGGCCAGGCCCAGCGTCCCCACCAGCGTCCAGTCCTGGGCACCGGATCCCACACACCCAGGGCGGGTCCGAGGCTGTGGGGCAGGCTTGAGAAGGGGGCCGGGCAGCCCGCCCAAGGGAGGTGGTCGCTGGGTGACAGGAGCTGCCCGCCAGAACGGTTAGTCCATAGAAGCGAAGTGACGCAAAGCATCAGCTGCATTTTAAATTGAAGAGCCTTAATAATGCAGTCTGCGCATCGCAGCAGGTCCCGGGCGGAGGCCTGGGTGCTGGAGGCTGGAAGCCCACGGGGAGCCCCCCCCAGGTCCCCGCTCTGATGGACTCCCTTCTCCTAGGATGGAGCCCAGTAAGAAGCTGGACGCAGCTGGTGCCCTGCCTGCCAACCCCCCGCTGAAGCTGCACCCCGAGCGCGGAGCCGGGCCGGCCGTGCTGGTCCCCGAGCAGGGCGGCTACAAGGAGCACTTC
>SJXQ01012529.1:20-13358 GCA_006408695.1 Aepyceros melampus
GAATCCCAGGGACGGGGAGGCCTGGTGGGCTTCTGTCTATGGGGTCACACAGAATCGGACATGACTGAAGTGACTTAGCAGTAGCAGCAGCAGCCAAAATCACTGCAGATGATGACTGCAGCCAGGAAATTAAAAGATGCTTACTCCTTGGAAGGAAAGTTATGACCAACCTAGATAGCATATTCAAAAGCAGAGACATTACTTTGCCAACAAAGGTCCGTCTAGCCAAGGCTATGGTTTCTCCAGTGGTCATGTATGGATGTGAGAGTTGGACTGTGAAGAAAGCTGATCTCCGAGGAAACGATGCTTTTGAACTGTGGTGTTGGAGAAGACTCTTGAGAGTCCCTTGGACTGCAAGGAGATCCAACCAGTCCATTCTGAAGGAGATCAGCCCTGGGTGTTCTTTGGAAGGAATGATACTAAAGCTGAAACTCCAGTACTTTGGCCACCTCATGCGAAGAGTTGACTCATTGGAAAAGTCTCTGGTGCTGGGAGGGATTGAGGGCAGGAGGAGAAGGGGATGACAGAGGATGAGATCGCTGGATGGCATCACTGACTCGATGGACGTGAGTCTGAGTGAACTCCGGGAGTTGGTGATGGGCAGGGAGGCCTGGCGTGCTGCAATTCATGGGGTCGCAAAGAGTCGGACACGACTGAGCGACTGAACTAAACTGATGGAGGCATTTGATGAGCTCCTATTGATTAATGTTCCCTGGAGTCAGGAGTTCTCTGGTGTTCTCAGGATTTGGACTTAAGCCTCCTGCCTCTGGTTTTCAGTCTTATTCTTACAGCAGCCTCAAGACTTCTCCATCTGCTACTTTCAAGGCGGTTCCCTCTGTTTTAGCTTCTTCTGTTTGCTGCTGTCTTCAGTGTCTAATTATCGCCCTGACACAAGAGGGTGGTGGTGGACACTTTTGTAGGCTCACTTGTTGAGTCATGCCCTGGGGAGGGAGGAACACTGAACAAATATCCCTGGTGTGTGCTCGCATTGTCTCGGACACACTGGGTTTGTCCCTGCTCACAGCGTGTGTGCTTTCCCTGTCTACACTGCTTAGGCTCTAGGTTGCTCTGCCAGAAACTGTCTGAGGCTGGCCCTGGGTTGTGTGCACTTCCCAGGTCTAAGCTGCTCAGATTCAGGTACTCGGGTACACAAAGGTGCAGACTCGGTTGGGCCTGCATTTTGTGCCCTTCCCAGGTCCAAGCAGCTCAGGTTACTGACCAGGTGTTTGACAAGTGTGGTTGCTCTGACTTGTCGCCTCCCCCGTCCCTGCCACTCAGTTTTCTGGGTGTACAACTGGCGCACCTTCTCAGGCGGATGTCGACCATCCAGAATCCTAAGAAGCCTTGGTTATCAACGAAGTCTGCTTGCAGTTTGGTAGATGATGCCTCCCTGTGGCGGCGATTGCCCCTTTCTGACTCTGGCTGCTCTTGCCTGCTTGTCTCCGGCAGGGGATGGGCCAGTCTGCAGCCGGCTAGCTCTAGTCAGTCCTTTGTTCTGTGAGCAGGCCTGGCGATGTCTTAAGTTAGGGCTTTTCACGGGGTAGCTATCCCACAGTCTGGTTTGCTATCACAAGTTAGTTCCCTCAGATTGCCCTCAGGGCATTTAGGCCCGGTTGGCGCACCTTCTCAGGCGGATGTCGACCATCCAGAATCCTAAGAAGCCTTGGTTATCAACGAAGTCTGCTTGCAGTTTGGTAGATGAGCCTCCCTGTGGCGGCGATTGCCCCTTTCTGACTCTGGCTGCTCTTGCCTGCTTGTCTCCGGCAGGGGATGGGCCAGTCTGCAGCCGGCTAGCTCTAGTCAGTCCTTTGTTCTGTGAGCAGGCCTGGCGATGTCTTAAGTTAGGGCTTTTCACGGGGTAGCTATCCCACAGTCTGGTTTGCTATCACAAGTTAGTTCCCTCAGATTGCCCTCAGGGCATTTAGGCCCGGTCCTTACTCTAAGCAATGCAGCCTGTGCCTCCCTGCCCAGCCCCCGCTGCTAGTGGTAGATGCAGGCGTCTGCGCTACTTCTCTGCTGGGAGTTAGCATTGGACACGTAATCTGTGGGTTTTAATTATTTATTTTTCCTCCTGGTTATATTGCCCTCTGAGGTTCCAAGGCTTGCCACAGACTCACCAGTGAGTGTTGCCTGGTGTTTGGAAACTTTTCTCTTTTTTAAGACTCCCTTCCTGGGACGGATCTCCATCCCAACCTCTTTTGTCTCTCTTTTTATCTTTTATATTTTTTCCTACCTCCTTTTGAAGACAATGGGCTGCTTTTCTGGGTGCCTGATGTCGTCTGCTGGCATTCAGAGGTTGTTTTGTGGAATTCAAATGTTCTTTTAATGAGTTTATGGGCTCCCCATCCTATTCCTCCGCCATCTTAGGTCAGCCTGTATGATTGTTTTAATATGTTGCTGGAATTTTGTTAAGGATTTTTGCATCCATGTTCATCAGTGATATTGGCCTGTTGTTCTCTTTTTTTGTAGCATTTTTGTGTGGCTTTGGTATTAGGGTGATTGTGGCATCATAGAATGAGTTTGGCAGTTTACATTCCTCTGCAAATTTCTGGAAGAGTTTGAGTAGGATAGGTATTAGCTCTTCTCTAAATTTTTGGTAGAATTCACCTGTGAAGCCATCTGGTCCTTGGCTTTTGTTTGTTGGAAGAATTTTTATTCCAGTTTTGATTTCCATGCTTCTGATAGGTTTGTTAAGATTTTCTATTTCTCTTTCAATTTTGGAAGTTACAGTTTTCTAAGAATTTATCCATTTCTTCCGAGTTATCCATTTTATTGCTATATAGTTGCTGTTAGTAGTCTATTATGATCCTTTATATTTCTGTGTTGTCTATCGTGATTTCTCCATTTTCATTTCTAATTTTTTGAGTTCATTCTTCTTTTTTTCTTGATGAGTCTGGCTAAGGGTTTGTCTGTTTTACTTATCTTCTGAAAGAACCAGTGTTTAGTTTTGTTGAGTTTTGCTATAGTCTCCTTTGTTTCTTTTTCATTTATTTCTGCCCTTATATTTATGGTTTCTTTCCTTCTACTAACCCTGGAGTTCTTAATTTCTTCTTTTTCTAGTTGCTTTAAGTGTAAAGTTAGGTGATTTATTTGATTTTTCTCTTGTTTCTTGAGGTAAGCGTCTATTGCTATGACCCGTCCCCTTAGCACTGCTTTTACTGATTCTCATAGGTTTGGGGTTTTCATGTTTTCATTTTCATTTGTTCCTATGCATATTTTGATGTCTTCTGTGATTTGTTGGTTATTTGGAAGCATGTTCTTTAGCCTCTATACGTTTGTATTTTTAATAGTTTTTTTTTTCTCCTGTAGTTGACATCTAATCTTACCGCATTGTGATCAGAAAAGATGCTTGAAATGATTTCAATTTTTTTGTATTTACCAAGGCTAGATTTATGACCCAGGATGTGATCTATCCTGGAGAAGGTTCCGTGTGCACTTGAGAAAAAGTTGAAATTCATTGTTTTGGGGTGAAATGTCCTATAGATATCAATTAGGTGTAACTAGTCAATTGTATCATTTAAAGCTTGTGTTTCCTTGCTAATTTTCTGTTTGGTTCATCTATCCATAGGTGTGAGTGGGGTATTAACATCATCCACTATTATTATGTTACTGTTAATTTCCCCTTTCATACTTGTTAGCATTTGCCTTACATATTGTGGTGCTCGTATGTTGGGTTCATATATAATTATAATTGTTATATCTTCTTCTTGGATTGACCCTTTGATCATTATGTAGTGTCCTTGTCTTTTTCATAGCTTTTATTTCAAAGTCTATTTTTTCTGATATGAGTATTGCTACTCCTGCTTTCTTTTGGTCTCCATTTTCCTGAAATGACTTTTTCTTGTCCTTCAATCTCAGTCTGTATGTGTCCCATGGTTTAAGGTGGGTCTCTTGTAGACAGCATATATAGGGGTCTTGTTTTTGTATCCATTCAGCCAGTCTTTGTCTTTTGATTGGGGCATTCAACCTATTTACATTTAAGGGAATTAATGATAAGTATTATCCCATTGCCATTTACTTTGTTGTTTTGAGTTTATAAACCTTTTCTGTGTTTCCAGTCTAGAGAAGACCCTTTAGCATTTGTTGAAGAGCTGGTTTGGTGGTGCTGAATTCTCTCAGCTTTTGCTCGTCTGTAAAGCTTTGATTCCTCCTTCATATGTGAATGAGATCCTTACTGAGTATAGTAATCTGGGTTGTAGGTTTTTCTCTTTCATCACTTTAAGTATATCTTGTCATTCCCTTGTAGCCTGAAGAGTTTCCATTGAAAGGTCAGCTGTTATCCTTATGGGGATCCGCTTGTGTGTTATTTGTTGTTTTACCCTTGCTGCTTTTAATACTTGCTCTTTGCGTTCGATCTTTGTTAATTTGATTAATATGTGCCTTGGGGTGTTTCACCTTGGGTTTATCCTGTTTGGGACTCTCTATCTTTCAATTTGTTAATGTGGTGTATTACATTGATTGATTTGTGGATATTGAAAAATCCTTGCATCCCTGGGATAAAGCCCATGTGGTCATGATGTATGATCTTTTTAATGTATTGTTGGATTCTGTTTGCTAGACTTTTGTTAAAGATTTTTGCATCTATGTCCATCAGTGATATTGGCTTGTACTTTTCTTTTTTTGTGGCATCTTTGCCTGGTTTTGGTATTAGGGTGAAGGTGGCTTCATAGAATGAGTTTTGCAGTTTTCTTCCCTCTGCAATTTTCTGGAAGAGTTTGAGTAGGGTAGATGTTAGCTCTCCTTTAAATTTTTGGTAAAATTCACCTGTAGGCCATCTGGTCCTGGGCTTTTATTTGCTTGAAGATTTCTTAATACAGTTTCAATTTCTGTGCTTGTGATGGGTCTGTTAAGATTTTCTATTTCTTCCTGGCTCAGTTTTGGAAAGTTATATTTTTCTAAGAATTTGTCCATTTCTTCCAAGTTGTCCTTTTTATTGGAATATAGTTGCTTATAGTAGTTTCTTATGAACCTTTGTGTTTCTTTGTTGTCTTTTGTGATTTCTCCATTTTCATTTCTAATTTTGTTGATTTGATTTTTCTGCCTTTGTTTCTTGATGAATCTGGCTAAGCTTTGTCAATTTTATTTATCTTCTCAAAGAACCAGCTTTTAGCTTTGTTGATTTTTGCTATGGTCTCTTTTGTTTCTTTTGCATTTATTTCTGCCCTAGTTTTTAAGATTTTTTTCCTTTTAGTAACCCTGGGGTTCTTCATTTAGTCCTTTGCTAGTTGCTTTAGGTGTAGAGTTAGGTTATTTATTTGACTTGTTTCTTGAGGTAAGCCTGTATTGCTATGAACCTTCCTCTTAGCACTGCTTTTACAGTGTCCCACAGGTTTTGGGTTGTTGTGTTTTCATTTTCATTCTTTTCTATGCATGAGACAGGGTGCTCAGGGCTGGTGCCCTGGGATGACCCAGAGGGATGGGATGGGGAGGGAGGTGGGATGGGGTTTGAGTATGGGGAACACAAGTACATCCATGGCTGATTCATATCAATGTATGTTAAAAACCACTACAATATTGTAAAGTAATTAGCCTCCAATTAAAATAAATAAATCAAAATAAAAATACATTATTAAAACTAATATTATAGTTTCTACTTTTTAAGTATTATTACTAGAAAACTTCAATTATCTATGTGCCTCTTATTGTGCTTCTATTAAATAGTGCTTATCTAAAGTTTATGATCCTAAGCCTGATTTCAAAAGGTATTTTTCTGACTTCAAATGCAGTATATAATACATATCAGAAAAAAAACCACAAACTTTTTTTTGGAAAAAAAATCTGTAACCATTGAAACTGAGGTATGGGACTTCTCTCGTGGTGCAGTGGATAAGAATCTGCATGTCAGTGCAGGGGACATAGATTCAATTCCGACTCCAGGAAGATTCCACATGCTGTGGAATTTTGGATGGTGTATAGGAGATCATTGGGCAGCCAGACAAAAGTATGTACATGTGGAACACTGAGTGTATGGCACTCTAAGCAGATCTATTTGTGATAAAAGTATAAATTACAAGGAGTCAGACATGGGAATATGGGCATCGAGTATTAAACTATAAGAATGCATTTTTCAACATGTAAGAAGCTGGACAAATATTGGGTATTTCAATTACCTATCTCAGGGTCATTGAGAAGACCCACTAAGCATGTAAACTGAGGCTTACTGGTTTATCTTAGAGTAGATTTGATCTCATTTTAAGATGTTTTATCATAATACAACCTTTCGGATGCAGCTGGCTTCATTGCCAGGCCCCAGAGATCTGGAAAGGAACCTAACCCCTACATTCAATATGCAAGTGAGTTTCCACAAAGTTCTACTGAGCATGGTTTATACATGTACCTCATGGAAGTATTCAGTGATTGTCTAAAGCCCATGCCATTTAGATATAAATACTGACACTGATAGATGGGATTCAGCCACGTAATTAATGGATATATGCATTGCAAACATTTCCAATTCTTTACTTACTTATATTCTATTTTAGTCTATTTTTAGTTTAATAACGCTGCTGCTGCTGCTAAGTCACTTCAGTCGTGTCCAACTCTGTGCGACCCCATAGATGGCAGCCCACCAGGCTCCCCCGTCCCTGGGATTCTCCAGGCAAGAACACTGGAGCGGGTTGCCATTTCCTTCTCCAGTGCATGAAAGTGAAAAGTGAAAGTGAAGTTGCTCAGTCGTGTCTGACTCTTCATGACCCCATGGACTGCAGACTACTAGGCTCCTCCATCCATGGGATTCTCCAGGCAAGAGTACTGGAGTGGGCTGCCATTGCCTTCTCCAAATCTAACAATATGCAAAGGTATAAAAATAATGTCATATTTTAATGTGGTCACATAATAAAAACTAAGAATTTAAAAATTAAAAAGAAATATAAACGTGGCAATCTTTGAGAAACCACAGAAGAAATGTTAAAGAAAAATTAGAGGAAAAAGTACATGATGATAAGATGAGATGAAACTCTATGATGAGGAAGATGGACAAAATCTACTGCAGCAGCAAGAAGATCAAACCAGTTCAATCCGAAAGGAAATCAACCTTGAATACTCATTGTAAGGACTGACGCTGAAGCTGAAGCTCCAATACTTTGGCCACCTGATGTCAAGAGCTGACTCATTGGAAAAGACCTTAATTCTGGGAAAGAGTGAAGGGCAAATGGAGAAGAGGGCGGCAGAGGATGAGATGGTTGGATGGCATCACCAACACAATAGACATGCTGCTGCTGCTAAGTTGCTTCAGTTGTGTCCAACTCTGTGCGACCCCATAGACGGCAGCCCACCAGGCTCTCCCGTCCCTGGGATTCTCTAGGCAAGAACACTGGAGTGGGTTGCCATTTCCTTCTCCAGTGCATGAAAGTGAAAAGTGAAAGTGAAGTTGCTCAGTCGTGTCAGACTCTTAGCTACCTCATGGACTGCAGCCCACCAGGCTCTTCCATCCATGGAATTTTCCAGGCAAGAGTACTGGAGTGGGTTGCCATTGCCTTCTCCACAGTGGACATGAGTTTGAGTCAATTCCGGGAGATAGCAGAGGACAGAGGATTCTGGCGTGCTGCAGTCCATGGGGTCACAAAGAGTAGGCCATGACTCAGCAGCTGAACAACAACAACAACAGCAACGAGAAGAGCTATATGCCAGAGGACTAATTAAACAGAAGTTCTGACTGCAAGCTATTGATGACCTGTGATCGGTCATGATGGGGTTATACCACTGGGCACTGCAGTGTAAGCTAAGGTAATAAGTCCATATTGGATAAGCTTACCAGAAACCATCATAATGGAAGGTCCATGAAAAGGAAGAAGTACAGTTTACATGGGCCTGCCACAGTTTCACAGCGGCTCTGCACCCAGCCCTTCTGTACGGATGTGGGGTGAGCTTGCATCTGCTCCAATTGGGCCTCCATTTCAGTGGCTATGGTCCACCTTGAACTAGTTAGTAAATCCTCTGACCACAATCTCTGACCAAGATGAACATCTGTGGTTCCTGACGTGATGAGCCAGACACTTTTGAAGCCGGGAGCATCCACAGACTTTCCTTTTCCAATTCACCCAAGAGAATCATCCAGCTGCCCTTACAGTTTCCCTCAGCCTTAAAAGGAGAGGTTTTAGTTGCTGTTCTGCTTGCATCTGAGAAGCTAAGTTTACCTATATAGTAGAGTCCTGCAGAGGGGGAGGAGCAGTAAAATGCTGCTCAGAGGTTTACAAAAGTGGTCCAGCGGTTAAGAGTCTACCATGCAATGCAAGGGATGTAGGTTAGATGCCAAGTTGGGGAACTAAGATCTCACATGCCATGCGGAGCAACAGAGCCATCACAACACAACTGGAGTCTGTGCACCACAATGAAAGATCCTGCAAGACACAACGGAGATCCCAGATGTCGCAATCAAGACACAACACAGCCAAAAAAAAAAAAAAGTCTATGAGAGTGGCTTTGGAGTGTGGAAGAAGCATACAGGAGAGGGTGTTAGGTTTAATAAATGCTGCTGTGGGCTACACATTGGGGTCTACTTTTATATCTACTGGGCTTCCCTGGTGGCTCAGACGGTAAGGAATCTGCCTGCAATGCAGGAAACTTGGGTTCAGTCACTGGAGAAGGAAATGACAACCCACTCCAGTAATCTTGCCTGGAGAAGTACATGGACAGAGGAGACTGGTGGGCTACAGTCCATGGGGGTTGCAAAGTGTCAGACACAGTTGAGCAACTAACACTACTTTTCAATGATTCAAAAAATCCTGAGGTGACAACTCCATGATCAGTTAAGACTTAAGTTTCTTAATTAAGATGCAGTAAGGTGTGGAGATCCAGTCAGATGGTCTCTGAGATCTCCTATCTTCAAACTCTATGAATCAGTTCTGTAACTAGTGGTCCAGGCATGTGTGTGGGGAGGGACGCTCATCCTTCTGAAGCTGAGATCATGGTGGTCTCTGGGGCCAAGTCATGTCTGTGACCTGGGACGGCCCTATTGTCTCTCTGCTCCTGTTTTCCTTCACAGTGACCACAGAGGAGCCATCTCCTCACCTGGAATATCCAGACCACCATACAGGTAAAGAAAAAAGTTCCAGGGCTAGCTGGAGCATAAACATAAAAAGAAAAGTTATTCCCCACTCGGGATGGACACCAGCAGGAGGATAGGAAATCTGTACACAAATGACTGTCTAGTGACCTCCACGCACTGTCCAAAGGGCCTCCCAACATGGGCACCATTTTTACATCCACCACTCACATATGGGAGCTTCTGTGCCCAAACCCAGGGCCACAGATGTCCTGGGAGAGCCGTTCAGTTTCAACCCTGGGTGGGAGTCTGTGGGATTGGATAACAAGAGGCTGCTGTCCTCACACGAGGCCTTTCCCACTGAGCTCTGGTGTGTGAAGATCCCACAGAACCTAGCAGGAGCAAACACTGGTGAACGTTCAGTTCAGTTCAGTTCAGTTATTTCAGTAGTTCAGTCATGTCCTACTCTTTGCAACCCTATGGACTCCAGCATGCCAGGCTTCCGGGTCCATCACCAACTCCTCAAGCTTGCTTAGACTCAACGTCTGTTAAGTTGGTGGTGCCATCCAACCATCTCATCTTCTGGGGAATGTCAGCAAGAACCCCAACATGAGACCCAAACCATGATCACCTTGGACAGGGACAATACAGAGCCTGAAGCCCCCAGCTCATTGTCTGCCTCGAATTTAAACCTATTTCTGGAAAATGACACCTGCCTTCTTTTCTAGACCTTCCTTGAGGGAGGCTCTGTCACCTTTCCCATCCAGCCATTATTTCTGGCACTTCCACTTTAGGTTGATTTCCATTTCCCTTCTGTATTTCATCAAGACCTTCCACACTGTTGGAGAAGGAAATGGCAATCCACTCCAGTATTCTTGCCTGGAGAATCCCATGGATGGAGAAGCCTAGTAGGTTACAGTCCATGGGGTCGCAAAGAGTCAGACACGACTGAGCGACTTCACCTTCACCTTCCACACTTAGAGGTAAGGTGTCAGATCTCTGGTCCTGCAGCTTCCGTCAGGCCCTCATCTCTCACTCCTGGTGGGTCTGCTGACCACACTCCCCAGTCTCTATGCGCTATGCATCTCTACATGTTCCCAACACATATTTTCACAAAGGTCCTGCCCTGGGGTGACAGGTCTTGATGGGAAAAGAGGAGTCTGGTAGGATGCTTCAAGGGGATTGGGGCCTAGAGTTGCATTTCAAATCCCGCCCACCACCACCAACATGCAATTTTCTCCCATCACATTGTCCAAGGACAGTATCTGGAACTGAGCTTGGATGATGAAGGGGCAGAAATTTCAGATGATGATGCTGATAAAGAGAGGATGAGATCTCTACTGAGTGGCCATCAAGGTTATCACAGTCTGAAGAAGGCTCCTCATGCCTCACCTGCGACCCTGGGAGTGAATTGCTCCTGGTGTTTGTCTTATTTCTACTCAAATTACCACACAATTGCACCCATCTCACAGGCTAGTAAAGTAATACTCAAAATTCTCCAAGCCAGGCTTCAGCAATACATGAACCGTGAACTTCCAGATGTTCAAGCTGGTTTTAGAAAAGCCAGAGGAACCAGAGATCAAATTGCCAACATGCGTTGGATCATGGAAAAAGCAAGAGAGTTCCAGAAAAACATCTATTTCTGCCTCATTGACTATGCCAAAGCCTTTGACTGTGTGGATCACAATAAACTGTGGAAAGTTCTGGAAGACATGGGAATACCAGACCACTTGATCTGCCTCTTGAGAAACCTATATGCAAGTCAGGAAGCAACAGTTAGAACTGGACATGGAACAACAGATTGGTTCCAAATAGGAAAAGGAGTACGTCAAGGCTGTATATTGTCACCCTGCTTATTAATTTATATGCAGAGTACATCATGAGAAAGGCTGGGCTGAAAGAAGCACAAGCTGGAATCGAGATTGCTGGGAGAAATATCAGTAACCTCAGATATGCAGATGACATCACCCTTAGGGCAGAAAGTGAAGAGGAACTAAAGGCTCTTGATGAAAGTGAAAGAGGAGAGTGAAAAAGTTGGCCTAAAGCTCAACATTCAGAAAACGAAGATCATGGCATCTGGTCCCATCACTTCATGGGAAATAGATGGGGAAACAGTGGAAACAGTGTCAGACTTTATTTTGGGGGGCTCCAAAATCACTGCAGATGATGACTGCAGCCAGGAAATTAAAAGACGCTTACTCCTTGGAAGGAAAGTTATGACCAACCTAGACAGCATATTCAAAAGCAGAGACATTACTTTGCCAACAAAGGTCCGTCTAGTCAAGGCTATGGTTTTTCCAGTGGTCATGTATGGATGTGAGAGGTGGACTGTGAAGAAAACTGAGCCCCGA
Source organism: Aepyceros melampus (assembly GCA_006408695.1). Lineage (NCBI taxonomy): Eukaryota > Metazoa > Chordata > Mammalia > Artiodactyla > Bovidae > Aepyceros > Aepyceros melampus. The sequence goes on from SJXQ01012529.1 coordinate 11,355, forward strand.
AGAATTGATGCTTTTGAACTGTGGTGTTGGAAAAGACTCTTGAGAGTCTCTTGGACTGCAAGGAGATCCAACCAGTCCATTCTGAAGGGGATCAGTCCTGGGTGTTCATTGGGAGTACTGATGTTGAAGCTGAAACTCCAATTCTTTGGCCACCTGATGCAATGAGCTGACTCATTTGAAAAGACCCTGATGCTGGGAAAGATGGAGGACAGGAGGAGAAGGGGACGACAGAGGATGAGACGGTTGGATGGCATCACCGATTCGATGAACGTGAGTTTGAGTGAACTCTGGGAGTTGGTGATGGACAGGGAGGCCTGGTGTGATACGTTTCATGGGGTCGCAAAGAGTCGGACACGACTGAGTGACTGAACTGAACTGAACTGAACCTTCAGTGTAGTTTCCTCCCATGATATGATCTCAGTTGATAAAGCTCTTCCTTGAGACATATTTTGTTACAACCATATTTATTATCTCTTACCTTTCTGTGGGTTCCTATCTTATCTTTCCAAGACAGGAGGGCAAGATGCAAAGATATTTCTTTTTGTCCATGATGGGGCTTGGCCTGCTGTTTTGTGTATGGTGACCAGAGTGATCAAGAACTTTTTGAAGCATGGGATAAATTATCCATGTACTTGGTTGTAGGTAAACAATTTTTTCCCTGTGTTCTTTTATATCTCAATATTTACATATACTTAATAATTTTTGAAACTGTTTTGTCACCTTTACAGATGGCCTGGCTCCATCAATGTGTAAGATAAATATTTTTTTAAGGGAAAATGTAGGTGAATTTTAGGATTAACTGGCATAGCATGTAGAGAAACTCTGATAAGCTGTAACCCTTTATAAGATGTAAAGTATCAGGAATGCTCCAGACAGAGGTGATCCAGGAACGCTGCTCCATGGTCCAGCATCCCTTCCTGTCCCGGGGTCCTGGAGCTCCTTGGGGGAGGGAGGGTACCTGCCGGGTCCCTGAAGGCTAAGAATGATGCATGCCTGGGTGATGGTAGGAACTCACCTTCACACTTGAGCAGGGAGAAGTCGGCACTGGGACTGAAGGAGGTGCTGAAGTAGGTGTAGCTGTCTACCAGGTCACAGGACAGGCATTGCCAGCTGAAGCTGTGCTGGCACTGTGGTGGGTGGGTGGGGGGCAGTCACCTCAGGTGAGACCCCCACCCCCAGCCCCACAAATGGTCCACCGACTTCTCCTATAGGGGAGGTCTGGGGGTGCTGTCCCCCTGCCTGTCTCCCTGCTGAGGCCCCTTGGTGCCGGGCTCTGCTGTCTTGAGACCCTCCCCACCCCCACCACAGGCAGGAGCTCCCTGGCAGGCTGCTTCTGGGGATCACCCAGGCCGGGCGAGTCACTGGTGGGAGAGTGTGGGAAGTGTTTTCTCCAGTGCTGTGTCCCTCTGAGCAGGCAGCCAGCACTCTGGGAGCAGGATCTATGCGCTGTAGGGTATTTCACTCCCCTCGGAGCACCTGCTCAGGGCGAGGCAGAGGCTCCCAAAACTACAACACTTAGGCTCTGGGCTCTCCCACAGCCAGTGAGTGGGAGGGAGGGGGCTGCTCACTCTGTGCCCGAGAACGGTAGGGGCGACCTGAAGCTGTCACTCGGGGCCTCGCTGATCAAGCACAATTTCACGTCATGAAGGCTTAGCTAACAGGTGTTTTCAAAGGCTATGAGACACCAAGGTGCCTTCCAAAAGCCTGGAAGAAGTCCCGGTCTGAGTGGCTGGCACGAAAAGGGTCTTGACGTGAAAACCGTCCACTGGACTGAAGACCTTTGGTGGGAAGGGGACAGTGTCCTGACGGGACAAGTCAGAGGCAGGGTGGGCAGCCAGCCCCATCACCCTTTGCTAATTTGGGGGTGGACAAGCAGAGGTGACCCACTTATGGAGAATAGTGGGCCTGTGACCATGGGGATTTGCCCAAGTTTTCTCCACCTCTGAAAGGACACCCCCCCCCCCCCGGCAGCTTTACTCTGGCAGAGGGACAGGCAGCTGGAGG
>SJXQ01012529.1:14193-39656 GCA_006408695.1 Aepyceros melampus
CTCACTGGCTGAAGGCCCAGGTGTGCTCCCACTGCCCAGGGCTCGGCCACAGGGTGCACAGCTGGGTCTGGAAGCAGAAATTCCTTTACAGGAGTAACCCTCTGGAGGGCTAAGGCCAGGAGTCCAGACACGCAGCCTGACTCCACGAGTCCTCAGCCGATGCCCACCCGGGACCCCACGTGGGAACCCAGGCTCTGGTCCAGGATCCAGGGGGGTGATGGCATCTGGCCTGGAACCCCTGAAGACCTGAGTGGAGCTCAGCTCCTCGTGTTACCAGCCTGACAGTCTGGAGGAAGTCCCATAACTTCTTTCTGTCTTGGCCCATCTCTCTTAGAAGCAGGGGAAGTAATGAACCTGCACTGGGGATGCACTTGGTTCCCTGATCCCCACTTCTGAGAGCCAGCAGAGGCTCGGGGACCCCACATGGCTGGTCCCTCTGCCTGGGCCTGGCTGCAGGCCTGGCATCGTCTGTCACTAAGACCTGGTGACTCAGAACATGGCATGGTGGGAATTAAGGCTTTGAGATGCCGTCCAGCAGGGACAGAGCCGAGGGCAGTGAGAGTGAAGGACGTGGGGGAGGCCGGACTGATGCTCACTCACATCTTACTCTGTTTCTCATCTTAGGACAGGATCTTGGTCACATCCCAGTCCCCAGAGGTGATGGACTGGATGTTGTTATTGCTGCTGTTGCAACACAGACAGGGGGTGCAGGATTGGGGAGGGGGTTCGATCCAAGCCTTCCTTTTCAGCCCCAGGGCCCTCAGACATGAGGTGGTGAGGAGGGCCTCTCTGGGGTGACCCCTCTTCCTGCCCTACCCTGGCCTCGTCTGGCCATCCCTGATTCTCTGAGTGCTGCTGTGATGGGGCAGGACCCATGGCATGATGCTGATCAACCTGGGACTAGATTGCCAGCAACTCCCACAGGGAGCTCTGTGTCTTAACCACCAGTGTTTCATAGGCTGGTGACAGTGTTCCTTCACAGCTTGTAAATCTAGTTAGTGGGTGATCATTATAGGGGGGCGGGAGATAGGAAAGAAAAAACATGGGGAAGTGGATAAGACAGGTCAGGGAAAGAAAGAATAAAGCTAGGAAGGGAGAGGGGAGGGAGGGAGGGAAGGGCACCCTGGCCCTTTATCATGATCACTATTTGAAGAACAGTGACGGTCTGAAGGCATTTTCCTGCATGTTGCACTTTTGCACACACAGTCTGTCCCCAAGTGCCTCCCAGAGCAGAACAACTGTGATGCAAGGAGAAAGATGTGGCCGTCCCCTCAGGGCCAGAGTGTAAGACGCCGAGTGTGAGCTGTGGTGCCTTGGGAGCAGGGACCCAGAGGTGGTCTTAGGACGAAGGACAGCCAGTGGAGGCAGGGCCCATCAGGAGAAGTGGGGGGCCAGGGGACCCACAGGGCAGTGGGGGCTGAGGGTCCCTGGGGATGAGCCCTGCTGGGTGGACATGCTTCCTGCTGGGTGACTAGAGGGCACCCAGCCTTGAAGCCTGCCCCATCAAGGCTACTCCATCTGGGGCATTCTTGGAATTTTTCCTTTGAGATTACCTTTGGTGTCTGTTGGGGAATGTTTAACAGGAGGATTCCTACGTGCTGTTTCTCACAAGTCCTTTGTTTCTTTTTTTTAAATTTTTATTTTTACTTTATTTTACTTTACAATACTGTATTGGTTTTGCCATACATTGACATGATTCCGCCACGGGTGTACATGAGTTCCCAATCCTGAACCCCTCTCCCACCTCCCACCTTTGTTTCTTTTCAAGTGGAGCAGAATGCTGCTCCTAGGAGCCAGGGTCATTGTGTGAGACAGGCTTGAGTCTCCTTAGTAAACATTCTCTTTACGACAAAACTGCTTAGTCTCAATCCCCTTTCTTGAGATTGTCTTCTGACCTTGTGGCAATTATTAATCTCTTGTTCCCTCGGTAATGGTTGTTACACGCTTGGTTTTCTGATCTTTATCACTGACGACAGAAACCTCTTGTACTACAGCCTATATATACAACACAGAAAAATCATTAAAGCACCTTTGCTCCATCAGACTTGGGTCCCCGTGTCCTTCTCTCTCTCTCTCTTTCTTCGGCTGATTCCTTGGAGCGCAGAGACCCGTCTTGCTCACTCTCCTGCCTGGGCTTCTAAGACTATCTCGAGAAGGCACCCTGTGCCTTCAGAACCCCACCTCGAGAGGGCGCCCGGTGCCTTCGTGAGAGATGCAAGTCCTGTATCAAGGACTTTATTGGTTTTCTGCATAAACCAGGGAGTATCAGCCTCTTTCTCTCTTTCACTTTCTTATCGTTGCCTCCAGACCGCCAGGTCCCGGTCCATTAAAGGACCCCAACAAGTGGCGCCCCAACAGGGACACTGATGTATGTGGCATTTTGATTGGAGGGACTCAGGACCTATTGAGGTCGGTAAGTATTAAGACACGGGTTAAATGGCTGAGGGACTCAGGACCTATTGAGGTCGGGACCTATTGAGGTCAGTAAGTACTAAGACACAGGTTATATGGCTGGAAAGCCCCATCATTTCTTTATTTCACCATTTGTTTGAAGCTCAGGGACTTTTGGTTTCATGCCAATGAATAGAGGCTTACTTTCAAACACTGGTTAAATGTAATCCTTGGTTCCCTGATAAAGGCAGTTTTGATTTAGAAATTTGGCACCAGATCAAAGAAAATGTTGAACGAGCCACCAAGCAAGGAAAAAATATTCCAATTGAATTCTGGCCATTTCAAGGTAAATTCTAACCCTCCTAATATTTGACAACAGACAGAACATTTATTGCATGAATATGAATTAGATGACAAAACTTTACAAAAGGCCCAATTAAAACAACATAAAGTATTTCAAAATTTTCTTATTAGCCCTGCCCCAGCTGCTCCAAATGTTCTTCCTCTGCCAACAGGTGCAACTCCAAAAGTCTCTATACTAATTTTTTTAGCTAGATTAGAAACTGCTATTTCCTGTACTGTAATTGGAGAAGAAACCAAGAAACAGCTAGAGAAATTACTTGCTTATGAGAATGCAAATCAAGAATGTTAAAGAGCTGTCACTGCAATTTGTAAACTGGGACTATTATTGATTATTTGAAGGCTTGTCACAATCTAGCATCAGAAACTCAAAAGATGCAAATGCTAGCTGAAACAATGGCTACTACCTTTAAAAAGGGAAATGAAGGATGTTTTACATGTGGAGATAAAAACCATTTAAAAAGGGACTGCCCTAAGAGGCTGATAAAAAACCTCCAAGAACTTGCCCTTGCTGCGGTAGAGGAATGCATTGAGCCAAAGATTGTAAATCTAAATTTGATGTTGAAGGAAAACCTATTCCAAGAAACTCCAAATAGGCTTGTCACAATCTAGCATCAGAAACTCAAAAGATGCAAATGCTAGCTGAAACAATGGCTACTACCTTTAAAAAGGGAAATGAAGGATGTTTTACATGTGGAGATAAAAACCATTTAAAAAGGGACTGCCCTAAGAGGCTGATAAAAAACCTCCAAGAACTTGCCCTTGCTGCGGTAGAGGAATGCATTGAGCCAAAGATTGTAAATCTAAATTTGATGTTGAAGGAAAACCTATTCCAAGAAACTCCAAACAGGGGACTCTCCCAGGTCCCCTACAACAAAAACCAGGGATAAATTCTATCTTTTCCCTCAAACCCTCAACATCCGGCAGTGCTGCTGTCGATATACCAGCCCTAAATGATTTTTTCCTTTATCCTCAAGCAGTCCCTTCTAGAATACCTACTGGACTTTTTGGACCCCTGCCCCCACAAAACATCAATCTTTTATCTGGCCAATCTAGTTTGGCCTCTAGGGGAATTACTGTCCACCTTGGAATAAATGATTTAAATTATAAAGGAGAGATTCAAATTATGATGTCATATTAGATTCTATGGCAATTCAAAAAGGGGGACAAAATTGCTTAATTGCTTCTTTTGCCTTACATTTCTATTAACCCTTCTAATAATGTACGGACAAATGGGTTCTACAATATAGATAAAAAACAATCCTTATGGACATCATTGGTATCTGAATATGGCCGACCAAATGTAAATATAAAAATTAATGATAAAAGATTTCCTGGTCTCCTCGACACTGGATCTGATATTACTATTATTTCCAAACACTTATGGCCCAAATCCTGGCCTAATTGCAGAAATTTCTCAAATCAAAGTACCAGAAATTTATCAAAATATTCAAATTTACCCATATGAAAGCCCCAAAGGCCAGCCTACAACATTAAGACCTTATATGGTAAATGCATCCCTTAATTTAATAGAAAGGACTTACCTATGCAATGGCAAACTCAGATATACATTCCACATTTTTCTTAGGGGCCACTGCTCATTTAACAAACAAAACAATTATTAAAATAACTGAGAAGAATGATGAGCCTATTTGGACAGAGCAATGGCCCCTTACCAAAGAAAAATTACTAATTACTAAAGAACTTATAGACACACAATTAGAATTGAAACATATTGAGGAATCTTGCCCTTCTTGGAACTCTCCTATTTTTGTTATAAAAAAGAAATCTAACAAATGGTGTCTCTTAACAGATCTTAGAAAAGTTAATGCATCTATGAAACCTATGGATACATTATAACCAGGGATCCTATCACCTACTACTATTCCTCAAAATTGGCACATTATTGTTACTGATTTACAAGATTGCTTTTTAAATATACCTCTACACCCTTTAGACTGGGAAAGATTCACTTTCTCTCTCCCTTATCCTAATCATATTGGGACTCATAACAGATTTCAGCAGACTATGTTACCTCAAGATATGCTTAACAGTCCTAATATTTGTCAAAATTTTATAGCCAAGGCTTTACTTCCTATGTGACAGCAATTCCATCATGCATATATCATTAATNTCTTTTCCTGATATGTCTGGCTAAAGGTTTCTCAATTTTGTTTATCTTTTCAAAGATCAAACTCTTAATTTCACTGATATTTTTGCTACTGTTCAATCTGTTTATTTCTGCTGTCATCTTTATTATTTCTTTCCTTCCATTAATATTGTGGGGATCTTTCTAGTTCCTTTAGTTGTAAGGTTAGGTTGATGTTTTTCTTTTTCCTGGGGTAGACTTGAACCACTCTAAGTGCAGTTCCAGCTCCAGGTCTATCCCCCAGGTGACTTACTTACTGGGTGACCTGGGGGAGCTGGTGCTGGTTTGCTGGTGGGTAGGGTTGGTAACCCATGACACCAGTCTGAACCATGCACAGTCTAAAGGATTCCAGACTGGTACCAACCAGGTTTTAGTGGGGCCAAGGCCACCCACTAGATGTTTAAAGGGAGGATTCTACAATGTTAGTTTTCAGCCACAATGTCCTCAAAGCAGAAGAGCTTTCCCAAAATTGCAGCTGCTGGCCTCTATGTCCCCAGAGTGAGTCCCAAGAGTTGGCCTCCTGTCTCTCTGGAAGGCTCTCTGAAATCAGCAAGTGGATCTGACCCAGGATCCTTTCAAGTTACTGCCTCTGCACTGGGTCTCAGCATGAGATTTTGTGTGTACCCTTTAAGAGCCGAGCATCTCTTTCCTACAGCTCTCTGAGCTCTCCTGCACCTGCTGGACTTGAGTCTGATATTCTCGGGGCTCATGTTCCTGGTGAAGGAAAACCATGTTAGAGAGCCTAATGTGGTGTTTGGGTCCCTCAATCACTGGGGTGAACTTCTGCTATTTTAAGCATCCTCCTTTTTATGGGTCACACCCAGCCAGGGGTGTAAACCATGATTTTGCTCCTCTTAGTCATCTAAATGTGGTTCCTTCTTTATATCTTTAGTTGTGGAAAATCCATTTTGCTAGGCTTCAGGTCATTCTCATCAATAGTTGCTCTGTAAACTGTTGTGATTTGGGTTACCTGTGACAAGAAATATCAGTGTCTTATTACTCTAGCATCTTGGTTGCTCCCCAGTATGTACTGGGTATTTGAAGTCTCCTAATACCTGGAGAATCCCAGGGACGGGGGAGCCTGGTGGGCTTCTGTCTATGAGATCACATAGAGTTGGACATGACTGAAGTGACTTAGCAGCAGCAGCAGTAGCACCAGCAATAAAGTAGGAAATGGCAACCCACTGCAGTATTCTTGTCTGGAAAATCCCATGGACAGAGGAGCCTGGTACGCTACGGTCCATAGGGTCTCAAAGAGTCCGACACAACTGAGTAACTTTACTTTACTTTACTTTAGTAGAGTAGATCTGAAGTGTTCTCACCACACACACACACACACAAATTATGTGAAGTAATGTGTTTAGTTGCTCAGTCATGTCCAAATTTTTGTGACCCCTTGAACTGTAGCCCACTAGGCTCCTCTGTCCATGGGATTCTCCAGGCAAGAATACTGGTGTGGGTTGCCATGCCCTCCTCCAAGGAATCTTCCCAACCCAGGGATCAAACCCAGGTCTCCCACATTGCAGGTGGATTCTTTACTATCTGAGCCACAGGAAAACCCATGTGAAGTGATAGCATATGTTAATTAACTTTATTATGGTAATCATTTCAGTGTATAGGTATATTACATGATGTCATATACCTTAAAAAAAAACCTAGCATTGTACAACTTAAACATAAACAATCTTTATGCATCAATTATACCTCAATAAAGTTGGGAAAAAAATAATGTCATGAGAAAATGGAAAGATAGGACAATCCAAAGTTCATTTTGCCTCAGGCCTTCCTTACTTATGATTAGATCGAAAGTACAGATCATTAGTAGAATGCATATTAAGAAGTAAAATAAAAACAGTTTATTTATATCAATATTTTTCAATGATTCTACTCTTAGAATCACAAAATATATATGCATACATAAGCAACAAAATATAAACTGAATGAATTGAATGATTCTACATAAAAAGTGTGGGCTCCCCACATATTACTGTGGTAAAGAACCCATCTGCCAATACAGGAGACATAAGAGACACACGTTTGATCCCTGGGTCAGGAAGATCCCCTGGAGGAGGGCATGGCAAAGAATCACAAAGAGTCAGACATGACTGAAATGACTTAGCATGCACGCATACATGTAAAGTAAATTTCTTGTTTGTTTTTAAAACTGTAAGAAATTAACAAAGAGAAATCTCAATGAAAGTAGTCAGGAGGTCCAAAGGGAAAGCTTTCATGTTTTTTGATGACAGCAGAGTACAAGAGGAGGAAGACAGACTTCCTCTTCCTCCTAGTAAGAACTCAGCCAGTGAAAGATGATCACAATTCAGGAAATGAAGAACCACTACACTTCAGACTCCATTCTTCCAATCAATGCTTTGTTTTCTATAGGCCTCAGAACTTCTCTTTCCCTTCTAGAAAAAGATTTCTCTCCATTTCTGTGGGAAAATTGCACTTGGCTTGCCATAGCTTCAGACCTCAAATGTCATTTTTTTGTTGTTGACCCCAAGTAAACCCATTTTTACTGGAGAAATAACTGGCAGTCTATTTATTTAGGGTCAATGAAATTGTCTTTGAACAATATGAAAATAAGTGAAAAAATTCATTCAAGAATTTAAATTTTTAATATTTTACTTGAAATAAGGATTATATAGAAAATGAACACTATGACAACTGTTAAGAGAGAAGCTAAAGGAAAAGATAAATGTTCATATTTTAGTACCTTTAAAAGGACTTCATACCTGCATTTTACACAAGTCCCACTTTTTTCACTTTTCACAGGCACTTACAAAGTATATAGTCAGCCCTAAAACTCTGTCAAACGTTGCTGAAAGGTCATTGTGAGAAGAGAATGGAGAATTGAAAGATGTGTCTTATCTCAATGTATGACAGAGAAAGCCATAGATATTTTGATATGATATTTGTTCACCTCTGTGTTTCAAGTGCCTGTAACCATTTCAGCAAGAGAGGATACATGATACATTTTTGAGAGAATAAGCCAGTGAATGAATGAGTGACACATTTCTGTTTAAACAAAACAGTCTGTGAATGTCATAAGAACAGTTAAAATCTCTATCAACAACTGTACAACTCTGCATTAGGTAGATACGAGAGTAGTGTCTAGGATTTAATTCCAGGAAAAGTTTCTTTTAAAATTTGAACTAGTCATAATTAATATTTACTTTGACAAAATATCTAAAAGGATAAAAATTCATGGGTATTTTTTGATCTGCTATCAGTTATGTGAGAGCAGGATGGGGAAAGAAATAACAAGCATCTTTAACTGCCACCCTGTTATTTGGACACAAGTGAATTCAGAATCACAGCTGAGACAAGCTTCATTGGAGTACAGCTGCGGGAGCCAAAAACTAGTTGAAACTTGTTCTGTGCAGGTCTCAGACTATTAACAGTAATGATGTGCTAGAAATGCCTGGGGGCTCTCACGTGGATCCGGTGAGCTTCCCAGGACAGCTACTCTTCCCAAACCAAAGTTACCACCAACTCTTTTTGTTCTTATTATGATTGAAAGATGCCCTTCAGCAATAATTAGGAAGATTTGAAGAAAAAGAGTTGGTTACTTCCAAGCCCTGGAGCATACAAATCATAGCATAGGGCACACAGCAAGGTCCTAGGTAGAGAAAGGCGTGAGCACAGGCCTGGGGTTCTGCTTTTATGGAGTCAAGGGTGGAGGTCATGAATTTCATGGGCTCACTGCCAGGCAAATAAGGGAATTTTAAGCACAGGAAGAGAGAATAAAGAAAAATAAAATAAGAAGCACAAAAGGCCAGTAATCAAAGTAAGTCACGATTTCTAAAACAAAGGCGTCTCACAGCCTGGGATGAGAGAAGGATGTCCTGGATCTTTATCCACTTCTGTGGCTGGCAGTGTGCTTATAGGAGACAGGCCTTCCTTCCAGTGGATGCCTCACAATCAAAGCTTAAGAAGAAAAGTCTACTGTCAAGGCTCACACTACAGAATACTTAAATGGACAGAATACTTAAATGGTAGTTTTGACAAAATGCTGGCAGGCTGAGTGTGGCAAGCTTGAGTACAAAACGTACGGGGTCATGGTCATAGAAAGGCCACCTTTCTATGGGTTAGACTTCCAGGAATCCCACAGGTTTCTCCCTATGAAGATCAAAGAGCCTCTCACATTTCTGGCAGGGGAAGGGAAATAAATTTGTGAAATACAACAGCATGTCTGAAAACAAAGACCCACTCTCCTGGGCCAGGGAAGTGATCAGTGTATTATCGTAATTTGGGAGAGAACGTTCCTTTAGTATTTTTGTCTCAGCTGAGATGGAAAAACCTTGTCTTACTGGAGAAACACTTGTGAAGGTCACTTTCCAGAGTCATAGGTCACTGAAACACAGAGATCTGCTCCTGTGATTACTGAGCACTTTCCTATCCCCTATGCCTGAACAGCACACCAACAGAACTCCAACAGAGTAGGAGCAGTTTACAGCGAAAACAGATACAAGGTGCAGCCTTTCTCTGAGGATGAGTTTTTATGATCAAACAATAATTGGTATCAAGGTTGCAAAGAAAAAAGAGCTTTATCTGAGGTCTTACAAATTGCAGTCTGGGTAAAACCAAGAGTGTTTTGTCACATTCACAGTATAATCATAAAGGATATGATTTAGGTCATACCTGAATGTCCTAGTGGTTTTCCCTACTTTCTTCAATTTAAGTCTGAATTTGGCAATAAGGAGCTCATGATGTGAGTCACAGTCAGTTCCCAGTCCTGTTTTTGCTGATTGTATAGAGCTTCTCCATCTTTGGCTACAAAGAATATAATTAATCTGATTTTGGTATTGGCCATCTGGTGATGTCATGTATAGAGTCATCTCTTATGTTGTTGGAAGAGGGTGTCTGCTGTGATGAGTGCATTCTCTTGGCAAAACTATGTTTGCCTTTGTCCTGTTCATTTTGTACTCCAAGGCCAAACTCACCTATATACTCTAGGTGTCTCTTGACTTCCTTTGTCACATTCACAGTATAATCATAAAGGATATGATTTAGGTCATACCTGAATGTCCTAGTGGTTTTCCCTACTTTCTTCAATTTAAGTCTGAATTTGGCAATAAGGAGCTCATGATGTGAGTCACAGTCAGTTCCCAGTCCTGTTTTTGCTGATTGTATAGAGCTTCTCCATCTTTGGCTACAAAGAATATAATTAATCTGATTTTGGTATTGGCCATCTGGTGATGTCATGTATAGAGTCATCTCTTATGTTGTTGGAAGAGGGTGTCTGCTGTGATGAGTGCATTCTCTTGGCAAAACTATGTTTGCCTTTGTCCTGTTCATTTTGTACTCCAAGGCCAAACTCACCTATATACTCTAGGTGTCTCTTGACTTCCTACTTGGGCATGCCAGTCCCCTGTAATGAAAAGGACATCTTTTCTGGTGTTAGTTGCAGAAGGTCTTGTAGATCTTCATAGAACCATTCAACTTCAGCTTCTTTGGCATTAGTTGTTGGGGCATAGACTTGGATTACTGTGATATTGAATGGTTTGCCTTGGAAATGAACCAAGATCATTCATCATTCAACCAAGATCAAGTTGTTTCTGAGACTGCACCCAGGTACTGCATTTAGGACTCTCCTGTTGACTATGAGGGCTACCCCATTTCTTCTAATGGATTCTTGCCCAAAGTAGTAGATATAATGGTCATCTGAATTAAGTTTACCCATTCCTGTCTATTTTAGTTCACTGATTCTTAAAATATCAATGTTTACTCTTGCCATCTCCTGTTTGACCATATCTCACTTATCTTGATTCATGGACCTAACATCCCAGGTTTCTATGAAATATTTCTTGTTACAGCACTGGACTTTACTGTCATCACCAGACACATCCACAACTGGGCATTCTTTCCACTTTGGCTCAGCCTTTTCATTCTTTCTGGAGCTATTTCACTGTTCTTCCTCAGTAGTATATTGGACACCTACCGAATGGGAGGCTCATCTTTCACTGTGATATCTTTTTGCCTTTTCATACTATTTAAGGGGTTTGCAAGACAAGAATACGGAAATGGTTTGCCATTCCCTTTATGGTGGACCATGTTTTATGAGACCCTGACTAGAAAAGGGGCATGCCCTTCATCTCCTCCACAGAGCCAGAGGACATGTCTGGCACCCTGGTTGTCCCACTGCTTGTCCTCTTGAGTTTGTAAACCTTCACTGGCCACTGGATGTTGGTCAATGGGCTACCCAGGGGCCTGGGCAGAGACCCTGCTGGAGTTGTTGGCTGATTGAAGCTCATTGAAATTAGAGGATGCTCAAGATTAGAGGGCTCCCCAGCTTCTCTGCTGCTGCTCAGAACCCTATTTAGATGCGGAAGCAATGGAAACAGTTATAGACTTTATTTTCATGGGCTCCAAAATCACTGCAGATGGTGACTGCAGCCATGAAATTAAAAGACATTTGCTCCTTAGAAGAAAAATTATGACCAATCTAGACAGCATATTAAAAAGGAGAGACATAACTTTGCTCACAAAGGTCTGTCTAGTCAAAGCTATGGTATTTCTAGTAGTCACATATGGATGTGAGAGTTAGACCATAAAGAAGGCTGAATACCAAAGAATTGATACTGTTGAACTGTGATGTTGGAGAAGACTCTTGAGAGTCCTTTGGACTGCAAGGAGATAAAACCAGTCAATCCTAAAATAAATCAATCCTAAATATTTATTGGAAAGACTGACACTGAAACTCCAATACTTTGGCCACCTGATGAGAAGAACTGATGCACTGGAAAAGACCTTGATGCTGGGAAAGATTGAAGGCAACAGGAGAAGGGGGAGACAGAGGATGAGATGGTTGAATGGCATCATTGACTCAACGGAAATGAGTCTGAACAACTCCAGGAGATAATGAAGGACAGGGAAGCCTGGCCTGGTGCAGTCCATGGCGTCTCAAAGAGTTGGACGTGAGCAGCTGAACAGCAACAACTGACAAGTCAGGAGATACTTGTCCTAGGGAATCATAAGTTATTTTAGGGTAAAGGTCCAGTACATGTATCTTAAGTTTCTGACAGATTTTCTGGATGGCTTCACTAGGGCAGCTAGTGGTCAATAAGTGAGATCCCATCCAGGCTGAGATGTGAACAACTCACACTTCCTCAGTGAATCCCCAGGCTCCAGTTTAAACACCTCTTGAATCAAAATTGACTTGGCTTTGATTTTCCTTCTAAAATAACCAGGTAAAAGTAAAGTACAAAGTTAAGAAAGGAGACAAAACAAAAACACTAGAGAAATTTGAATCTTCCAATACCTAGAGCTATAGCAAATAATCAACACAGCCCAAGTCCTAGTGAAATTAGCATTAAAACTTCACACTGAATGTGCATTTACCTCAGCCTTTCTCACTTGATACAACATGCTGACTTTATTAAAAAATCACAGTGCAAGGAAAAAAAATGTTCTAAATAGACAAAGAACATATCAGAACCAGATTCATGAATCAGATTTTGAAACTACCAGACACATAATTTAAATTATCTATGATTACTATTTTAATGGCTCTAACAGAAAAAATAGAGAACAAAAGGGTAATGTAAGCAGAAGATGGAAGATTTAAGATGAAATTAATAGGAAACACTGGGTGTCAGAAAAAGGTTATCAGAAATGAATGTTAGTTAATGAAGACCTTCACAGCCAAGACCACTAAGCTTGATGACAAATTTATTGAAACTTCCTAATTTTCCAAAACTGAAATGCAAAGAAAAGAAAAGCAAAGATTAAAAAAAGAAGAAGAAGAACATCCAAGAACTATGTGACAATTCCTTAAAAATGTAATTGTAACTGCAATACCAGAAGGAAGATGAAGCGAAATAAGTTGAAGTATTTGAAGTTATTTGAAATGGCTGACTCCTTTTCAAAATTCATAAACATAACACATGTTTCAAAAACATAACACACCACAGATCCAAGAATCTCAGGGAACACCAAGAAGGATAAATACCACCTTCCCCAAAAATCTACACTTAAACATATTTTCAACTACAGAAAGGCAAAGGCAAAGAGAAAATGTTCAAGAAGCCAGGCTGTAGGAAAGAAATACCTGACCCATACACAAACAAGGATGAGAATGACACTGGATTTTTCATTAAAACCCTAGGAAACATGGAGAGCCGTAAAATACTAGCATGTTGGGGAAAAAAAAAAAAAAAACCCTAGAATTCTATGTCCAGTGAAACTAAAAAAGAAAACATACATTCTCAGATTTTAAGAAAACACAAAAACAAAAAATACATCTTCAGGATACCTATCCTTCAATATAGGTAAAAAAAAATTTCTTCAGAGAGAATAAAATGACATAGATTAGAAACTTGCTCTACATAAAGAAGAGCATCAGAGAAAGAATAAATAAAATGAATGATATTGATATCATAGAAGATGAAAGGGAGGAACTGGGATTACAGGCATAGCTTAGAGATGTTGTGGATTGGATTCCAGATCAGAACAATAAAGTAAGTAGCACAATAAAGTGAATCACACAATATTTTGGTTTCCAGTAATTATAAAAGCCATGGTCACACAACACTGTAGTCTATTAATGTGAAAAAGCAGTATATCTTTAAAAACAGGGTACACAGGGCCCTCAAAGAGAAGAAAGCGGTCCTGAGCCCTCAAGGAGAAGAAAGGGGTCTGGGGTTCTCAAAGGAGAATGTGACTTTTTTTTTTTTTCTTTTTCTATATTGCTTTGCCTTGGACACGGGATAGCTCCTCTTGGCCGCCACCCCTGACCTCTGAAGTGGGGAAGCTCCTCCCAGCTGCCGCCCCTGACCTTGGACGTGAGGTAGCTCCTCTCGGCTGCTCCTGCACCATCACTGCCTGGCACTTTCGGCCGCTGCCCCTGACCTTGGACATGAGGTAACTCCTCATGGCCACACTTCTGCGAGGTCCGTCTCAACTGGCGTGCTTCACAGCAGTCCACGTCCAAGGAGTGGTGGCTGCGTGGGTGCAGAAGGGCTGAGAGGAGCTACTCCACGTTCAGGGTCAGGACGGGTGGCGCTAAGGAATAACCCTCATCCAAGGTAAGGAGCTGCTTTGCTGGAGCAACAGTGAAGAGACACTCCACGTCCAAAGTAAGAGAAACCCAAGTACGATAGTAGGTGTTGCGAGAAAGCATCAGAGGGCAGACATCCTGAAACCATAATCACTAGAAAACTAGTCAATCTAATCACACTAGGACCACAGCCTTCTCTAACTCAATGAAACTAAGCCATTCCCTGTGTGGCCACCCAAGACAGGCAGGTCATGGTGGAGAGGTCTGACAGAATGTGGTCTACTGGAGAAGGGAATGGCAAGCCACTTCAGTATTCTTGCCTTGAGAAATCCATGAACAGTATGAAAAGGTAAAATGATAGGACA
Organism: Aepyceros melampus; assembly: GCA_006408695.1. Lineage (NCBI taxonomy): Eukaryota > Metazoa > Chordata > Mammalia > Artiodactyla > Bovidae > Aepyceros > Aepyceros melampus. The sequence goes on from SJXQ01012529.1 coordinate 28,460, forward strand.
CTCAATGATAGAAGAACTCCCCTGGTCAGTAGGGGCCCAATATGCTACTGGAGATCAGCGGAGAAATAACTCCAGAAAGAATGAAGGGTTGGAGCCAAAGCAAAAACAATATGCAGCTGTGGATGTGACCAGTGAGAGAAGCAAGGTCCAATACTGTAAAGAGCAATATTGCATAGGAACCTGGAATGTTAGGTCCATGAATCAAGGCAAATTGGAAGTGGTCAAACAGGAGATGGCAACAGTGAACGTTGACATTCTAAATCAATGAACTAAAATGGACTGGAATGGGTGAATTTAACTCAGATAACCATTATATCTACTACTGTGGGCAAGAATCCCTTAGAAGAAATGGAGTAGCCATCATGGTCAACAAAAGAGTCTGAAATGCAGTACTTGGATGCAATTTCAAAACCGACAGAATGATCTCTGTTTCCAAGGCAAATCATTCAATATCACGGTAATCAAAGTCTATGCCCCAACCAGTAACACTGAAGAAGCTGAAGTTGAACAGTTCCAAAAAGACCTCCAAGACTTTTTAGAACAAACACCCCAAAAAGATGTCCTTTTCATTATAGGGGACTGGAATGCAAAAGTAGAAAGTCAAGAATCACCTGGAGTAACAGGCAAATTTGGCCTTGGAATGCGGAATGAAGCAGGCCAAAGACTAATGAGTTTTGCCAAGAGAATGCACTGGTCATAGCAAACACCCTCTTCCAACAACACAAGAGAAGACTCTACACATGGACATCACCAGATGGTCAACATTGAAATCAGATTGATTATATTCTTTGCAGCCAAAGATGGAGAAGCTCTATACAGTCAGCAAAAACAAGACCTGGAGCTGACTGTGGCTCAGATCATGAACACCTTATTGCCAAATTCAGACTGAAATTGAAGAAAGTAGGGAAAACCAACAAACCATTCAGGTATGACCTAAATCAAATCCCTTATGATTATACAGTGGAAGTGAGAAATAGATTTAAGGGACTAGATCTGATGGATAGAGTGCCCGATGAACTATGGACCAAGGTTTGTGACATTATACAGGAGACAGGGATCAAGACCATCCCCATGAAAAAGAAATTCAAAAAAGCAAAATGGTTGTCTGGGGAGGCCTCACAAATAGCTGTGAAAAGAAGAGAAGCAAAAAGCAAAGGAGAAAAGGAAAGATATAAGCATCTGAATGCAGAGTTCCAAAGAATAGCAAGGAGAGATAAGAAAGCCATCCTCAGTGATCAATGCAAAGAAATAGAGGAAAACAATAGAATGGGAAAGACTAGAGATCTCTTCAGAAAAGTAGAGATACTAAGGGAACATTTCATGCAAAGATGGGCTCAATAAAGGACAGAAATGGTATGGACCTGACAGAAGCAGAAGATATTAAGAAGAGGTGGCAAGAATACACAGAAAACTGTACAAAAAAGATCTTCACGAACAAGATAATCATGATGGTGTGATCACTCACCTAGAGCCAGACATCTAGGAATGTGAAGTCAAGTGGGCCTTAGAAAGCATAACTATGAACAAAGCTTTTGGAGGTGATGGAATTCCAGTTGAGCTGTTTCAAATCCTGAAAGATGATGCCGTGAAAGTGCTGCACTCAATATACCAGCAAATTTGGAAAACTCAGCAGTGGCCACAGGACTGGAAAAGGTCAGTTTTCATTCTAATTCCAAAGAAAGGCAATGCCAAGAATTCTCAAACTACCACACAATTGTACTCATCTCACACACTAGTAAAGTAATGCTCAAAATTCTCCAAGCCAGGATTCAGCAGTATGTGAACCGTGAACTTGCAGATGTTCAAGCTGATTTTAGAGAAGGCAGAGGAACTAGATATCAAATTGCCAATATCTGCTGGATCATGGAAAAAACAAGAGCGTTCCAGAAAACATGTATTTCTGCTTTCTTAACTATGCCAAAGCCTTTGACTGTGTGGATCACAATAAACTGGAAAATTCTGAGAGAGATGGGAATACCAGACCACCTGACCTGTCTTTTGAGAAACTTATATGCAGGTCAGGAAGCAACAGTTAGAACTGGACATGGAACAACAGACTGGTTCCAAATAGGAAAAGGAGTACATCAAGGCTGTATATTGTCACCCTGCTTATTGAACTTATATGCAGAGTACATCATGAGAAATGCTGGGCTAGAAGAAGCACAAGCTGGAATCAAGATTGTGGGGAGAAATATCAATTACCTCAGCTATGCAAATGACACCACTCTTATGGCAGAAAGTGAAGAGGAATTAAAAAGCCTCTTGATGAAAGTGAAAGAGGACAGTGAAAAAGTTGGCTTAAAGCTCAACATTCAGAAAACGAAGATCATGGCATCTGGTCCCATCATTTCATGGGAAATAGATCGGGAAACGGTGTCAGACTTTATTTGAGGGGTGGGGAGGCTCCAAAATCACTGCAGATAGTGATTTCAGCCATGAAATTATAAGATGCTTACTCCTTGGAAGGAAAGTTATGACCAACCTAGATAGCATATTCAAAAGCAGAGACATTACTTTGCCAACAAAGGTCCATCTAGTCAAGGCTATGGTTTTGTCATGTATGGCTGTGAGAGTTGGACTGTGAAGAAAGCTAAGCGCTGAAGAATTGATGCTTTTGAATTGTGATGTTGGAGAAGACTCTTGAGAGTCCCTTGGATTGCAAGGAGATCCAACCAGTCCATTCTAAAGGAGATTAGTCCTGGGTGTTCTTTGGAGGAATGATGCTAAAGCTGAAACTCCAGTACTTTGGCCACCTCATGCGAAGAGTTGACTCACTGGAAAAGACTCATGCTGGGAGAGATTGAGGGCAGGAGGAGAAGGGGACTACAGAGGATAATATGGCTGGATGGTATCACCGACTTGATGGACATGAGTTTGAGTGAACTCTGGGAGTTGGTGATGGACAAGGAGGCCTGGCATGCTGCAATTTATGGGGTCACAAAGAGTTGGACATGACTGAGCAAATGAACTGAACTAGTCACATAAGTTTTTGTTAAACTCTGAGCTGTTATGACAATAATCTTTAAGACTAACTTTCTTTAAGCCTAGAACTAATGATTACACAACAAAACAACTCATCTTGCTCATGGGTATGTTTTTCCTTAAGCTCTGAACCAATGATTATATAAGAACAAGGTATCTGGCTAGGGGACATGTTTCTCCTTAGTAATAAGAATCATTTAACTAATCTTATTATCTTAAGACATATGTTGTGGAAGTGGGTCTGGTAAGAAATTTCTATTGTTAGTTCTTATCTTATTAATTTAAGATGTATGTTGTGGGAGTGGATCTGGTAAAAGTATATAAAGAAAGTGAAGTCAGCTCACTCCTGTCCAACTCTTTGCGACCCCAGGTACTACAGCCTACCAGGTTCCTCCGTCCATGGGATTTTCTAGATAAGAATACTGGAGTGGGTTGCCATTTCCTTCTCCAGGAGATCTTTCCTACCCGGGGACTGAACCCAGGTCTCCCACATTGTAGGCCTATGCTTTACTGTCTCAGCCACCAGGAAGTCCTAAAAGTATATAATGTCTTGATAAGACCAGCAAGTGGGGCACTCTCCCCCTTCTGATGTCTATGTCAGCTGTTTTCTTGGTCCTTTTTCACTGTAATAAAATTTCTGCCACGCAAAGTTCTGAGTGTCTGAAGCCTAGTCTCTGGTCCAGAAGCTAAACCTTCTTTAGAGATCACGAAGCCAGCATCGTTTACCATAAGCTATCAATACCTTAATGTGAAACATTATACTGCTAAAAGGTGCCAAACATGCGGATCAGTAAATTGTAGTAATATTTTTAAGAGTAACATTGTAAGCAGCTCTTTACAAAAACCACCCTCAGCAGGAAGTCCCTGCCTCTGTCTCTATAACAAAACTGCATTGTAAGTAACTTTTAAAGTAGGCACCCCCATTCTCTACTCATCTCCAGCTCAAACACATCTTTCAAATGTTTCAATCACACAATGCCTTACCTAATGTCAAAGTAGAGATGAAGAATAGATAATCAACAAAAAATGACCAGATCTCTTCTCCTTCAGCAATCTCTTGATCAAACTGTGTAATAAGATAACATCTAGAGGGAGAGTTGACAGACCTTTACAGAAGCCTGCACCCCATAGGGGAATGGTGGTGACTGTGACCCCCATCTCAGTGATTGAATGATGTGACTCTGTTTCTCTTTAAAAATTTCATAGTTGAGCAGAATCTTGGGGACTGGTTTTAGGTAGGCACTGAGTCCACTGTCTCCCCAGATTGCTGACATTCTGATTAAAAGCAACTTTCTTCTCTATCATTTATGAGTATGTAACTGATTCTGTAAGCAGCAAACAGCAGGACCCTATATATTCAGGAACCAACATCACCGAGCACAGATCACCATAATATATATAATAAAAATTTTGCACGAAAATGTGGCACAGAGACACAAAGTGAGTAAACGCTGCTGAGAAAATTGTGTCCATAGACTTGCTCAACACAGGGAGGCCACGGAATTTCAATTTGTAAACATACACACACACACACACACACACACACACATATATACACTGAAGCCCAAGCCCAATTAAGTGAAGCACAATAAAACAAGGCACATTTGTACTCTGCTATAAGAGACTTAAACATACACATGAAGCTGTATAGTGTTAATTCAAATTGGACTTTAAAAATGGATATGGGCAACTCTAGGACAATGTCAAAAATACTTTCTTAAAAAATATGTAATTTATATGCCGAGAGGAGATAAAATGGAATTTTATAACATTCGTTTTAAAACAGAAGACAAAAAGGGGAAATAAAGTCAAATGCAACTAGTAGAACATAGGTACAAATACTGTATTTATCCAATTACAACAAAATTGTGAATTACTCTAAGATACCAATTAAAGACAAATTGTCAAAGTGGAATAAAAGAAAAGACTCAATACATATTGTCAACAAAAACTTACTTTAAGCAAAGATTCTGACATGATACAGTAAAAATAAAGGGATAGAAGATATGACATCCTAACCATAATGGGAAAAAAGTTAGAGTAACTATTTATTTCATATAAGACAGACTTCAGAATAGGACAATCATCAGGAATAAAGAGGGGCATTATAGAATAATAGATGAGAAAATTCTCCAAGGAGTGGTAACATTAAAAATATCTTTATTCAATAATATATATTATTATTTGAATTAAAACTATTTTATTACATATATTAATTTTAATAAATTAAAAATAAAACAATATCTTTATAATGCAATGCAAACAGTGGTTAGAGGAAATTTTACATCACTAGATGTCTATGTTAGAAGAAAAGAAAGATCTAGAATCAATAATCTAAGCTTTTACTTTGGCAGTTAGAAAAGGAAAAGCAGTTCAAAACTAAAGCAAGTAGAAAAGAAAATTAATAGACAAAATGAAAATAGAGAAAATTAATTGCATTAAAAGCTTGTTCTTCAAAAATTTCAATAAAATTATAAACCTCTACCAGATAAATCCAATAAGACAGAGAAGATACTTATTACCACTATCAGAAATTAAAAAGGGAGCACCAATACTGACCCCATAGACATAGGAAGTAAAGGAAACTCTACTCACAAATTTGATAACTTAGATGAAACAGAGGAATTTCTTTTTTTTTAATTGATTTTTATTTTTTAGTTTGTTTTGCTTTACAATACTGTATTCATTTTGCTATACATTGACATGAATCAGCCATCAGTGTACATGAACTCCCAGTCCCGACCCCCACCTTCCCCCTCCCGCCCCACACCATCTCTCTGGATTATCCCCGTGCATCTAGGAATTTCTTTTTTTTTAATTGATTTTTATTTTTTAGTTTGTTTTGCTTTACAATACTGTATTCATTTTGCTATACATTGACATGAATCAGCCATCAGTGTACATGAACTCCCAGTCCCGACCCCCACCTTCCCCCTCCCACCCACACCTTCTCTCTGGATTATCCCCATGCATCAGTCCCAAGGAATTTCTTGAAAGACACAAACTACCAAATTTTACAAAAAGAGAAAGAAATAATCTGCATAGACCCATAATTAAAGAAATTAAATCAATATTTAATAATGTTCCAAAAAGAAAGCATCTGGTCCAAATATTTTACTGGTGAATTTTAACATTTAAGAAAGAAAAAATACTGATTTTTCACAATCTTTCAGACATTAAAACAGGGAGCAAACTTCTTAACTTATTCCCTGATGCCAGTCATTACCCTAATACCAACATCAGATAAAGACATTAGAAAGGATCATAAAGCAGTTCTATTTGCAATTTTTTAAGGAATCTCCATGCTGTTCTCCATAGTGGCTGTACTAATTTGCATTCCCACCAACAGTGGAAGAGGGTTCCCTTTTCTCCACACCCTCTCCTAAATTTTATGACAAATGGATATAACTCATTGCCATGAACTTTCTTCCTCTTCCTTCTTACATGTCCCAATTGATACAAATTCTTCTTTTATATGGACCACACTTCTCCAAGGTGAAACTACACAATATGTTATAACTCAGCTATTAGCTTACTTTACAATAATGAGAATACCTAATTCTATAAAAGCAGACAATGGCCCTACCTATATTTATAAACAAATTCAAACAATTTTTACATTCATTCTCCAGTAAACAGAATACAGACATTCCTTATGATCCACAAACACAAGACATAGTTAAACAAACACATTACACACTGTAACTACAAATAGAAAATTAAATAAAGAAAAATACACAGGAACACTTTTATCTTCCTTATCCAGAGCAGACTTTACTAGATTCTGACGCAATATATTTTTTAAACCTATACCTTTATTTCTATTTCCAGTCTATAAGATTCTTAAAACAAAATAATATCAACTTCAGTGCCTGTTTCACAATACAAAAGAAAAACAACATAAAAAGGACACCATTTGCCAAATAAGTTATTTGTTCCTAAAGATATCAAAAGTGCAAAATATTCACCTTCTTTTCAGGTCTGTCTTGAAAGTATAATCATCTTCCTTGACACACTGAACAGAGAGATTCAACAACTGCCAGGCTGCATTTCTTTTCCAAGGACAAGGTCAAATATATCTGGATATGAACATTTCATTTATCAAGTTGTTCAGCATCAGCTTTTCAATAATTTCACTTAAGAAAAAATATTTGAATGTTTGCTCCTAATCCTTTGCCCCAAATAACACAAACCACTTAAAACACAGTCAGATTCCATTTCTTTTTATATATATAAAAAATATATATGCTAAATGAGAAAGAAATCAACCCATTATTTCAAAACCACAGCCAAATTTTCATGGTTAGTTAATGATGACAACAAGACTATAGTACCTCATGGAAATTAAGGCAAACTTACTGACACATTGCTTGGTTGGAACTGATAACATTAGACAGACTATGCCACAAACCTGGGCCTGATGAAAAAATATTTTTTAAATGGGTACATATATTTACAAAGGCTTGCTTTAAGCCACTGACTATCCCATCTGTTAAACATGAGGCATAGACTGTATCAACCAGAAATATCTACCTCTAACAACATCAATGTTGTCAATTCCAAAATACCCAAAGTTAACTTAAAACCAAAATTGGGTGTATTTGATTTACAGATATGAAAAAGAACAATAGCATTGGCTGAACAAGATGATGACTCATACCTTTGACACAGAAATAAACAAATTCATGGAAACAACATTCAAGAAGAAAGATTTAAGTAGTCAAGAGTCAAGGTCAATTTAAAATAAAATCTTCTCAAATGTCCTCTTAGGGGACATTATCTACCAATCCCCAAACAGATCTCTAGATGATTATTTTTGGACTGAAATATTTCCTAGGAATGTTTTCATCATTATTGCTTTACTTTCTTTCTATAACTATTGTTAATATAGCTTTATTTGCTTTAATTCTTTTAAACTTACTGCAAGAAGATATTTTGACAAAAGCAGAAAAACATTTTGAAACATTAAAGGACACCTTCTTTCCTTTGCCCATTTGATATCAAGACAGGTTAACTAATCTATGGAAATCTAAGAAACTAATCCTACAGGGAAAGGAATATGCTTCTATTTCTCCAGATGGATCCAACAAACTTATATGACTTCCTCTTCAGAAGATTCAACCAAAGGGGGCCCCCGTCATTCAGACTAGACATGATACAACAAAAACCTCAGGAAGAAGAAATTCCAATACAAGCCATGGCGACTTTAAAAATTTCCAAAAAACACCACACTCGATGTCACCGAACTTATGATCTCCCTACTTGGGGACAGATAAAAACCCTTACTAATCAAATTGAAAATCTGATTTCTCAACAGGAAATGCCTCAGAATCCTGAAAATATTTTTCGTTGCTATGCTTGCTTTGCTTGCTTTTGTTTCCCCCACTCAGGCTGACTTGATTGATCACACTTATTGGGCTTAACCTCCTAACCTCCCTTTTTTATTGTAGGTTATAAAATGGACAGATATAAGACCAATCATATCCACTAATGACTCAACACATATGCCCCCTCCTTGGAACTTGGAGGGGCCCTCTCATCCTGAAGAAGAAGAAAAACAAATTAATATCTCTCCAGGTTATGAAGTCTTTTCTTTGTAAATGGGCCCAACAGAATTATGCATAAATGTTAGCCGACAAACTTGGGCTTTCGCCCTGCCTCTAAGAGAGGGCTTTGGACACTGCTTGGATTATTTACTACCCTTTCTTTGTCCATGAACCATGTTTATACTACTAAAACTTTAGGGAAAGAGTTAAAGAACAAAGAACACTATGCAAAGGGTTTACTAATAAGAACTTTAAATATATTCCTGTTCATTGGGACAAATGTCAAACCAAATCAAGAAAATTAATGTTTATGGCTAATCATATAATTGTTGACGGGGACCCCATGGTATATGGTTATCTAACCGCTCAGATGATATTACAACACTATATATGATTATATAACTTAAATAACATAGAAGGTTACTAATACTACAATGGAGCATTACCATGACAGAGGACTTCTTGGATGGCTTGATGGTGGAATGGCCCCCCTCATCCTCGAATCATTCTTGATAAACAGATTAGGCCTAAGCACTGGGACACCTGGAAACTTGCTGCAAGCATCAAGGAACTTGGGACTTGGACTGGACATTTCACAGGGACTAATCATAGCCATAGCAATTATTTCTTTTGCTATAATCAATCATATTTTATACAAGCCTATGTTCCACTTCTTTTTATTGTAACTATAAGAAACTTACAATTCAATAAGACTTTATGTTCTGTAACTTGCATAAATTGTAAATTATATACTTGTCTTAAATCCTCTATTTCCTTGAGAAATGACTCCCTTTTGATTCTTCAATTTCAACATAATCTATGGTTACTAATAAATCTCCAACGGCCCTAGGAAGAAGGTCCCATGGCTAGACTTGCTTCCCAATTACTTACTAAATTGCTCCGGGATCTAAACGATTCATTGGATGGCTGATTTTTGGCATTTTGAGGTTAATAGCTATTTGCGCCACTGCTGTTGTCACTGGTGTTGCTTTACAAACCTCAATTCAAACACATAATTTTATTCAAAATTGGACTAAAGATGCCCATACTATGTGGGCCACTCAGTCTCAGATAGATGAGGATATTTAAAAGGAAATATAGGAACTAAAAACAGCCATCAAATGGGTTGGAGATCAATTAACAGATGTACAAAGACAAGTAATGTTAAAATGTGATTGGAATTTGACTCAGTTTTTTATTGCTGCTGCCTGTTCATTTCAATAATAATGCCTACAACTGGGAACGAATCAAATTTCACTTACAAAACATACATGATAATGCCTCTCTGAATGTACAATTATTACAAAAAGAAATATTTTAAACCTTTTCTAATAATCTGCCCTCTTCCACTAATTTGGAAACTTTAGCTGAGCAACTAGCTGATCAATTATCAGGGCTAGACCCACGTGGATGGCTTCAAAGCATTACTCACAGCATTGGGTCTGGAACTGTGATTTTGGTGATTGTCTTGACAATTATATTTGTCATCTGCTGTTGCCTCCATGCAAAGATTGTTAAAACTAAACAAACTCTAATGTCAGAACTCTTTTTACAAATATTATAAATAAATAAAGGGGAATTGTCAGGGAATGTTTAACAGGAGGATTCCTACGTGCTGTTTCTTACAAGTCCTTTGTTTCTTTTCAAGCAGAGCAGAACGCTGCTCCCAGGAACCAGGGTCATTGTGTGAGACAGGCTTGAGTCTCCTTTAGTAAATATTCTCTTTATGACAAAACTGCTTAGTCTCGGTCCCCTTTCTTGAGATATGGACTGTCTTCTGACCTTGTGGCGATTATTAACCTCTTGCTCCCTTGGTAACGGTTGTTACGCGCTTGGCTTTCTGATCTTTATCACTGACGACAGAAACCTCTTGTACTACAGCCTATATATATACACACAGAAAAATCGTTAAAACACCTTTGCTCCTCAGAGCTTGGGTCTCCATGTCCTCTCTCTCTCTCTTTCTCTCTCTCTTTCTTCGGCTGATTCCTTGGAGCGCAGAGACCCATCTTGCTCACTCTCCTGCTTGGGCTTCTAAGACTATCTCGAGAAGGCACCCTGTGCCTTCAGAACCCCACCTCGAGAGGGCGCCCGGTGCCTTCGTGAGAGATGCAAGTCCTGTGTCAAGGACTTTATTGGTTTTCTGCGTAAACCAGGGAGTATCAGCCTCTTTCTCTCTTTCACTTTCTTATCGTCGCCTCCAGACCGCCAGGTCCTGGTCCATTAAAGGACCCCAACAGGTGTCATACCATGAAGAGGAAACTACTTTACACTCATGGGATATTTTTGATAACTTAAAAAAAAATTTTTTTTTTTTTCACATGTCCTGATCCTGAATAGCTCTGGACCTGCTTCAACATGGACCCACCTGCTGAGGCCTAGGGCAGTGCAGATGGGAGGCCAGCACCCCTTGCCTTCCTCTGAAGAGTGGGGTCCCTGAAGGACAGCCTCGGGGAGCACCCCATGGGGAGAGGGAAGGCCTCCAGATGACCCCTCTGCAGGGGGTGGACTTGCTGGTTGCTTGCTCTCTAAACGCACTGTATTCAGCTCCCACGTTCACTGATCAGTGACCCTCTGCCCTTTGCCTGTAGCTCCACAACAGTCTGCCTCTGGCTGACTGTGGAGGTGGGATGTCTGGGGCTGTGAAGGCACTGAGGCAGCCCCCAGGA
>SJXQ01012529.1:40807-56017 GCA_006408695.1 Aepyceros melampus
CACCTGGGAGGGGGTGCTCATCCTAAACCTTCGGTCCATCTTCCCCACCCTCCAGGCTCCTCACGCTTTGACAACCCCCTTTCCTGCCAGGCTGCCCACTCCTGCTACCCTAGATCACCCTCATGCTCCCATCTATCCCTTTCTCAGGCTACCGGCATTTTCCCACCACCATTCCACTGACCCTGCCCAGGGAGGCTCCATGAAAAGGATACAGCACCACCTCTCCACGTCTAGGCCTTACAGCCAAGGGTGCTACATCTCCACTAGGTCCTGGGGCACATGGTGCCCAGTTACCCCGGGTACGAGCTCTATCAGCTTCCATCAGTGCTCTTCCTCTGCCAGGCCCACCCCGGCCATCTGGGTCCTGGTGACCATCCTCACCTTCAGCGCTGCCTGAACCACTCTGGAAAGGACATGTTCTGGAGCTCTGCTGGTCATCTCAGCCCTCTGCACCACCAGTGCCACCACCCTACACCTATATGGCTGCCACGCATCTCCCTCAGAGGCCAACATGAGGGGCCGAGGGACTGAGGCCCTCATGAAGTCCCTCCCTTTCTGTGCAAGGATGCCCAAAGTGTGCCTGTGCAGACTCCCCTCACGGGCCGCTATAGAGACCCCATGGGGCTGGAGGGACTCGGCTTGCTCACAAAGCCATGCTCCTTTCAGGTGCCCCCAATACATCTGTGCACACGGGCCCCTCCAGTGCTGGCTCAGAAGGCATGGAATGGACACCAACAAGTGTCCACAGAGATGCCACCAAGACACAAATGCCGACTTTTCAGTCTCAAGGCCTAAAGCTAGTTCCACAATGCAACTTTGATTTCTCCAACATATGACACAGTAGGGTCTTACTAGACTAAGGTGGGAGTGGAGGGCAAGGTGCCAAGCCACTCAACCCACCGGTGTCCCCCCTCTGCCCACTCCACATTATACCTGTGCTCTTTGACCAGAGTGATAGCTAGCACCTCCTATGGTCCATGCGCTGTTTCTCTGCTTTCCATGTGTTCATCCATCATGTCAGTTTCAGACAGTATGGCCATGTCACTGTCCTGTCTCTGATGATGCAGGTCTCCTCCAAAAAATCACATACACCAACTCATTCACCAACATCAGTGGCTCAAAGTCTTGTGCATTTTGGTTTCTGCATTTCTCAAAACTATGATGACTGTAGTGCTCCATCAAGCACTGGACTTAAGTTGGGTCTGAATGGTGAGATCTGCAAAGCATAATAATAATGATGAATAATGTGTGTGACACAGACAGTGACAGAACTATGAAGGAAAGAGAGTGTATGATAGAATGAGTTTCACAGAGAGTTTACCACTCTGACAAATGAATGCTTTTGAGTGAGTGTGACAGAGGGAATGTGTGATTGGGACAGGGATTTAAAAGGACAGCATGTGACAGGAAGAGACTTGGATACAGAAACCATGACAGAGGGAGTGTGTGGCAGAGTGTCAGAGATACATTCTAAGAGAGATAGGGTGTGAGAGAGAATAAGTGTGATGGAAAAAGCATTATAGAGTGATGCAGAAATATTACAGAAAGAGTGCATGTGACAGATAATCTGAATCAGCATGAGAAAGTAAATGTGAGAGACTGTGTGAAAGAAAATGGGTCTGTCACACATATCAGAATGTGACAGGGAATGAACCTGACAGAGGGAGGCAGCAGCCTGGGCAAGTGGGTCAGTCCTCAGAGCCCATGTTTCCCCACAGGCGGCCAAGCCCAGGTTTCCATCTGGAGGAAGTCAGCAAATTGACTTTGCTCAGCTGCCCAAGAATCACTGCTGTTAAAAAAGCTAGTGGATGTGATGAAATGCCAGCAGAACTTGGCAAATCCCTAAAGGAGGATTCCATCAAGGATTTGCATTCATTATGTCAGCAAATCTGGAAGACCACGGGACTGGAAAAGATCAATCCTCATCCCAATTGCCAAGAAGGGTAGTACCAAAGAATGTGCTAACCATCAGACAATTGCACTCATCTCCCATGTTAGTAAGGTCATGCTTAAAATCTTGCATCTTAGGCTTCAGCATTGTACAACCAAGAACTTCCAGATGTCCAAGCTGGGTTTAGAAAAGGGAGAGGAACTAGACATCAAATTGCCAACATTCACTGGATTGTATAGAAATCAAGGGAATTTCAGAAAATCATCTCACATGGTTTCCTCGACTAGGCTAAAGCCTTTGACTGTGTAGATCATGACAAACTGTGAAAAGCTCTTAGAGATGGGAATAGCAGGCCATCCTACTTGTCTCCTGAGAATCCTGTGTGCTGGTCAAAAAGAAACAGAACCTTGTATGGAAAAACTTATTGGTCAGGATTGAGAAAGGAGGATGACAAGGCTGTTTTCTGTCACCCTATTTGTTTAATCTATATGCTGAGCACATCATGAGAAATGCCAGGCTGAATGAGTTACAAGCCAGTATCAAGAAAGGTGGGAAAATCATCAAAAACCTCAGATACACGGATGATACCACTCTAATGAAAGAAAGCAAAGAGGAACTAAAGAGCCTCTTGATGAGGGTGAAGGAGAAGAGTGAAAGAGCTGGCATAGACTAAATATTTAAAAAACTAAGATCATGGCATCTGGACCCATTACTGCATGGCAAATAGAAGGAGAAAAGGTGGAAGTAGTGACAGATTTCCTCTTTTTGGGCTTCAAAATCACTGTGGATGGTGACTGCCGCCATGAAATCACAGGATGATTGCTTCTTGGCAGGAAAGTGATGACAAAACTAGACAGGGTGTTGAAAAGCAGAGACATCACTCTGCGACAAAGGTTCATAGAGTCAAGGCTATGGTCTTCCCATTGATCACATACGATTGTGAGAGCTGGACCATAAAGAAGTCAGAGCACCAAAGAATCTGTGCCTTCTAACTGTGGTGCTGGAGAGGACTCCTGAAAGTCCCTTGGACAGCATGAAGATCAAACCAGTCAATCTCAAGGGAAATCAACCCTGAATATTCACTAAGAAGGATGGATGCTGAACCTGAAGCTCCACTATTTTGGTTGTCTATGGGAACAGGAGAGAGGAGCTTTGTGGGCTAGAGTCCATGGGTTTAAAGAGTCAGACAAGATTCAGCCCACACATACATATACACATATACTTTTAATCCAGGAGAAAGCAAAGGTTAGAGAAGTGGTTACAATTCAGGACAGAGTGAGATAAACTTCCCTGGAAGTTCCCTGGGAACTTCCCTGGGGGTTCAGTGGACAGGAATCCATGTGTTAATGCAAGGGACACTGCCTAGATGCATGGTCCAGAAAGATCCAACATGCCACAGAGCAACTGAGCCCATGCCCCATAACTACTGAGTCTGTGCTCTAGAGCCCATGTTCTGCAATAAGAGAAGCTACCACGATGAGAAGACTGTGCAACTAGAGAGTAGCCTTCACTCCCTACAACTAGAGAAAGCTTGCATGCAGCAAGGAAGACCCAACACTGGTAAAAATAAACAAAATTAACACGAGGAGAAGACAGCAGGCCAGGTTCTCTGATTAAAGGGCAGTAGGGGAGTTGGACTAGGGATCCTGTACAAAAGCAAAGTGAGAAGTACAGCCTCACAGGCGCTTACAGATGACTAAATGAGCTCTCTATCCCAGGTTCCCCTGTGGATGCTGCAAAGTGGAAGCCATGAACAGGCGTTGTTACAGTTTTAGTTGTTGCTTTAGCAGATATTAATAGGGGTCGCCATAATCCCTGGATAAAAATCGTGTCAGGGCAGAACCAGAATCACATGGGTATGTAGAGAAGGTGTGGACACCCTGGTCAGACATGTGGGAGGAAAGCCCAAAGAACATACCGAGCATGGGTCTAGCATGTTGACTTCCACTGTCATCTATACACAAGTGGAAACTCATGAATTAAGCAGACCCACCTCAGGGTCTGACATTAGAGCAGAAGGACAGTCCACAGGATGTCTAGGTGGTTCTGACTCCCGCCTCCACAGATAAAACCGTGAGTACACCCTCATACACCCCCACTGAGGGAACTGGTAACAGTTTCCCAGAAGCAGAAATGCTGGAGTTCAGGGATGTGCATGCTTCACCGGATTCAGTCATGCCTGGCTGCTCCCTGCTATGCTGCACCCTTCTGCACTCCTACTGTATCCTGTGACCTTTGCGGGTTTCCTCTTCTATAATTAGCCTATCTGTATCCTTTGTCCATTTCTACAAATCAGAATTGCAGTTATCTACTTGATGATCAGCAGGATATGAAAAGTATTGGTATATTCTTGACATTATTCTATTTTGGGCTTAAAACAACGTTTACGAAGTACTTGCCCACTCCTAGCTCACAGGATATTTTCTTATATTTTCTATAGTAGCTTTAGTTTTTTGATAACTCAAGGAACATTTTTTGTTGTACACTGTTCCAGGTCTCCGTGGAGGTTACAGTCTAGCCGGGAGAGACTGTCAAAAAACGAAAAAATACAGGAGGACAAGATGGTGGAGGAGTAGGTGCACATGGAGCATCTCTCTCTCCATGGATACATCAGGAATACACCTTCAGACACAGAAGTGCATGAAGAACACCAGCTGAGAACAGACAGAAGTACCTGACCAGCAGAAAAGAGTATATAGAACCATGCAAAACTTGGTAGGATAAAGTAACTAAGGGGAAAAACAAGAGTGTTAGTAGGATTAGAACTACTCTCAGTGGGTGGGGGAACTGATGCATGGGTCTGATCCCTATATCGGGGCAATTGACTGAGTCACAAGAGAAACATTTAAGGTTGGGAGTGAAACAGCTGATCTGTGGCAGCCTAAATGGAATGATAATCAGGCAGTCCTTGCTGCCACCAAGATAGCCCGGACAGGGATGCAGGTTCCCTGGAAGGCATAGGTGTTTGGAGCTGGAATTTAGGGAATGTGGAGTAATCCCAGGGCAAGGGCTGCTGTTGACTGCAGAGAGACGAATTCAAGGGATGTGAGGGAGGAGATTGTGGTGGGAAATACCTGTGGAGGAAAGTCGAGCAGCCAAGGAAGCAAGGTGATACTGTAGAGTCACGGTATCTGTAGGTACTGGGTAGAGACATCATCATAGCCTCTCTCTCCCTACACGCCAGCATCAACAGCTGAACAATAGAGAGGCTCACCCATCAATGCCTGATGCACCAAACTACAGAGTAGGACCCCACCCAGGGTGCCCCTTTAAGTGCCTGATGCACTGATCTAGAGAGTAGGACTCCAGCCAGAGGGGAACGTCTATGCGCCTGACTTGCCAAACAACAGAGAAGGACCCCAGGTATGGGAGCCCACTAAGTGCCTGAACAGGTGGGGCTATGGAGAAAGACTGGCCAAAGAGTCCTTCTGATCACCAACTACAAGAGGCTCAAAAGAAGACTCAGATAGGGCCATAACCAGTAATGGCATAATCATGCCCCGGCCAGTAATGCTGAAGAAGCTGAGTCTGAACAGTTCAATAAAGTCCTACAATATCTTCTAGAACTAACACCCAAATGAGATGTCATTTTCATGATAGGGGTCTGGAATGGAAAAGTAGGAAGTGAAGAGATACCTGGAGTAACAGGCAAATTTGGCCATGAAATACAAAGTAAAGCATGACAAAGGCTAACAGAGTTTTGCCAAGAGAAAGCACTGGTCATCGCAGACACCCTCTTCCAACAACACAAAAGAAGACTCTATACATGGACATCACCAGATGGCCAATACCGAAATTAGACTGATTATATTATTTTCAGCCAAAGATGGAGAAGCTCTATACAGTCAGCAAAAACAAGACCAGAAGCTGACTGTGGCTCAGATCATAAACTCCTTATTGCCAAATTCAGACTTCAGTTGAAGAAAGTGGGAAAAGACCATTCAGGTATGACCTAAATCAAATCCCTTATGATTATACAGTGGAAGTGACAAATGGATTCAAGGGATTAAATCTGATAGATGAGTGCCTGTAGAACTGACATTAGTGACATTGTACAGGAGGCAAGGATCAAGACCATCCACCAGAAAAAGAAATGTGAAAAGGCAAAATGGTTTTCTGGGAAGGCCTCACTAATAGCTGAGGAAAGAAAAGAAGCTAAAGGCAAGGGAGAAAAGAAAAGATATACCCATTTGAATGCAGAGTTCCAAAGAATAGCAAGGAGATATAAGAAAGCCTTCCTCGTGATCAGTGCAAAGAAATAGAGGAATACAATAGAATGGGTAAGACTAGAGATCTCTTCAAGAAAATTAGAGATACCAAGGGAACATTTCATGCAAAGATTGGCACAAAAAAGGACAGAAATGGTATGCCTAAGAGAAGCAGAAGATATTAAGAAGAGGTGGCAAGAATACACAGAAGAAGGATATAAAAAAGACCTTCATGACCCAGATAATCATGATGGTGTGATCACTCACCTAGAACCAGACATCCTGGAATGTGAAATCAAGTGGCCCTTAGGAAGCATCATTATGAACAAAACTAGTAGTGGTCATGGAATTCCAGCTGAGCTATTTCCAGTCCTAAAAGATGATGCTGTGAAAGTGCTGCACTCAATATGCCAGCAAATTTGGAAAAGTTAACAGTGGCCACAGGACTGGAAAAGTTCAGTTTTCATTCCAATCCCAAAGAAAGACAATGTCAAAGAATATTCAAACTACTACACAATTGCACACATCTCACATGCTAGCAAAGTAATGCTCAAATTTCTTGAAGCCAGGCTTTAACAGTATGTGAACCGTGAACTTTCAGACGTTCAAGCTGGTTTTAGAAAAGTCAGAGGGACCAGAGATCAAATTGCCCAAATCTGCTGGATCATTGACAAAGAAAGAGAGTTCCAGAGAAACATTACTTCTGCTTTATTCACTATGCCAAAACATTTGACTGTGTGCATCACAACAAACAGTGGAAAATTCTTCAAGAGATGGGAATATCAGACCACCTGAACTGCCACCTGAGAAATCTGTATGCAGGTCAAGAAGCAACAATTAGAACTGAAAATGCAACAATTGACTGTTTCCAAATTGGGAAAGGAGTACATCAAGGCTGTAGATTGTCACCCTGCTTGGTTAACTTATATGCAGAGTACATCATGTAAAATCCCAGGCTGGATGAAGCACAAGCTGGAATCAAGATTGCTGGGAGAAATATCAATAACCTCAGATACGCAGATGACACCAGCCTTATGGCAGAAAGTGAAGAAGAATAAAGATCCTCTTGAAGAAAGTGAAAAAGGTGAGTGAAAAAGGTTGGCTTAAAACTCAATATTCAGAAAACTAAAATCATGGCATCCAGTCCCATCACTTCATGGCAAATAGACGGAGAAAGAATGGAAATATTGACAGACTTCTTGGGGGGGGGGTGCTCCAAAATCACTGAAGATGGTGACCTCAGCTATGAAATTAAAAGAAACTTGCTCCTTGAAAGAAAAGCTATGACCAACCTAGACAGCATATTAAAAAGCAGAGACATTGCTTTGCTGACAAAGGTCTGTCTAGTCAAAGCTTTTATTTTTCCAGTAGTCATATATGCATGTGAGAATTGGATCTTTTCACTTGTTCTGTGGACTCTTAAGGATTTTTATATTTTCCCCCTTTTTTTCTCCCCCTCTGTTTTAGTTGTCAATTTTATTGGCACTATGGAATCTAATTAAGCTTTTGAGTTGTTCCCCCCACCACCAGTCACATTTTTAATTGTTGTTATAAACCTCTGTATCTACGTTCAGATTTTACAGTTCTGTTGAGTTTTCCTTTTTTTTAATTTTTAATTAAAAAATTTTAAACCTATTACTATTTTTCTACATTTATTCATTGCTTTTTCTACTGTTCTTTTCCCCTTTCAGTTAAACTTCAATGTATATAAATCTTCTTTATCTATCTCTACTTAACTTTGCATATCTATTCTTTCCTTTTTTTCTTTCTTTCCTTTCTTCTCAACAAATTTGTTAGTTGTACTTTCATTTCATTCCTTTATTCCCCAGTTGGCACCTTGCTTTAGTTTTATTTCCAGTTTGTGCTTTCATTAGTTTTGTTCTTAACTGGAAGATATAATTTTTGGTTTCCTTTGTTCATTGGGTCAATCTATGGTACTTTATTTTTGTTGGGCTGTTTTGATTTTCTTTATGAATGTATATGTATATACTAAGCACACTTTTTATTGTTGTTATAAACCTCTGGTTCTAAGTTGGGCTTTTGCAGTTCTGTGGAGTTTACCTTTTTAATCTTTTCTTTTTTTTAATTTTAATATTTAAGCCTATATTTTTTACATTTATTCCTTTGTTTGCTTTTCTTACCATTCTTTTCCCCTTGCTGTTAAAATTTAATATATATATATATATCTTCTTTCTCTACTTTTATTTTATTGGCATATCTATTCTTTCCTTTTTTCCTTTCCTCTCAACATATTTGTTAGTTTTCTTTTCATTGCTTTATTCACCACTTGGCACCTTGCTTTAGTTTTTTTTTTTTTCAGTTTATGCTTTAGTTAATTTTGTTAACTGGTAGATATAATTTTGATGTCCTGTGTTCGCTAGGTCAATCTACTGTACTTTATTTTTGGTGGACTCTTTTGACTTTGCTTATGGGTCGCAAAGAGTGGGACACGACTGTGTGACTGAACTGAACTGAACTGACGGATATATATGTATATGTGTATATTCCATTATTTTAAATATTACTTGCCTGATTTTGTAACTGACATTTATCTGGGGTTCATCTTTGACTTCTCCTTTTGTGGTATTTGTTTTAATCTCATTTAATGCCATAACAAACCAAGTGTGAATCTTCATTTCTGACCTGAGATCAAGCCTGGAGCCTTTGGAGTGGGAGCACTGACACCAAGACCCTAGACTACCAGAGAACTAACCCTAGGGAGTATCAAATAGCAATAACTCACAGAAAGGAAACCACTTCAATAGAAGACCTGGCATCACCCAACCATCAGTAGAACCCTGGAAACAACAAACAAAACAAAAATACAAACCCAATCATCAGCAGACAGGATTACCACCTCACTCAGCCTTGCCCATCAGAGGACAAAAAAACAAACAAAAAACTCAGCACAAATCTCACCATATAGAAGCGTACACAAACCACTGGACCAACCTTAGGAGGGCAGAAACCAAAATGAAGAAAGAATACAACCCTGAATCCTGGGAAAAGGAGACCTCAAACACAATAAGTTAAAAAAAAATAATGACAAGGCAGAGAAATACTACCCTAATGAAGGAACAAATTACAAACACAGAAGTCAAATAAATGAAGAGGAAATAGGCAAACTACCTGAAAAATAATTCAGAATAATAATAGTAAAGATGATCAAAAACCTTGAAAACAAAATGGAGAGAATGCACAAATCAATTAACAAAGACCTAGGAGAATTATAGCAGAGAAGGTAATGACACCCCACTCCAGTACTCTTGCCTGGAAAACCCCATGGATGGAGGAGCCTGATAGGATGCAGTCCCTAGGGTCGCTAAGGCTCAGACACTACTGAGTGACCACTTTCACTTTCACTTTTCACTTTCATGCACTGGAGAAGGAAATGGCAACCCACTCCAGTGTTCTTCCTGGAGAATCCCAGGGATGGGGGAGCCTGGTGGTCTCCCGTCTATGGGGTCGCACAGAGTTGGACACAACTGAAGCGACTTAGCAGCAGCAGCAGCAGAATTATAGAATAAATATACAGAGACAAACAACACAATTATTGAAATTAAAAATACTCTGGAAGGAATCAATAACAGAATATCTAAAGCAGAAAAATGAATCAGTGAGCTGGAAGATAAAATGGTGAAAATAACTTCTGAAGAGCAGAATAAAGTTAAAAGAATGAAAAGAACTGAGGATATTCTCAGAGACTTCTGGGATAATATCAAAGGCACCAACATTCAAATTACAGGGGTCCCAGAAGAAGAAGAGAAAAAGAAAGGGTATGAGAAATTTTTTGAAAAGATTATAATTGAAAATTTCCCCAACATGGAAAAGGAAATTGTCAGTCAAGTCTAAGAGGCACAAAGAGTTCCATACAGGATAAACCCAAGCAAAAACATGCCAAGACATATACTAATCCAACTAAAAGACTAAACACAAATAAAGAATATTAAAATCAGCAAGGAAAAAGCAGCAAGTAACATACAAGGGAAATCCCATACATTTAACAGCTGATCTTTCAGCAGAAACTCTGCAGGCCAGAAGGGAATGGCAGGATATATTTAAAGCACTGAAAGGGAAAACCCGACAACCAAATCTACTGTACCTGGCAAGGATCTCATTCAAATTGATGGTGAAATCTAAAGCTTTTCAGACAAGCAAAAGTGAAGAGAATTCAGTACCACCAAAGCAGTTTGACAACAAAAACTAAAGGGACTTATATGGTTAAGAAATACAAGAGAAGGAAAAAGATCTCAAAATCCACCCAAATCAATTAAGAAAATGGCAAAAGGAACATATATATCAATAATTATTTATTATTATTATTATTTTTACTTTATTTTACTTTACAATACTGTATTGGTTTTGCCATACATCAATATGATCCGCCACGGGTGTACATGAGTTCCCAATCCTGAACCCTCCTCCCACCTCCCTCCCCATACCATCCCTCTGGGTCATCCCAGTGCACCAGCCCCAAGCATCCTGTATCCTGCATCAAACCTAGACTGGCGATTCATTTCTTACATGATATTATACATGTTTCAATGCCATTCTCCCAAATCATCCCACCCTCTTCCTCTCTCACAGAGTCCAAAAGTCTGTTCTAATAATTAATTTAAATGTAAATGGATTAAATGCTCCAACCAAAAGACACAGCCTGGCTAAATGGATACAAAAATAAGACCCATATATATGCTGTCTACAATAAACCCACTTCAGATGTAAAAGTACATATAGACTGAAAGTGAGAGGATGGAAAATATATTCATGCAAATGGGAAGCAAAAGAAAGCTGGAGTACCAATCTTCATATCAGACAAAATACACATTAAAATAAAGAAGATTACAAGATATAAGGAAGGACACTACACAATGATCAAGGGATCAATCCAAGAGGAAGACATAACAATTGTAAATATCCATGCACCCAACATAGGAGCACCTCAATACATAAGACAAACACTAATAGACATAAAAGAAGAAATTGACAGTAACACAATAATAGTAGGAGTCTTTAACACCTCACTCACACCAATGCACAGATCATCAAAACAGAAAATTAATAAGGAAACACAAGTCATAAACCATACATTGGATGAGATGAATCTCATTGATATCTCTGGGACATTCCATCCAAATGCAGAGAATAAACCTTCTTCTCAAGTGCACATGGAACATTCTCCAGGATAGACCACATCTTGTGTCACAAATAAAGCCTCAGTAAATTTAAGAAACTTAAAATTCTATGAAGCCTCTTCTCCAACTACAACACTATGAGACTAGATATCAAGTATAAGAAAAAACTTGTAAGAAACACAAACACATGGAGATGAAACTATATGGTTCTAAATAAGCAACAGGTTACTGAATAAATCAAAAGGGAAATAAAAAAATTTCAAGAAACAAATGACGATGAATACATGGCAACTCAAAACTTGAGAGGTGCAGAAAAGTGGTTCAAAGAGGGAAGTCTATAGCAATACAATCCTATCTCAAGAAACAAGAAAAACATCAAATAGACAACCTAACTTTACACCTATAACAACTGGAAAAGTAAGGAAAAAAACTCAAAAATTAGTAGAACAAAAGAAGTCATAAAGATCTGAGCAGAAATAAATGAAAAAGAAATGAAATAAACAGTAGTAAAGATTAATAAAACCAGAAGTTGGTTCTTTGAGAAGATAAACAAAATTGACAAACCTTTGGCCAGATTCATCAAGAAAAAAGAGAGAAGAATCAAATCAACAAAATTAGAAATGAAAAAGGTGAGGTTACAACAGACAATGGAGAAATACAAAGGATTATAAGAGAATATTACGAATGGCAATAAGGCTTCCCTGGTGGCTCAGATGGTAAAGCATCTCCTTGCAATGTGGGAGACCTGGGTTCGATTCCTGGGTTGGGACGATACCCTGGAGAAGGAAATGGCAACTCACTCCAGTACTCTTACCTAGAAAACTCCATAGTTGGAGTAGCCTGGCAAGGTACAGTCCATGGAGTTCTAAAGAATCAGGATAACCTGAGGGAAACGGGCAGATTCATTGAAAAGTTAAATCTTTCAAGACTGAACCAGGAAGAAATAGAAATTATGAACAATCCAATTACAGGCACCGAAAGTGAAGCTGTGATTAAAACTCTAAAAAAAAAAAAAAAAAAAAAAAGCGCCAGCACCAGATGCCTTCACAGGAGGATTCTATCAAACGTTTAGAGGAGAGCTAATTCCTATCCTTCTAAAACTCTTTCAAAAATTGCAGAGGAAGGAACACTTCCAAACCCATTCTACGAGGCCACTATCACCCTGAAACCAAAACCAGACTAAGATAACACACAAAAAGAAAACTGCAGGCCAATATCACCGATGAACATGGATGCAAAAATACTCAACAAAATTATAGCAAAGAGGATTCAGCAACACATCAAAAAGCTCATACACCATGGTCAAGTTGGGTTTATTCCAGGGATGCAAGGAATCTTCAGTACACACACATCTATCAATGTGATACACCACATTAACAATTCGAAAGATAAAAACCATATAATGATCTCAATAGATGCATAATAAAAGCCTTTGACAAAATTCAGCACCCATTTATGATTAAAACTCTTCAAAAATGGGCATAGAAGGAACCTACTTCAACATAGTAAAGGCCATATATGATAAGCTTACAGCAAACATTATTCTCAATGGTGAAAAACTGAAAGCATTCCCCCTAAGATCAGGAACAAGACAAGGGTGTCCACTTTCACGACTATTATTCAACATAGTTCTGGAAGTCCAAGCTACAGAAATCAGAGAAGATAAAGAAATAAAAGGAATCCAGATTGGAAAAGAAGAAGTAAAGCTCTCACTGCTTGCTGATGACATGATAGTGTCATAGAAAACCCTAAAGATAGTGTCAGAACTAATCAGTGAATTTAGCAAAGTAGCAAGATACAAAATCACTAGACAGAAATCACTTGCATTTATATATACTAACAATGAATAATCACAAAGAGAAATTAAGGAATCAATCCCATTCACCATTGCAACAGAAAGTATTAAATATCTAGGAATAGACTTATCTAAGGACACAAAAGAACTGTACACAGAAAATTTTAAGACACTAATGAAAGAAATAAAAGATGACATAAACAGATGGAGAAATATTCCATGTTCCTGGTTAGGAAGAATCCATATTGCAAAAATGGTATACTATACTACCAAACACAATCTACAGATTCAATGTGTTCCCAACAAATTACCAGTGACATTTTTCACAGAACTAGAGCAAAAATTTCACAATTCGTATGGAAACACAAAAGACCCCAAATAGCCAAAGCAGTCTTGAAAAAGAAGGACGGAGCTGCAGGAATCAACATTCTTGATTTCAGATTATACTACAAAGCTACAGTCATTAAGACAGTATGGTACTGGCACAAAAATAGAAATATAGACGAATGTAACATGATAGAAAGCCCAGATATAAACCCATGCACCTATGGGTACCTTATTTCTGACAAAGGAGGCAAGAATATACAATGGGGCAAAGACAGCCTCTTCAATAAATGTTGCTGGATGAACTGGACAGCTACATATAAAAGATCCAAATAGCCAAAGCAGTCTTGAAAAAGAAGGACGGAGCTGCAGGAATCAACATTCTTGATTTCAGATTATACTACAAAGCTACAGTCATTAAGACAGTATGGTACTGGCACAAAAATAGAAATATAGACGAATGTAACATGATAGAAAGCCCAGATATAAACCCATGCACCTATGGGTACCTTATTTCTGACAAAGGAGGCAAGAATATACAATGGGGCAAAGACAGCCTCTTCAATAAATGTTGCTGGATGAACTGGACAGCTACATATAAAAGAATGAAATTAGAACACTTCCTAACACCACACACTAAGATAAAATGGATTCAAGACCTAAATGGAAGACCAGAAACTATAAAACTCTTAGACGAAAACATAAGCAATACACTTGATGACATAAATCAAAGCAAGATCCTCTATGACCTACCTCCTAGAGAAATGGAAATAAAAACAAAGTAAACAAGTGGGAACTTATTAATCTTAAAAGCTTTTGCACAGCAAAGGAAACACCAAGCAAGGTGAAAAGACAATCCTCAGAATGGGAGACAATAACAAATGAAACAACTAACAAAGGATTAATTTCCAAAATATACAAGCAGCTCATACAACTCAATAAAAGAAAAACAAACAACCCAATCAAAAAGTGGGGAAAGATCTTAACAAACATTTCTCCAAAGAAGACATACAGATGGCTAATAAACACATGAAAAGATGCTCAACATTGCTCATTATCAGAGAAATGCAAATCAACACTACAATGAGATATCACCTCACACCAGTCAGAATGGCCATCATCAAAAAGTCTGCAGACAATAAATGCTGAAGAGAGTGTGGAGAAAAGGGAATGCTCTTGCACTGTTGGTGGGAATGTAAATTGATATAGCTACTGTGGAAGACGGTATGGAGATTCCTTTAAAAACTAGGAATAAAACCACCATATGACCCAGAAATCCCACTCCTAGGCATATACCCTGAAGAAACCAAAATTGAAAAAGACACATGTACCCCATTTTTCATTGCAGCACCATTTACAATAGCTAGAACATGGAAGGAACCTAGATGTCCATCAACAGATGAATGGATAAAGAAATTGTGGTAAATATACACAATGGAATATTACTCAGTCATTAAAAAGAATGCCTTTGAGTCAGTTCTAATTTGGTGGATGAACCTAGAACCTATTATACAGAGTGAAGTAAGTCAGAAAGAGAAAGAGAAATATCATATTCTAATGTATATATATGGAATCTAGAAAAATGGTACTAAAAGTTTACTTACAGGGCAGCAATGGAGAAACGGATATAGAGAATAAAGTTGTGGACATGGGGAGAGGAGAGGAGAGGGTGAGATGTATGGAAAAGAGTAACATGGAAACTTACATTACTGTATGTAAAATAGATAGCCAACAGGAATTTGTGTATGGCTCAGGAAACTCAAACAGGGGCTCTGTATCAACCTGTGGTGTGGGATGCAGAGGGAGATGGGAAGGAAGTTCCAAAGGGAGGGGATATATGTATACATATGGCTGATT
>SJXQ01012530.1:0-77391 GCA_006408695.1 Aepyceros melampus
TTTTGAAATTTCATGCATTGGTCATTTGAAAAATACCACTTCACTGAGTTACACAGATCTCCCAAATGTCGACACACTGCATTATACAGTTTCCCCAAAGTCCCACATTTATTAATACAATCTTCAATGTCATCACAAACATCTTTAATTATTGGGAAGCTGTCAAACTCGTGGTGCCAAAACAAGTTTTTTAAAATTCTATTTTTGCTTGTAAGTTCCAATTCTATCACTGGCATCCAACACCGGAGGTTGTCTTCTTGAAGTGACAGGCTCATTTTATTAATTTTCAAGAAAATGTCTGCCAAGACTAAATAACCACAGATTGTCGCTTGTTCTTTCATGGGAAAATGGTATCCTATCAAAAAAAAAAGGGGGAGGGCTGGTCCAGCTCACAACTCCATTACACACATAATCACTGTAGTTCAGTATGCAAGGATATGTTTTCATGTGAACTTCATTTCATCACATAGAATATTACAAAGACATGGGCTCAAGCGTCAAGATTTATCACAACTAATCATTTTAACTGTTGTGGCTTTTTCACCTGCAAATGTGTGACTGTGGAAAATACAGTGATTCCCAGTATAGTCTGGTGCCACTGCCTTGATTTATGCTAAGGCACCAGTGTTTTCATAACACTGCTGCAAATGTCAGCACAGGGAAACGGCATATAAAGAATGGTTTAGATCCGTGGCACCTCTGTGGTCTGTGAAGGAAACTCTGAAAACCTCCACACTGGTGCGATTCAAGAAAAAAAAGACTGTAGGAACTCTAGACAGTAGATATTCCACTCATTCATAACTGGAGAACTTGGGTTTAAAGTGTTGACATCTGTTTCTCCTTTTCAGTATTTATCAACGTCAGGTCTGCCATAAGGAGAAGAAATAACACTTCTAGGTTGGGGCCACTCAAGGATTCCGATTTCAGCTCTGCTACCCTCCGAGGCATCTGATCCTGAACATGCTTCCTCACCTCCCTCTGTTTCCTCACCCCTCCCTCTGTTTCCTCACCCATGAAACAGAAACTATGTACCACATACAGGGTTATGGTCACACTTGGGAGAATCTCCAAATAACAGTGATAAGCACTGTGTGTGACAAAGAGTAAGTCCTAAACTAAACAGGATTCTAAATGACTTAAGCACCAAAAATATGGCTAATGTCCATATCTGAATGACAGTGGTAACAATGACTTTATTTTTCTCTCTACCACTTGTGGAGGGACCAAATCATAATAGATGTTCATTAAAAACTCATCCTTTAAAACAATGCAGTTTTACTAGGTGAACTGTCAGAAACTGCTTCAATACACAGGAGGAAAAGGTTGAGACATAAGCACAATAATGCCAGTCATGAATCAACGTGTTTGCTGAATGGGAACCTAAAGATTCATTATAGTATTCTCTTTAAATACATTTTGAAGTTCCAAGCTAAAAAGGAAAAACCTGATCACTTATTTGAAAAGTTTTAAAATAATACTTAAAACTTTGTCCACTGACTCTAGCTAACTTGATAATCTACAAATTCACAGGTTCAATGAGTCCCTTTCTATACGAGTACATTTTCCACAACAACACACAGCACACGCTTTCCTTGCCACTTCCCAACCCACTCCATCTGAGAAGCACTGATCTAATCTGCATCTTCAGTCACATCAAATTTTAAAGTCATATGAATATTTCATAATCTGACAACTATAGCAAAACTTGAAAAGTTTTTAGAATAGGAAAATAAAGTTGCTCTAAGGTCAACTTGCCAGATAGCTTATGCAGTAATTGCTTTTAATACATATTGAAAAAATTTTATGAGCTTTCTCTAGGAATCAAGTTGGTTGAAGTTAAGTTTTGTGAGTTTTTCTGTAACTAGCTAAAAGGGAACCATATTTATATAAATGAAATTTTAACCTAGGAGAGCAAGTCAGTTGGCGAAAAGAACCACCTCCCTTATCATCAGTATAAAAGAAGGAAAACTCGAGCATCGCCTGACTGGGGAAGGCTGCAGTGGTAGTCGGGTCAGCTGTCTGCTTTCTCCCTTGCAGCCCTATCATCAGCGTACTTCTTGCGCTGCCCTGTGGTTATTAACCCACTGCCTTGGCCAGATTAGAAACTCTTTGAACGCAGAGCACAAATATATGACGTGAATCTCCCACGACCAGCAATGTCTAACACAAAGCAGACGTAGAAAATATTTGATAAATGACTAAATGACCCTTAAATATCTACTTGTTTTAAAAAATCACAACCATGTCATAAAATACTCTGAAGAAAACATTATTAGAAGCAGTTACTCTAGTTTCTCAAAGGGTACATTCAGAATCCCAGTAATTTATTTAAAGCTAAGTGACTCTAAATGGGAAATCTGTAATGATATGAAGGTCTCTGACTACCTTATATACAAAGGTCCCATGATTATGCTTAAGTAGTAAATAATGACAGGGTTATGTACACTCCTGAATTTCTAGGACTACTGAGTGCATGAAAGATCATTAAGTGAATAATATACAAGTGTTCCTGGGCTTCAGTGTGATCTTTATGTTTGACTAATGAAGGTAAAAAAACAGGCACTCCTGGTAGCTACAATGGAAACATTTAACAGGAGTGTCATATTGGGTTCCTATAGTAGTTTAACTTGTGGGTCTCAAACTGAAAAAGCCCTTCAGATCCTCTTCAACCAGAATTCCTAAGAAGGTGTGAGTTTGGTTAATAATCAACTTCTCTCCTACATGTTTAGGAAGGTGTTGTCTGTGTGCCATCCTTGGAAGAACTGGGCAAACTCTCACTCATCTCATTCTCCACAGGGCTGGACTCCCTCATGGAACCCCAACCGAGAAAAGCTGCTACAGTATTACAGAGTCTGAGATCCCCCTCATTCACCCTGGACTCTTCTCAGTTACTAAAAGTCAACAATTTAAAAAATATATGTCAACAAGGGGATCACATGCTTAGCAAGATCTAAAATAACTTACTCAGGACAGGATGAGATATTAAAATACCTTGTACAAAAATTATTTGCATGCTTTTAATTTAAAGCTTCATTTATAAGAAGCACTTGACAATGGGAGGGAGTACAGTACTGGGGTGGAGGACAGATAAAGGCCCAGCAGTCTCACTGTTCAGCAAGGCGGCCATAAACTAACTACTTGTCTGAAACTTAGTTTCTTCACTATCAAACGAAAATAACAGTACATGTATCATCATATAACACATATAACACAAATAACATGTATAGGGCCCAGTGTGTAGCGTATGGCAGTTGCCAGCTGTACAAAAATAAATAAATAAAAACAAAAATAACAACAGTGGTCTATACAGCATGTTGTTTTCTCCTCATCCAGAGCCAAAGATTTTAACTATGTTCTTTAAATCCAATCAGTGTCAGAATTTCATCATTCATTCCAATACTTACTGAGCCACCATAAGCAAGACATGGTGCTGTCTGTCCTCTAACAAGAAAGAATTTTTTCCTTCTGATAATTCCTAGACAACTGCTATTGAAAAGACAATATATTCTTAGTGCTTTAGGCATAATAACCCATTTATTCCTCACGGCAGTCCTAGGAGGATATTGCCATTTTGTAAATGAGGAAATTGAGGCCCATTAAGTGAATGAACAAATGTTAAATGCTCAGGATACTCATCGGGATTGGTGGTGAGGAGTATTTACCTACCTCTGCAGTATCTGCTTTTTCCCAGCTATCCTCCCATCTGTCCTAAAACCACATTTTCCTTCCCTTGTGGGTCCCTGGCTCAAGTATAATATATCTGATTCTCCGTGTATTTATATTGAACACATGAGTCATTTTAAATCTCTTTACCCTTCTGTTTACTCTCATTTCTCCTCTTAGAATAACCCTTGGTTTTCTTTGTCTTGGAAAATGCTTTTTAACAAAGTCCATGAAGCATGTGCAATTCATCAAGAAGGAAAAGGCTTCAGTAAGTCATTTTTATTTCTCTAACCTGACCTTAGCATTATCAGCATATCAGGTATCACAACTATGTATGTATGGGGAAGGAGGGGAATACGTGTGCATGAACATACACTTTTTCTCTCTTTTGTTCTGGGAGGAACACTAGGCAAGGAGCTGGGAAGCCTGACTGCTACATCTGCTTCTGCTGTAGTGTTCACTGACACTGCTGCTGCTGCTGCTAAGTCGCTTCAGTCGTGTCCGACTCTGTGCGACCCCACAGACGGCAGCCCACCAGGCTCCCCCATCTCTGGGATTCTCCAGGCAAGAACACTGGAGTGGGTTGCCATTTCCTTCTCCACTGCATGAAAGTGAAAAGTGAAAGTGAAGCCGCTTAGTTGTGTTCGACTCTTAGTGACCACTAGTCACATAATAAATCCAGGTGTCAATACGTAGCATGTAAAATGTGCAAACTTCTCTTAGATGTTCTTTAAAGGTCCTTCCAAATATAAAATTTCAAGATTTGTGTTTAATACCAAATATTTGGGTAATGTCAAAGCCACTCAGAAACAAGGTTTTAAGGGCTGAATTCATGACACTGACTCCAGAGCTGGAGATTCATTATGACATGTGGCCAACCCAGAGGCTAGGGAGGCCAGTCAGTCCTTTACTGCTTCTTAAATACATAAAGCCAATGTATTAGTAAGTGAGATATAAAAGCTCCAACAGGATCAACTAGGCTACCTAATGACCTGATGACAGATTTTTCCAATTGGCAACAGAAAGGCATAACTAGGTACTAAGACTACAGGGGAAGAGTTCCCCACGGTTCTTTGATGTTTCTCACATCTTGTAAGCAGAGGCATTAACAGCCTCGTGCTCTGGGTTTTCTTTTCATGGATTTTGTAGAGTGAACAGACACAGAAAGTAGAAATAATGACTCCCCTCAAAAACAGAGGGCAGTTTGTTGCGATCAAATATTTTAAAGGTGTCTCCATCCAAAGCAAAGTTTGGGCAGGTTTGCTTGAAGCCTATTATAAAAGATAGGGTTTCCTAAACTCTGATAGCTCAGTTGGTAAAGAATCTGCCTGCAACGCAGGAGACCCCAGTTGGATTTCTGGGTCAGGAAGATCACCTGGAGAAGGAAAAGGCTACCCACTCCAGTATTCTGGTCTGGAGAATTCCATGGACTGTATAGTCTATGGGGTTGCAAAGAGTCAGACACGACTGAGCACCTTTCACTTTCCTAAGCCCAGGGTTCTCTACTGTAATGCAAACCACTGCGTGTGCACATGTCACCTGACCCTGGTCACGCTGCTCTGTAAGCATGGGGAATCTCACAAGAAAATTAGGGTACTCTGGTTCACACTACTGTGAGCAATAGACTGTCCTTTGTCTCTGATTCCCCCATGAAATCTTGAGTCTCTACCAGGACCCACAAAACTGTGCTGGCTCATTTGTTAACCTGAAGGTAGAGTAAGAATCTCAGATCCTTCACAGCAGTAGACAGGAATGAGGGCTAGATAATTCTAGGCTAAGAGAACAAAGTCTGAACTCTCCCATTCATTACCTCTGTAATGTGACTGCAACATTTTATAAAGCGCTATGCAAATTATTCTAATGTTTAACTTTCCATGTGACAATCTTGTCCACAAAGGTCAAATTTAACTTAAAAGAAATCAAAATTCAGATAAATGTATGAGATGCTTCTTTAAAAACTGACATTTTGAATGTGCAGCAGTCTAAACTGAAACTTAAACTTTTAGTTACAAACTTTCCAAATGTCCCCTCAAATCTACCAAGATGCTATGCTGTATGATGGCAGGAATCTCTCAAGAGTAAGAAATTTTCTATTGGAAACTTACAGTGTTCAACTGGGAGCTGTCTAAATGCTCTCAATTTAACTTCTAAAGAAAGGGCTAAATTGAAAAGCAAACCATGTCACAGCTTTCCTTAAAAAACGTAGCTACTTTCAAAGTACCACTGGCTGTAGGAAGTGCAGGAAGCCAGATTTTTAAAGCAAAACATTCCTCTTCTTCCTTTCTTGGCTACTGCTTTGCCAAGAGCAAACAAGGATCATCAAAGACCAAAGCAATGGAGAAACTGGAACTACTTTATGGTCCAGGCACTGGGCTAGAACAAGTTAATTCTGTCTTTTAAAAAATAAATCACATAAGTTTAAAAGAAATACACTGCAAAACCACTGCTCAGACCTTCTACCAATCCAAAATAAAATACTATCATTAAACCCCTCCATCTAAAAAACAAAAACTTCCTATATATATATTCAATGAGGTCTTCACTGTCTATATTTCCCAAGTATTTCCCTCAATTTGATGATCCTTTGGGCAAGGAATCAGAATCTAGGGATATTAACAGAGAGCAAGAGATTTTTTGTAGGAAAGCTATGTAGATTTATTTTTAGACTAAAATGACTTCAAAATGTTATCATAAAGTAGAGCTAGAAAAGACTTTATAAGCCAATTATTAACTCTGACAACACTAGAACAAAGTAGGTATCACATATCATCTTAGAGATGGAAAACAGAAGTTAAACAACTTACCAAGATTTTAGAAACAAAACTGAACTACTTGTTATAACTCTTAATATCAGATAATTCTTCCCCAAAGAAACAATTTCCTGACTACAATGAAATCAGATAATGGTATGAGGCTGAAACTGAATTAAGTTTTAAAAAATAAAACTAATATGACTATAACACTTAATTTCTAGATACAATGAATGGCATTAGTTTGAAATTAAAATGTAAAAATGTAAACAAATACGAAACTAAAGAAGACCTGGCAGTGGTACATATGTAGCAAAAGCTCAATACATACTTACTAAATTGCAAGTAAAATCTAACATCAAGGATTAGATGTAAGAAAATATTAAACATTTCAGACTGAAGATACACAGTTCTTGTCCTTTCCATGTTTATTTTCCAGGAACATATCCATATACTAAGCATTGCAAGACCTGACACATCCATACCTTTCTCAATTATCCAGTTCAAGTAAGAAAGAGCGAAAGAAATAGAGAAAAGGAAGGGGGAGGATGGGGAAAAGAAAGACCCTCCAGTCTTTGCTACTGTAACTGTAAGAACTTAGCTATATAAAGAAGCTGGAATGAGAGTTTGAGAGCAGCAAATGGAATAGCCAAGGGCTTGTCCACCCTCGATTACAGAGAACCATCTGTTTCAGAAGCCCCAGAGGGTTTGGATCGATGGTCCCATGGTAGGTGAGTTACTCTCATTAATAATGTTCTGCCAGTCTTTCCATGAAGTGATGGGGATGAGCATGGGATTTTAATCTGGACAAACTCGTGATAACACTTATCAGCTGTGCAACACTAACACCCCAAATTCTGTAAGCCCCCAGACTTTCACTAGTCCTAAATGTAACAAAAGAGAGACAAGTAATGAGACACTACAGGTGACATGTATGAATTCACCATCAAATGGACATTATATTTTAAAATAAGACACTATTCCTGAAACATCAAAATCAGGAGAAACAACCAATGTTATTATATATTTGAATATTTTATGTTGTATAAAATAAACACATCCCACAACAAAAAGTCCATTTTGCTCCTTAACAATGTCTCGTATGTTTCCAGTTCAATGTATTAGCTGGTTCAGGAAAAAACAAAACAAAACAAAACAAAAAACTCCTGAAGACTTAATTGAGTGAGGACAAAAGTGAGGAAGCCTAAGATGGTAATTTAATACTAGAAGGTATTTAAAAGCAAATTGTCCAACTTTCTTTGAGTCCACATGCTATTCTAAAAGATCTAAATTTGTTGAAAACAGAGAAACTAACAACCCAGCGTTAAATAAGCCAACCTGCGCTTTTTGTAGGCTTCGGAAAAAAAGCTGAGTTATATATACATATATCATATATACAGGCAAAACAAGCCACCTTACATAAACTACCAATCTGGGCTAGACAAAGAAAAGATGGAAAGCAGTGAACCTGGTTAAAATCTGAAGAGTATGTGTTTACTGCTAGTGGCTGTTAACAGTAAGAAAAGGTGGCATAAATTATGGATTGAAGAGTTTAAAAATTTTTTAAATTACATGTCAGATTTTACCAAAAATATCCCAACAGCACTGTACTGTTCTAACCAAACAGTTTCAGTGACAATCTAATCTATGTTTTATATTATTTTATTCTCAGGAAATTTAAAAGACCATAAAATTTTCAGTAATAGGTTTTGTTATTAACTTCCCAAGTTTTAAGAAGCAGCAAATATCTGCAAAGTGGGAAGAATCAATTTAGATGAAGTCTCAAGAATGATGAGTGCCAGAACCAAGCTTTAAACTCAGGATGCCAGACCATCTTCTAAGAATAAGTTACTTGGTATTTATTAAAATCTTCTTGTGTGCCTACTGACAGCTACTCTCGTAAAGTGATCCAAAGAAATTCAAGACAGATCCTTTACCCCCAGTAATTACTACTCTGCTTAAGCAACAAGACTTACAACTTTGGGCCAGGTCAGTGAGTCAGTCACAAGGACCTACACTGGCCAGGTCAAGATTCTGAAGTTCTCTCTCCTCAACACTCTCCTCTGTGACAATCCACATTTTCTAACATGTGACTTTTTCCTTTCCCTGGCCCCTTTCCTCTCCATTTCTACCTTAGAAACCAGCTCCCAGACCAGAAACTGACTGTGTGCTCGCTGCTGCTGCTGCTGCTAAGTCGCTTCAGTCATGTCCGACTCTGTGCGACCCCACAGACGGTAGCCTACCAGGCTCCCTTGTCCCTGGGATTCTTCAGGCAAGAACACTGGAGTGGGTTGCCATTTCCTTCTCCAATGCATGAAAGTGAAAAGTGAAAGTGAAGTCTCTCAGTCCTGTCCAACTCTTAGCGACCCCATAGACTGCAGCCCACCAGGCTCCTTCATCCATGGGATTTTCCAGGCAAGATACTAGAGTGGGGTGCCATTGTGCTAGACTGCTACAAAGAAATAAGCAGAGCCGGAGGGGTGGATCTAAAGAAAAAAAAGGTCTAGAAGCTGTAGTGGTGGTGGGGGTGGTGGGCACCTGACCACTGAAGGTTCAAGATAAAACAGAATAGAGGGCAGGGAAGCTGGTGGGAAAGAACCTACAGAAAGAAGAGGTGCCACCAGGAACTGCCTCAACTTCTTTCTAGTATCAGACCACAATTATCCAGACACAGGAGAGCAACCATGAGAAAGGGGAGAACTATAATGATTCAGTAAGGACAGAGTGCTGAGTGTCAAGTAGCAATAGAAGATGAAGAGCAAAGGGCAGGGGACTTCCCTGCTGGTCCAGTGGCTAACAGTCCACGCTCCCAATGCAGGGGGCCTAGGTTCGATCCCTGGTCAGGGAACTAGATCCCACATGAAACAACCAACAGTGCACGTGTCACAACTAAGACCCAGTGAAAGTTGCTCGGTTGTGTCCAACTCTTTGCAACCCTGTGGACTATACAGTCCATGAAATTCTCCAGGCCAGGATACTGGAGTGGGTAGCCTTTTCCTTCTCCCTTCTTCAGGGGATCTTCCCAACCCAGGGATCAAACCCACGTCTCCAGCATTGCAGGCAGACTCTCCTCCAGCTGAGCCACCAGGAAAGCCCAGGGAAGACCCAGTGCTGCCAAATAAATATATTTTTTTAAAAAGCCAAGGGCAGGGCTCAGATCATGTCACTCTAGGACAAGACTGCCCAGCACTTCTGTTGGGGATAGACAGTTCTTTGCTGTCAAGTGTATTATAGGATATTTAGCAATATCCCTGGCCTCTACCCACTAGATGTCAGTAGCAACCTCCTCCCCAGTTGTGCCTAAAGAAAAAACAAAATAGCAAGAAAACAAAACAACAACAACAAAAACACCTTGACTCTCAACCTTGCCAGATGCGCCCTGAGGGCAAAACCTACCTGTGTCTGAGAGCCATGACTTTGAGGAGGTTGAATTTTTACCAGCTGCAACAGGAAGCCATTTAAGGATTTTAAGCATAGGAAGCAATACAGATTTGCTGCAGAGATCAGCTGTAGAGGAGCAGGGAGGGAGGCAAAAGGCCAAGGCCAACTAAAGAACTAGCTTTGGATGAAGATGATAAACACATGAACCAAGACAGGGTAAACCAGAAGAGAGGGCATCAAGGCAAGCTACAAAGCCAGAGTTATGAATGCCAGGGTCCAGTCAGATAGAGCATTTGATGAGAAGGAATAAACACTACAGAATTATTTGTAGACTTCTGACTTGGCAATTTAGATGGCTGCAATGAGGGACATTATCTTGGATAGGGAAGTTAACAGG
Source organism: Aepyceros melampus (assembly GCA_006408695.1). Lineage (NCBI taxonomy): Eukaryota > Metazoa > Chordata > Mammalia > Artiodactyla > Bovidae > Aepyceros > Aepyceros melampus. The sequence continues at coordinate 10,192 of SJXQ01012530.1, forward strand.
AAGAGCACGTTTAAAAATGAGTTTTGTTTTAAACATAATAAAAGTCTGACAAAAGTGTAGAACATTCAAGTAGCAAAGCTAGAAGAGTTAGTGTTAAGGTGACCAACACTTACATGGTGAACACTACGCATCACTTTACAAATATTCATTGAGAGAGCAACTATTGTCACCCCATTAAGCAACTTCTCTAAGATTCCACAGTTAGCCAGTTTTGAAGCTGAGGTCCCAAACTCAGAATCTGTGCTCTTAACTGCTACACTGTACCGCCTGCCTGAGGAAAAAAGAGAAAAGACTGGGATTATCAATGTAGATCTGGATGGTCTTCAGTATAGGTAAAGTCACAGGCATAGATGTGAACTTCCAAGGAAAATGAGCAAAGAGAGAACCTAATATGAAATGCTGGAGAAAAGTATGTGTGCTTAGTCATTCAGTTGTGTCCGACTCTTTGCGACCTCATGGACTGTAGCCTGACAGGCTGCACTGTCCATGCAGATTCTCCAGGTAAGAAAACTGGAGTCAGTTGCCATGTCCTCCTCCAGGAGATCTTCCCAACCCAGGGATCAAACCCAGATCTCCCGCATTGCAGGTGGATTCTTTACCATCTGAGCCACTAGGGAAGCCCAAGAATACTGGTGCTTATCCTTTCTCCAGGGGATCTTCCCAACCCAAGAACTGAACTGGGGTCTCCGCATTGCAGACGGATTCTTTACCAGCTGAGCTGCTGCTGCTGCTAAGTAGCGACCAGGGGCCAAAGCTGGAGGAGCCAGAGGAAGGAGCTGTGAGGAAGGAGATGGTGGGATGAGAGAGGCAACAGGGAAAGTCTTAAGGGCAAGAAGCACATGATAATGTATTTGTAACTCACAACAATCTCTTGCATAAAATCTATGCCACATCAGTATTTTAACTGAATTAATAACCCTATGTGAAGTTGCTCAGTCGTGTTCAACTCTTTGCGACCCCATGGACTATAGCCCACCAGGCTCCTCAATCCATGGAATTTTCCAGGCAAGATTACTGGAGTAGGTTGCCATTTCCTTCTCCAGCGGATCTTCCCAACCCAGGGATTGAACCTGGGTTTCCGGCACTGCAGGCAGACGCTTTACCGTCTGAGCCACCAGGGAGATCCTATAACCCTATAGTTCCAAATAATGATCATATTGAATTTGCATACTCACAGTACTTCCAGAAAATTTCACAGGTGAGCAATACCCATAACATGTATGTTTGCAGTTTTTCTAGAATACTAAAGATTTGTGGAACACAGTGTCATTTAATATGAAACAACACCTTAGATTCCATATGAAATCATTCCATATATTTATGTCTGGCTAAGAAGACTTTTATATTGTCACCCTGCTTATTTAACTTATATGCAGAGTACATCATGAGAAACGCTGGACTAGAAGAAACACAAGCTGGAATCAAGATTGCCTGGAGAAATATCAATCACCTCAGATATGTAGATGACACTACCCTTATGGCAGAAAGTGAAGAGGAACTAAAAAGCCTCTTGATGAAAGTGAAAGTGGAGAGTGAAAAAGTTGGCCTAAAGCTCAACATTCAGAAAACAAAGATCATGGCATCCAGTCCCATCACTTCATGGGAAATAGATGGGGAAACAATGGAAACAGTGTCAGACTTTCTTTTTTTGGGCTCCAAAATCACTGCAGATGGTGACTGCAGCCATCAAATTAAAAGACGCTTACTCCTGGAAGAAAAGTTATGACCAACTTAGCATATTAAAAAGCAGAGATATTACTTTGCCAACAAAGGTCCATCCATTAAGGCCATGGTTTTTCCAGTGGTCATGTACGGATGTGAGAGTTGGACTGTGAAGAAAGCTGAGCACTGAAGAATTTATGTTTTTGAACTGTGGTGTTGGAGAAGACTCTTGAGAGTCCCTTGCAGTGCAAGGAGATCCAACCAGTCCATTCTAAAGGAGATCAGTCCTGGGTGTTCTTTGGAAGGACTGATGCTAAAGCTGAAACTCCAGTACTTTGGCCACCTCATGCGAAGAAGTGATTCATTGGAAAAGACTCTGATGCTGGGAGGGATTGGGGGCAGGAGGAGAAGGGGACGACAGAGGATGAGATGGCCAGATGGCATCACGGACTCGATGGGTGTGAGTCTGAGTGAACTCCGGGAGTTGGTGATGGACAGGGAGGCCTGGCGTGCTACGATTCATTTGGTCGCAAAGAGTCAGACATGACTGAGCGACTGAACTGAAGACTTTTTAAAGCTTTATTCACATTTAACTTTCACAGTAATGAAACACGTTACTCTGTTTTGTATTTTGTTGACGAGCACATGAAATACTGACTCTTCTAAGTTTGCAAATGATGGATACAAAACTGTGCAGTCCCTTCCTAAAAAAGGATTTAGCAAACGTAAATGTGAAAACTAATGATTTCTCACTTGAAGGGGCTGTTACAGCATCTGGTGAGTCTTGAGATGTGCTGCTGTAATAAATCTTCGTGTATCTGAACAGTTTTGGGTTATGCATTCCTTATTATACTTTACAATTTTATACCCTAAACACAAACATTTAGTGGAGAATGAGTTTCCTCAAGATACAAAAAAACCTTGCTTCCACTTCCAATTCAAGACAAGTGTTTCCTAAGGAATTAAATTTTATTTCCAGGCCCAAACTCATAGTACTTTCCAAACTTCAAGGCATGAACAAATCATTCTGGAATCTTGTAGAAATGGAAGGTTCTGATTCAGCAGATCTGAGTCGGGCCAACACTATGCCTTTCTAAAGCTCCCTCCAATGCGATACAGATGCTCTGGTCTAGCTACTCCATTATGGCGCCTGGACCAGAAGCGCTGACCACACTGGGGAACCGTGGGAACAGCACAGCCTTCAGTGTGACAAACAACAGACCAACATCAGCTAACACTGATAACTCTAGACATTTAAAGTCTTTCTTTTCAAATCCATTTATAATTCACTCATTGCCTTTTGTTTTGTTTTTTTTTTGTTGTTGTTGTTGTTGTTTTTGGTATAGAAAATGATATATTTTCTTTCTATTCCTTCCATTATCCTGAACTGTGACTCTAATAGCTTATACACTCCTCCACAGGAAGGACCCGGCTGGTTCTTCCAAGCTTCTCTCCTATAACCCCTGCACCAGTCCACAACATACCAAATGAATGAAGCAGTTATCTTTTAAATGTAAACCATGCTCTCTCACCTCTTGTTTTGGGTTGTTTGGTTGATTCTTTCCCCTATCAGGCCAGTCTCTAGACCTGTCCCTCTCCATTTACTTTGCCCAATTTTTTAATGAGATGTGACCTCACCATTCTCTAAACCAACCCCTCACCCTCATTGCAGAGATTTTTCTTTTCACTCTAATATTTACTACATTCTGCTGGAATTTATTATATGTTGGTTTTTAGCCTAGTCTTGGCTACTGAATTACAAACTATGTAAGGGCAGGAATTCTTATAACTAATTTTGATATGCTTGGCACTGCCTAACACAGTTGTGCACTAAATGCTAAAAAAAAGCGCTAGTAAAATGAATTAAAGCACTGTTCCTTAATGATAATAAACGATCTAAATATTCCCAAATCACAAATTTAATGTTTCTTATTTCTCCAAATACTACTGGCTTTCTACTTTAGTCAGCACAGAAAGTTGAGTTCCAAAGTTGAGTCCAAAGTCAGTCAAATGGACAATCTCTCAAATACAAACCAAAAAACTAAAATAAAATTCAAAATGATGTTTTATTAAAGCAGTGAGTCAAAGAAAATATCTCGTGCTAAATTCTGAAGACAAATAGACTAAGAACCTAAGTTAATTATGACTGATTATTAAAAATGAGCCCAGGTCAATAACTGTCTCTAACCAAAGGATGGAAAGTGAGATCTGAGTTAAAAGTGACATGGAGCTGTGATAATCACCAATGACTGGAACACAACTAATTGTCAGGGCTGCACTGCCTCAAAATCAAGAATTAAAAGAAAGGATCTAGTGTCACTGAATACATAACAAACTTGGGAGTTGTTAGGACAATACTGAGCATCTTGCCTGAACATGAAAAAGTACCCATATTTGTAAAATCTTGCAAATGATATTCATTCATTGACTTGTTAATTAGTTTTCCTAACCTGAAAGATTGTCTTTGGCAAAGAACAGGGAAGGGATGGGAATTTCTGGTGATATTTTGACAAGCAGAATAACGGCTCCCTGAGAATGGCCACATCTACTCTCCATGAACCTATGAATATTTGACCTTACAAGGAAAAAGGGACTCTAGTTGTGATTCAGCTGAGGGCCTTGAGGTGGGAAGCTCATCCTACATTATTCAAGTAGGGTCAAGGCATTCGCAGGAGTCCTCCAAGCAGAAGAGGTCATTGGAGCGATGAGATGTGAGGAGGACTCAACAATCTACTGTTGCTGGCTTTGAAAACACAGGAAGGGGCCATGAGTCAAGGAATGTGGGCAGCTTCTGGTAGCTGGAAAAGGCAAAGAAAGAGACTCTCCTTGAGGGCCTTCAGAAAAGGATGCAGACCTCCTGATATCTTGATTCTAGCCTGGTGAGACCCCTGTTGAATGTCTAACCTACAGAATTGTATAACAAATGTGTTTTTTTTAATTTATTTAATTGGAGGCTAATTACTTTACAATATTGTAGTGATTTTTGCCATACAATGTGTGGGTTAAGCCACTAATTTGTGGTAATCCATTATGGCAACAATGCATGCATGCATGCTTAGTCACTTCAGTTGTGTCCAACTCTTTGCAACTCCATGGACTGTAGCCTGCCAGGCTCTCTGTCCATGGGATTTCCCAGGCAAGAATACTGGAATGGATCGCCATTTCCTTCTCCAGCAACAGGAAATAATAAAATGGTTAACTGCTATGAAAAAAATTCTCTAAAACAAGTAGATAACTCCTTTTTAAAAGGGCAGAGTGATGCTCAGCAAATACGTGAATCAAGATTTAGTTTGCATTACTAAGAAACAGACCTGCTCCTCTGCAAAAGGCTATCACACAAGCTTAAACCTAGAATTTTATAAAAACGTTGAAAGCAAATACAACTGACTCTGATCAAAAAGTCTGAGTTAGAAAACAAAGCAGAACAAGGTATTTTCAACCAAACAAGAAGGTGCTTAAAAATTAAGTAGAAAAATGTGATATTCCTCATAGATAGCATTTAAAAAGGGACTGCCACAGTATTCTTTTCAAAAAGCCAAAACCAGCATCTCTTTCTTAGCTGTGTTTACCTGACGATCCTCTGGGCAGCATACTGATGCAGGGAACGAAACTGCGCAGACATATTCGCTAGAGCCGCCAGACAGTTTGTGTGAAGGTACTTGTCCTGCCAGAGAGCAGATGTTTGAACACACATCAGAGAGAAGTTTAAAACACATATCAGGTCTTCTAGACATTTTCAGCAAGGTTAACCAGAAGCAAGTGGAAAGTCAACTGTCACTGATTTCACAAAATTCAGACCCACAATCTGTTCCCTTTAATTCCAAAACCCGTAAAGTGCAGAAAGTTTTTTCACCACTAATTTGGAAGCAACATCTGGCACAAAAGACGATGATGGTATTTATGGTCTTCATTAAGCCCACCCTGGAGAAGACTGAAATATTTCACTGCAGAAATATTAATGTCTAGTTACAGTGTGTGGCTCCAGAACCTAACGATTACATATTGTATAGTGTAAGAACTATAATTATCTTTCTAAAATAAAAAAAATTCTCCATTCTAAAACACGTGGCCCCAAGAGCTTCAGATAAAAGACTGTAAACATGTATCCACGTCAGCCTCCCAGGAGGGAGTAACTGAAGTGGTGCCGTAAACTTGACCATTTCCCTGAGCTATGAATTCTGTATGCTACTTCTCTAGTGGCTGGAGCTGACATCTGCTCTAAGGTATACCAAATACAACCTAGCTGAAATTTTCCTTTCACTCTTTAAAGTATTCTCTTTTCTTCTATGCTTCTGTCCCATCTGAATTCATATTTTCTTATGTCTGCATGTTCTTAAAGTTTGTTGTTGCCACTTCTTAAACTTAAGTCATTTTTATCACTTCGGCAAAGGCATACAATATCTTTTATCTAAAGGTGCTACACTGCTTATTTACTATTCATGTAAAATCTCTCTGATCATACAACCTATGAAATACTCAGACGTAGACACTAGAAACATTACCTTAGGATCATAATACAGAGAAAATATGCTGATTTATACTTTTCTACCATATTCCACGAGAATGTTAGCACTCTAAATATTGAGACTGCTTTAAACTATAGTCTTTATTGCATTGTATATACAAAGGTAGAAAAACAGCTATGGAATACTTACTCTTGTCCTTGTCATGTTGTACTGAATGGTTCTTATTACAACCAGTATCAGGAGACTTCCCAGTGAAATTTCAGTTAAAACCCGCTCTGAATACCAAGTAATATTTTTTAACATCTGTAATGGGGAAGAAATTTTTAAGTGAGTATGACTGCTTTATGGAAGAAGGGATTATCCATGCCTACAATTTCTGATAAGCCATGGATTTGCTCTGAAGGTTGAGTTAAATAGTATGTAAAAATAAATCATGAGAATTTCAGTTCAAGATAGCAAAAGTGTGATGTATTTACTTCTTCTTCCTTCTCAAATTAAAAGAAAAATGGACGACAATATCATTAGTAGACAAAAAGGAGCAATATCTAAAAAGGTACGGTATGGAGGATAAGACTGACAGCACAACCATCAGAGGTCCCTCACTTGAAAGCAAAAACTAAGAAAACCAAGGAGTGTCTTGAAAAGTAGAGTTGTTGCAACAACCACAGAAAATCTGCATCCCTGTGTCAAGGGAGACCAACAGTGTAAATTAGCCAAGGTTTTCAAGAAGAGATGGGCCCACGCTCTGCTCAGGCTCTTCAGAGCAGGCGGCTCTGGGGCTTGCCTCCAGGCCTCAGTAAGTGAGAACTGTCTAGCTTCAGTTGCTGTAGTTCCACAGCCATGCAACACAGAGAGACAGAGAGAAAAACTGCGCAACACCACAGCCAATTCTGGGCCACAGTGAAGGAGGCAAAACGCACAAAACCCAGCAGGCTCCACTGGCACAGAACTCCCCTAACATCCTCTCCCACTGAGGTCACCCCCACTTCTTTTCTCCTTGATGTGGAGCCAAGGTGCCACATTCTTTCCATCTATACCTGGAAAAGAACAAGACTTCTGGCTGATTCCTGCCCTCTCTCTCCAGTGGACTCTTCCCATCCACATCTTCCAAAAGGAGGCACCCCCCCACCTTTCAAAACAAGTGAGTCTGACTTTCTTTTACAATGATGAACGGACAAGAAGCTACAGAAAAAGCAGAGAAATTCAAATCTGAAAGATAAGCTGAATCCAATCAAGCCTCTGTTCTAACTGCCAGTAAGTATGAAATACAGAGGACTGAAAAACACGATAAACAACACAATGATATAACCAGCCAAAGCCAAATGTATGAAATTCTACTAAATAAACAAGCCAGTTTCTATAAAAAATAAATGGTGTAGTAGGGAGAGAGAGGAAAACACTGTTGCAGATTAAGAGTTAAGAACTAAATGCATTAAGCAGGCTTTGGAAACTGATTCAAATCAACCGACTCAAGAAAGACATTTTAAAGAAAACTGAGTATTAGTAGGCACAATAAAATATTGTCAATATTGTTGGATGTGATAATGGTGCTATATTTATTTTTTTATGTTCACATTTATGGGCATGAAATATTTGCAAATGAAATTATATATATGATTTATAGGATAAAGAAATCTATTTTAGCCAGAACAGAAAAGGCAGAAAGAGTGGAGTGACCAGATGAAATAAGAAGACTGTTGATGAATCCATAGAATTCATGACACTATTTTTTCCAATTATGTTTACATTTATTGGGTTTATAATTAAAATTTTACTAAATAAAAAATAATATGAAAGCTAAGTTGTATGAAATAAGTATTATAAATAATATTGCATGAAATAAATAAAAATAAAGTGAAACTAAACAAGAACAAACAGACCCCAATTAAACAAAGATAATTTACAAGGCTAGGGAAACTTTTTAAAAATTCTAATCAGTATTTTTGATGAGATCTGACAGAATACTGTTAACCACAAAATAAGAACAGGCCACTATGAAAAATGAGAATCACAGAATGAAGAAAAGCTACTAAAGACTAAAAAGAGTGACGAATGAAACTTAAGAGAGAGAAAGAATTAGCAGAATGGGCACTATGGAAAAGAGAATTTGTGATCTGAAAGGCAAAACTCAGAAGTCCCCTCAGAAAACAGCAATAAAAGGCAAAAAGACAAAATATAAGAGAAACATGGCAATCCAAAATATACTTATTAAGAAGAGTTCTAGAAGGAAGAGACTGCAAACTCTTGAATTGCATGCGTTTGAACTGCATGGGACCATTTATATGGAGTTATTTTTTTCAATAAGCATAACAGTCAGTCCTCTGTATTAGGTGGTTGCATCCTCAGATATGGCTAACAGAGGGCTGACTATGGGACCTGAACATCTGCAGATCTGAACATCCACGGCAGGTCCTGGAACCAATCCCCACTGACACTAAGGAAGGACTGTAGAAGAAAAACAGAAAATTAGTAACAGAAAATTCCTTTGAGGGAAAGAGAAACTTGCAACACTTTAAGCAAAAATACTGGGGGAAAAAAATCAAAATGTATTCTGGGAAGATTTCTGAATCTACAGTTTATGACAAAATCCTACTGGCTTCTAGACAGAAGAAACATGTTATCACCAAAAGAAAGAAAAGCAGACTAACATTAGATTTCTCATCTTGAACAGTATACATCTGAAGGACAACATAAAAACGTCTACAAAATTTGGAGGAATAGATGATCATTCTAGAATCTTATCTAGAGAAACCAACACATAAGTATAGAAAAGTACTTTTAAGTGTGCAGCGAGCGACTCAGCATGAACCACCCATACATTATTTCCAAGGAAAAAGCATACCACCACACACATAAGTGCTTCCCTGCCCCTCCTCATCACCATGATGACAACAATAAAATAGTAACAGCCAGAAAAAGTCAAGAGAAGGAAAATACGGACTACTAAACAACAACAACAAAACAGTAACAATTCGCCAAACCTCCTAACTTTAATCCATGAAATCAGAAAAATATAACTAAATCTAAATAATATGGTTGACATTAACTCTTCTAAAAGACCAATAAAATAGACATTTCTCTGCTAAGTCTGCCTTCCCCCAAATTCCAAACAATATTTGAAATGAGAAAAGGGAATGGAAACAGATAAAAATAAAAAAGTAAAGAAATTTCATCTTCACCTTCATGTAAGTGCCCATAGTTTTTACACTCAGTTCAACTCTTTAACCAGAGACCTATGTCACCCAGCATCCCCATCACAAATAACCCAACCCTGACCAGAGACAGCAGGCTCCGTGCCACACAACGATGGCATTTAGAAATGCCCAGTACATGGAAACTGAGTGTTGTCTGTGAAGTAAAAAATGTACAATTTGAAGCATTTCCATTTATTCATACTAATAATGCCTTAGTCAACTAGAAGAGGTAACTTACGTGTAAAACAAATGGTACTACCTGAAAATGTTCAAAACGATGACATTTGCCAGTGGAATCTTTATAATGACACGATGCTCACTCCCTCTGACTTAGTGTCTAAGGCAGCAGTTCTCAAAGTGCAGTCCCGGGACCTCTAGGAGTCCCTGAGACATTTCTGGAGCATTTTCAAGGTCAAAACTATCTTCATCCTAATACCAAGACATTTCTTTTCACTCTTCCTCCCTCATGAGTGTACAATTCAGTTTTCTGAAAGCTACCTAACATGCCTAATAGTATAATTAATTTAATACAGAAGGAGACCTGAGACTCTGTTGAGGCAAACCTTAAAGAGATTTGCAAAAACATAAAACAATGCTGCTCTTCTCACTAAATTTTTGTTTGTGGAGAACAGTTACTTTCATAAAAATCTGTTACTGATGCTAATGTGTAATGGGTTTATTGTAATAATTATTTCTAAATTAACTAATCAAATATTTTTTAAGTGTCAGTTTTAATTCCTAATACAGTTAACATACAGAACAATAACCCACATAAAGATGTTATTTGCCATCCTCAACTATTTTTAAGTGTAAAGACCAAGAAGGTTAAGAATCACAGCTCTAAGTCTACAGGGGAATACTAACCTAGGACACTCAACAGGCAGCTTAACTAGTGAGAAGAATCTCTGTCTTTTAAAAGGTCACAAGCCTGAATATAGTGTGGTTTCTCTTCTCCTTTGGCTTCTGTGTTTACAAATAAATTATCATCAGCCACCCTTATTTGAAACCAAGGTCACTGGTTCTTAACATCTGCCTGTGTGTGTCAATTAGAAAACTGGATGGAACAAGTGTTTTGAATAAAAGTAGTCTTATTCATTCAACATTCAGTAAATATTTAGTAAGTATCCACATAGTAAACTTACAACATTACTATGAAAATCTGAAATACAATTTAGCATTCACATAAAGGTCCATCTTTTCTTACTGTGAAAAGTAAATTATTGTCTGGAAATTCTGGTAGTGTCTAAGAAAAATTAAAAGTAATTAGTTACAGAGCTCACACAGCTTTCCACAGGACACTAATATATAATAGGCAGCATACAGAAAATTTTCTTCATTACCTAGCTGTAGATCTTGACCTATTTATTTGGTTCTTATAAAAGAAATTCCTCATCTCTTGCATTCAATGTTCATATAATTTAATACCTATAGATTTATCAGCTTGATTAATTATATCTATTTATCATTTTATGCTAAAATAACTCAATTAATATGTAGAAGAAAAGCCCTCGAGGATCTGAAAATACCTTTCTTTGCAAAAAATATACAATTGTTTATGTCTTCTTTTCAGCCTTTTTCCCCATACGTTTATCTTTATTGAATACATTTCTTCCATATGTTACATAGGCTAGAATATTACATAGTAATATATATCAACTCTTTAAGAAATTAAATTTATACATAGAAAAGAACAAAGAATAATTAACTTACATAGTCCCACAATTTACAGTACCATTTCATTAACATTAACACCTAATATTTTATTTTTTAAGATAAAAATTCCATTTTATTTCCCCAAAGAGGAACAACCACTATCATGAGTTTGGAATGTATCTTTCCAGTCCATTTCAAACACTTTATGTGTATAGCAAACTGAAACATGTGCGCATGCACAGACACACATGTACACACACACACACGCATTCCTTTGTATAGTTTCTAGTTTACATAAACAACATCATAATGTATCATACTGATAGTGTCTTCCAAACTGGTGTCACCCAAAACCTGTCACTGAGACTTTATTTGGAAATAGGGTCTTTGTAGATACCATCAAGAGAGATTATACTGGATTAGGGTAGTATAAAATCCTATATAACTGGTGTCCTTATAAGAAGAGGCGGCACATGAGAAAAGGCCATGTGATGACAGAGGCTGGATGCAGCTGCAAGCCAAAGAACATCAAGGACAGATAACAAGAGACAAGGAATCACCTCCCTTAGGTCCTTCAGTGATAGCATGGCCCTGGTGACACCATGCTTTTGGACTTTTAGTCTCCAGAACAGTAACAATCAATTTCTGTTCATTTTAAGCCAACCAGCTTGCTATGGCAGCACTAGTAAACTGATATACTTAAATATCTGCTTGCATCATAGTTTTTTCACCCAGTACATCTTTGAAACTCTTCTATATGGATACATATAAGAAAAATGAATATTCATCACATTTGCCAACATAGTATTAATAGTACTAATTTTTTAAACAAACTACTTCTATGCTGCTGCTAAGTCACTTCAGTCGTGTCAGACTCTGTGCGACCCCATAGATGGCAACCCACCAGGCTCCCCCGTCCCTGGGATTCTCCAGGCAAGAATATTGCAGTGGGTTGCATTTCCTTCTCCAATGCATGAAAAGTGAAAAGTGAAAGTGAAGTCACTCAGTTGTGTCTGACCCTTAGCGACCCCATGGACTGCATGCAGCCTACCAGGCTCCTCCACCCATGGGATTTTCCAGGCAAGAGTACTGGAGTAGGGTGCCATTTACTTCCATACTAGTTAGTAAAATAGCTGCTTCCCCCAGACACTACCCCAGGACCTCCTCCTGGTTTGGCAATTAATGCAGAGTAGAGAACAAAGGACAAACAGCTGAGAACCATTCTTACTGGATGACTGCTCTCTCTGGTGCCAGGCCAGGTAAACAGCTGAACATCACCTCTACTTCACTCCATCCAAACACTGGATAGTCCTGTGCCAGGAGGCACCACTGTTTTATCCACTCTTCTATTATGGAAATTTAGGTTATTTCCAGTTTTTCCCCTGTGAAAAACAATGCTGGAACATAGATCCTTGCCCTCACTATCCAAAATGTCACTACAGTAAACTCAGAAACAGGGAGTCCGTATTCTCCATACTCTTTGTATCCTGACATTAAATACCTTAAGTTAGGAATCACATTCATTTAGAAAACAAAAATACCTGTAAAATCCCTTTTAAGCTACTCTGTTTGTGGTACTTAGTGACTTCATGAGCACATCACCAAGAATTTGTTAGGAAGCAGAACTGCAAAGCCACTGAACAGTTTCTTTTAAAAATATGTGTATGTTTTGCTTCTAAGCCCGTGCACCACTGCTAGAGAGAAGCCCGTGCGCTGCAAAGAAACCCCCATGTGCTGCAACTAAGACCTGCTGCAGCCAAAAATAAACAAACATATAAATGTTTTTAAAAATTAGTAATTACATATGTATGTATGTTTTGGTTAAGCAAGTGAAAGTCACGAAAGTCACTCAATCGTGTCCAACTCTTTGTGACCCCATGGACTATACAGTTCATGGAATTCTCCAGGCCAGAATACTAGACTGGGTAGCCTTTCCCTTCTCCAGGTGATTTTCCCAACCCAGGGATCGAACCCAGGCTCCTGCATTGCAGGCAGATTCTTTAGTAGCTGAGCCACAAGGGAAGCCCAAGGATACTGGAGTGGGTAGCCTATCCCTTCTCTAGCGGATCTTTCTGACCCAAGAATTGAACTGCGGTCTCCTGCGTTGCAGGCGGATTTTTTTACCGACTGAGCTATCAGGGATATTTTAGTTAATATTATTAACTAAATTTAATGATATTAATTTAATATTAATATTAATATTATTAACTAAAAAGTACAGAAGTACAGAGCTCCAGTATCCAAACAGCACCAACCACAGCAGCACCAGTCACAGATTAAAATTTAATAAAATTAAAAATTCAATTTGTCAGTCACACTGGCCACATTTCAAGTGCTGCTTGCTATAATGGACAGTGCAGTTACAAAAGATTTCCATCAACTCAGAAAGCTTGACTGAATATTCTGGTTAGAGAACACCACTGTATCCATCACCCAGTTTTAGCAAATGTTAACATTTTCACTTGTGAAGCACCTAAAGCTCCACAGCTAACCTCTGGCAACCACTCTCCTAAATGTGATACTTCATTATTATGAATATTTTTGAATTTATTATGATCAGTCCATGTAGTTCTATTTCATTCGTTGTATTAACAGTTCCTCTGTAGTATTTCATTTATGTTATTGCTGTTTGCAGTTTTTGGAACATTTTGAACAGTACTACAAGGAACAGTCCTTCAAATGTGCTCTTGCGAATAAAGTTTTTCCTAGGACTCAAATCAGGAAATGGAATTGGTAGGAAGTAAAGTATTTATTTCTGCAGGTAATATGAGGAATGTGAGAGGCTAAATTCCTCTCAAAAGTGGTTCTGTCCGTTTATACTGCTACTACCAGTATATGAGAGTCCTTTTTCTCTATATCCTCACCTAACATATGACATCTCATATTTTTTGCCAATCTGATGAGCACACATTTCAGTTACCTTAATAAGAATGATGCTGATGAATCATCAAGTTGAACATCCTTTAAAGATGCTTACCAGTCATTCAGGTTTTTATTCTTTTTCTATTACTTTGTCCATTATTCTAGCAACACTGTTTTTGTAACTGATTATAAGGGTTCTTAAAATTAAAAACGCTAACCCATCTTTCTGTATCTTTTTTTCACTTATTCAAACAGTGAAAATTTTCATTTTAATGTAGTCAAACATTTATTTTCATTCATGGTTTATACATTTTACACTTAAGAAATCCCTTTCTCAGCAAGTTTACAGAAATATTATCCTTTAATTTCTCTTTGAAGATTTTTAAGTTCAGTTTTTCATAGCTAGCCTTATTAATCCAATTGGAATTTCTCTTTGTATGCAGGACAAGATAATCTAATTTTACTTTTTCCATTTGGATGAGTTATGTTCTCAAACTCAGAAAAAAAATTTACTTACTACTTAGAATTGATGCTTTTAAACTGTGATGTTGGAGAAGACTCCTGAGAGTCCCTTGGACAGTAAGGAGATCAAACCAGTCAATCCGAAAGGAAATCAGTCCTGACTATTCACTGGAAGGATTGATGCTGAAGTTGAAATTCCAATACTCTGGCCACCTGATGTGACGAACTGACTCATTGGAAAAGACCCTGATGCTGGGAAAGACTGAAGGCAGGAGGACAAGAGGACAACAAAGGATGAGATGGTTGGATAGCATCATCAATTTGATGGACAAGAGTTTGAGCAAGCTCTGGGAGTTGGTGATGGACAGGGAAGACTGGTGTGCTGCAGTACATGGGGTCACAAAGAGTCGGACACGACTGAGTGACTGAACTGAACTTATATCACACTTCACATTTCCATATTTGAGTGTGTAGTTTCTGAACTAAGTTCTTTCCATTTGTCTATTTTCTATTCCCTTGTTAATAAAACAAAATCTTAAGTACTAAAAGTTTTACAACTGATTTATCTGGTAGGGTGAATAATTCCACAATGAAATGTTTCAAAAACTTCTAGGCTTTTTGCTTTTCCCTATAATTTCTGGAGTTAGCTTTTCAAGGCTCACACACACACACACACACACACAAACTGCTAAGATTTGATCAGATGAACACAGTAATTAATTCAAAGGCAAATTAACAATATTATGACACTGAGTCTTCCCATCTGTGAACACAGTATCTCTCTCTTATTAATACATATTTAGTATTTTTCATTTGGGCTTCCTTGGTGGCTCAGTGGTAAAGAATCCACCTACCAATGCAGGAGACGAAGATTCTATCCCTAAGTCAAGAAGATCCTCTAGAGAAGGAAATGGCAACTACTCCACTGTTTTAGACTGGGAAATCCCATGGATAGAGGAGCTGGCAGGCCACAGTCCATGGGGGTCGCAAAAGAGTTGGATACAACTTAATAACTAGTGACAATTCATGCCATTAAAAAATTACATTTCTTTTAGATTGATTCCTAGGTTCACAGTAGTTTTATTGCTATTGTTAAGTACTCTCTCTATACCACATTTTGAAGTTTTCTGTTATTTGTATGCAGAAACAGTATTTAGTTTGTATAGTTTAGTTTCTGGATCTATGATCCAGAAAGTTTGTTTAACTTTCTTAACATTTCTAATACTAGAGTCTTGAATTTTCTGGGTAGTCAATTATAACATTTACAAATACTGCCATTTAGATTTCCTTTAATTTTAAACTTCTTTTTTCATAAACAACTCACTTTTTATGCTTTAAAGTACACATTTTTTTTTTTCTGAGCCACAAGCAAGTATTTCCACAGCAAGCGTATTTACAAATGGGACAATGAAACTGATCAGCATATAATATGCTCAGCTCCTGATTTAAACAACATAGGAAATTAGCAATGCTGTGTCTGTTTTCAGGAACAAAAGATCCCAGATTATTCTTGGGGCTCATCCAATAACCAAGAAAGAGACTGAAAAACAGATAACGAATATGGTAACAGACAATGTTCATGAAGAAAGAGTTTGCTGGGACTTCCCTGGTAGCACAGTGGATAAGAATCCATCTGCCAAAGCAGGGGACATGGGTTCCAGCCCTGGTCAGGAATATTCCACAGGCCACGGAGCAAGTAAACATCCATGAGCCCCCAGCACTGAGTCCGTGTGCTGCCACTCCCGAAGCCTGCCTGTCTGGGGCCTGTGCTCTGCAACAAGAGAAGCCACCAAAATGAGAAGCCCACTCAACACAGCGAAGAGAAACCCCCGCTCACTGCAAACAGAGAAAGCCCAAGCAAAGCAACGAAAATCGAGTGCAGCCAAAAGTAAAATAGATATTTTTAAATTATTAAAAGTTTTCCTATCCATGGCATGATCAGAACACACACGAGGGTAATCTTAAATTTTTAAATGTATAAATCTTTGATTATACCTCTTTTTCATCAATAAAATAAAATTTAATTATAGCATATGCAGTGAAAACAGAACTAATTTTTTGAAAGTCTCAACTTCATATTACTATATAGTTTATTAACAATGTTGTGATAGTCTCAGGTGTACAGCAAAGTGATTCAGTTATACATATATATATATGTATTTTTCAAGTTATTTTCCCATTTAGGTTGTTACATAATATTGAGCAGAGCTCCTCATGCTATACAGTAGGTCCTTGTTGGTTATTCATTTTAAATATAGCAATGTGTACACGTTAATCCCAAACTCCCTAACTTTCCCACCCCCTCACCTGTCCTTCCTTAAAACCATAAGTTCATTTTCTATGTCTGTGAGTCTGCTTCTGTTTTGCAAATAAGTTCTTCTGGATCATTTCTTTTTCAATTTCCCATAAGAGCAAGTGAAAGTTGCTTAGTCGTATTCGACTCTTTGCGACCCCAAGGACTGTATAGTCCATGGAATTCTCTAGGCCAGAATACTGGAGTAGGCAGCCTTTCCCCTCTCTCCAGGGGTTCTTCCCAACCCAGGGATCGAACCCAGGTCTCCCGCGTTGCAGGCTGATTCCTTACCAGCTAGCTGAGCCGCAAGGGAAGCCCATTAAGAACAATATCATACAATATTTCCCCAATCTCCATGTTGCTGTAAATGGCATTATTTCATTCTTTGTAATGGCTAAGTAATATTCCATTGAATATATGTACCACATCTTCTTTATCCATTCCTCTGATATTTAGGTTGCTTCCATGTCTTGGCTATTGTAAACAGTGCTGCAATGAAGACTGGGGTATGTGTATCTTCTTGAATTATGGTTTTCTTTGATATATGCCCAGGATTGGGACTGCTGGATCATATACGCACAGCTGCTTTAGCAAAAATAGGCCCCAAGTGGAAAAAAAGCCAAATACTCACCAAGAAGGGGATGAATAAATATACAGTGGCATATTCACAGAATGGAATAGTATATGGCAATTAACAAAAACAAATTCACGATGCAATAACATTTGTGAATTTCAGCAATACTATGCTGCGTGAAAGCAGCCAAAATAAAAGAGAACACAGTTTCATTTCCTAATGCCCAGTGACAGGCATTTTTATATACTTGCACACCATTTATATACTTATATACCATTTTTATATACTTTCCATGTGTTTATACATCTTCTCTCGAGAAGTACTTTTCTGAATTTCTCCCCACTGTTTTAAATTTTAATAAATTTTTTATTTTGAAATAACTGTAGTTTTAAGAAAAATGCTATGAGAGTCCATGGATCCTGTACCAATTTTTCCCCAGAAACAACTGTATTTCAGGGAGAGGTAAAAGCTAATCTACTGGGAGGGAATTCTTCTAGAATGTAGTTAACTCTGGGTGGTGTGGAGTAATGACCAGAATATGCAAAAGAGAGTCTTCTATTATGCTAGAAACGTTCAAAAACGTGATCTGGGTGTTATTAACACAGGTATATACATGTGTAGAAACTTGCAAGTTGTACCTTTAAAATCTGTGTACTTTCTATTTTGTACTTCAATTGAAAAGCATTTTTAAAAATTATATTTTTTATTCTTTATCAAAAGAAAGACAAATGCTCTTAAAAAAAAACTAAAGCAATGCAAATTTTTTTCTTGAGGTACTTTACTAAATATGAGGATCAAAAATTTTATGTTTTATCCTCTTTCTATAGCACTGCTGCTGCTGCTACTAAGTTGCTTTAGTCGTGTCCGACTCTGTGTGATGCCACAGACAGCCGCCCCCAGGCTCCCCCGTCCCTGGGATTCTCCAGGCAAGAATACTGGAGTGGGTTGCCATTTCCTTCTCCAGTGCATGAAAGTGAAAAGTGAAAGTGAAGTCGCTCAGCCGTGTCCGACTCTTTGCGACCCCATGGACTGCAGCCTACCAGGCCTCTCCATCCATGGGATTTTCCAGGCAAGAGTACTGGAGTGGGTTGCCATTGCCTTCTCCGTTCTATAGCACTAGTACTCCTTAAACCTTAGTTGAAATGATAGTCATACTACATAAGAGGCAAAAATAACTCCAATGGGAACAGGAGAGAAAAGATCACATAAAATCTCTTCTAAAGAAGCAAGTGTTTATACCTGAAGAGAGAAGCTCCCAGCCTCGTCTCATACTAGACCCCCACTACAGTAGACTGTAAGAATCCCTTCTAAGAAATTGACCACCCCAAAAGAAACAGCTTACAGAGAGCAGGATATCCAGAGAAACAGACTATGTAGAGCACATTATATTGATTAAGTCCTGCCCACACAAAGAACTTTCAAACAAAGTTTTAGTGCCTGCTCCTAAAGAGAAATAAACAAGCAAGAATCGCCACACATTTGAGGAAAGCCCCTAATGAGGATGAAGACAGGAGCCAAAAACAAAAATGAAACTGAGAAAACAGGCAGTATGCTGTAATAGCTTGAGAGGGGATTCTCAGTTTTGTTGAGGTAGTGAGAGTTGCATTAGTGATTGGTACATGAACATAAAACAAAGCAATGGTGTTCTACAGAAAAATTAAAACATGTACAAGAAAGGAAACACAATTACCACACAGTCCATCTGAGTGTAGAGTAACAGTTAACGTAAAAAGCTGAGTTATCCCAGAACAGTAATAAGATGGGAGAGGAAAAAGTCTCTGTGCTGGAAACAGGCCTAGGAACCCAGAGGCCACACTCAAGATATATGGTAAGGAGAACTAATATCATATATCCTATCTTAGGATGGTTAACAGTTAATATCTATAAATCTGAAAAATCAAGAAATATTTAGAAACATGACAGAACTGATGGCATTTGTCTTTGGGGAGGGGCAATCAGGTATGGGATGGACATGGGGTCTGCTATTTTGCACTGAAACCTAGTACTTCTGTGTAAGTTTTAAAACTATGTACATGAATTACTTTGACACAAAATACCACTGAGGAAGAGAAAACCAGTTTGGAATGGAACTCACTATTAGGACTAAAATTTAAGGAGTTAAATTATAGTACACTATTTTACATTGTTTTATAAAACAATTTTTCAGTCCTTTTCTTCTTCCCTATTTTTTCATTCATTCTATATAAAAGGAGAAAATCTATTTGATCATTTCCACCACAACTAAAAAGTGGAAATGGAGAGGAAAAATGACCTCAGGACAGCATAAACATTTCTATCTAAATTTCCATCTAAAACATTTCTATCTAAAGAACTAAAGAAACTATTTGGGGAGAGTTTTTAATAGCAGTTAATAATAGTCGTTCAAAGGAAAAAAAAAAAAGGACCACTTGATAAATCTGAAGAAAAATACTAAGTCAGGCATTTGCAAAAACATCTACTAGAAGAAGAAAGAAGAAGGGTACACTAAGGGTCGTAAATTTTATGGACTGACATGTCCATTCAGTAGCTCCGATCAACGTGAAGATAACTTACCACTTCATGAATGGATCTGTTGAAGCCATCATCTTCTGTAAGGATCAACAATATTATAAGAGCCATATACACATGGTGTGAATTTCTTTCTTCCACATGATACAGAATCTCGAGAATTGGTAAAACCTAGTGAATAAAAATTTTAATTTATTATTTCAACTACTTTATTATAAAACTAATGTTTTCAACCTCTATACTTTTATCATGAATCTTTTGCTTTAATTTCACAAATCAGCCCATGACCGAAATTACTTTCCATTTACAGAGCTAAGGTATCAGAAGAGAAAACCATCCCCTACTGCAAAGTTCTGCCACCATATACAGTTTGAGTTTAGGGACTTATCTGGTGGTCCAGTGGTTAGGAATCCACCTGCCAATGTAGGGAACTGGGCTTGATGCCTGGTTCGGGAAGATCCCGCATGCCATTTAGGCAACTAAGCCCATGCGCCACAACTACTGAGCCTGGGCCCTAGAGTCTAAGTGCTGCAACAAGAGAAGCCACGGCAATGAGAAGCCTGCGCACTACAACTAGAGAGCAGCCCCGCTCTCTGCAACTAGAGAAAGCTTGTGCATAGCAACGAAGACCAACGCAGCCAAAAAAAGGTTGAGCTTACAGACACCACTTAGGCTTGTGGCCAGCGCCTGACACTCAACAGAGGCAAGTCTCCAGCCTAGCAGGAACTTATACAGTGTGGTACTTTTAGAAACAGGGTTTCCCTGGTGGCTCAGTCGGTAAAGAATTCACCTATAATGCAGCAGGCTCGTTTGATCCCTGGATCAGGACGATCCTGTGGAGAAGGAAATGGCAACCCACCCCAGTATTCTTGCCTGGGAAATCCCAAGGACAGAGGAGTCTGGCAAGCTACAGTCGTTGGGGCCACAGAGTTGGACACCACTTAACGACTAAACAACAACTTTCTTAGAAACACTGTAATATGTCAAACATTACCTTTTTAATAGCAAAGATGCTAGGATAAAAGAATTGTTAACAACAAAATCAGACCAGCACAGTGAATTTCCTAGTAACATATTTTCTAATCAGATTCAACAAATTACAGAACAAAAAGGACAGGGAAGGACATCAGCTAAAATACTATAAAAGTAATCTATGCAAAACATTAAAAATGAAAACAAATATATCAATACAAGCCTCACCTCTCCCCACTCCTCTCCCAAAAAATCTCCAAACAAAACCTTTTAACTCTTGACTGGTGTTAGGTCATCATATACAGACAACTGTTCTCCTGCATGATCTTATGCATCAACAAACATCCTTACCATGGAACTTTCTAAAGCAGACGATGTCATGGGCTTTCTGCCTATTGCCATCATTTCCCTTAGGTTACACCATGCTCAGAACTGTCTCCTTATATTCACTCACCCATTAGTAAATAAGCCTTTTCTTTACGGTTTTTACTCACATGAACAGAACTTTGTCACACCCAATTCCGCTATTTAAGCTAATGCTTTCCACATATAGCTGGTGTGCAAACAGGTTCTTTCATCACATTTTTCTGTCCTTAGTGTCACTTTGACACAGAATATACTCTTCAAACAAATTCTATTTGTTGCTTACTATTTTCATCTTAAATGCTGAAAAAAACGGCCCACCAAATCCCTGGGGAATCCTGCTATCAGTCTGTAAAAACTAGTGTAGAGGGGACATTCCTGTTGCCACCAGCAAGCTGCTGGTTATTTCAGAGATGGTCATAATTTTATTAATGCATGAATAGTTCAACATTACCTAGATATTATGTATTTCAAATGTGACATTAACACCTTAGTGAGGTAGTTTACTTTTCATAGAGATATTATTATTTACTTATTAGTTACAATGGAAATCAGTGATTGCCTAGAGGGGTTTCTGTCTATGAGCAAAAATTTGGAACCAATCTCATTCACATAGTGAAGGATAATGTGCAATTATGTGATGCCTGGCAATGGTACCTTAAAATAACTATAACACTCCAGGAATTGAGTTCTAGACAGCCTTAGCATCTAAGCCGGTTGAAGGGATAGGACATTTGGGAGTTGAGTTGAAAAAAAATCACTCTTCCTTTTGGCCATACTTATCAGGAATACACAGCAACTGTGACTTGAACATGGTGGGTGGACACTTAGCAGTGGGAAGGAACCAAGAGGGCATATATCTTCTTGAGAATGGTAGCCAGTGCGTCTTGAGGGAGTGATCCAGGCTGAATCACGGGCAGCAGGCTGGCTGTTCAGGACCTTAAGGACAGGGAAGCCTGCTGTGTCATGCGCCCTCTGCCTCTGCTCTGTGACCCCCATCTCTGCGTGCACTGCCTCCTACACTGTAAAACTCAGACCTCGGCCTTTGCCTGGTGGCATCTCCCTATCAAACTCCTGACCATCCACTTTTGCAGGCAGGCAAACAACATACATATCTTCCTGGGAAAAATAATTTCTTTCAAATATTATATAATACAAACACTATGCTTAATATGATACTTACAAGATTTTCCATATCTGTGCGAGCCAACATGTATGTTCTAATATTGCTGTTCTGATGGAGCAATGTATACAAAAGAAGAGTAGCTTGGTCGGATGTCTGCTGTTCACACAGGGCCATGTACAAACTGTTGAAGTTAATCTGGAAAGCATGTGGAATTGATGAGGGGAAAGGACTGCTATCTGGAACACAGAAAACACAAAATCTTAAAAATATTACATTTTCTAGACTGCCTGATATAAATAATAAAAGCACTGTTAATGTATACAATTCAATTCCAATTAATTTTATACAAGTTGCTACATTTCAGGCTCAAAATTGCAATTAGTGTTCTAAATTTTACTTTAAAAAGAACTAAACTAAATCATGACTACACTTGATAGTATATTTGAAACTTGCTAAATAGAATTGAAATGTTCTCACACACACACACACAAAATCCCCCACAAAAAGAAACACAAAAACCCAACCCAATCCAACCCAAACCAGGACAATTTATTTCTCGGTACTATCTAAACCACAGCTTTCCAACGATTATAAATATATGAGCAAATACCATGCAACAGAGTGGCTTTTTTTAAGCCAAGTATTAAAAAAAAAAAAAAAAAACTTAAACTAAGTCATGTAGTTTGACTCCATTACTATTTTTGCATTAATACAGCTGAATTAAGTTGTCAATAAAATATAAACTTAAATAAATACAGCTATGGAGGTAGGTAAAAAAAAAAACCAAAAAACTCTAACACATATAATTTAACCATGACATTAAAATTCTGTTATTAATACCAAAACTAAACAGCCATCAGTCCTAAATAAAAATATCCAGAGACAAACAGGAAATCCTCTTGTAAAATAAAAGTTAAAAAGACAAAACAAAACAGCTGCCTTGAAGTTAATTTTTTTCAAATGAATTATCAGAATTAAAGTATTCATCTATGCAATTAATTCATTTATGAAGAAAGTGGCTAGGATAATATGTAATTAAATAACAAAAATATTAAAATCAGTTTGTTCAACATTGTCTTCTATAATAGACAGAACATACCAAATCTACAAACAACTACTGGAAAACTTATAAAACATTTTTGTTTAAAGGAAAACTTAAAACTAATTGACTACAACTACTAAGAAACTTTTTTTAAGTAGAATTACTGAAGTGATAAAGCATAAATTACAACCCACACAGGAAAAATTCTTGATATTCCAAAACTGACACAGTCCCTTTCCTACAGTTTACTGAATTTGCTTAAAAACTGAAGCAAGCAAGGTTAGGAAATTAAAAAGGAGGTAAAGTTAGGTTAACTGACTTAAGAGAAAATTATAGTTTCAACAGATAAAACACTAGCACAAGACAGCACAGAGAACAATATTTTAACATGTTTTAACAAGTAAGCACAAAGAACTTTTTTTCAAGACACAGAACCACTCGCAAAACAAAACAAACAAACAAACAAAAAAATACCACCGTTCTAACATTTCCAGAAGCCGTGCTCTTATGGAAAAGAAACGTGCACCAGCAAAGTCTTTGATAGCACAGCCCTATGCTTCTCAGATTTTCCTTTCTAAACTTTACATTTATGAGAATAATGTACCTAAAAATATCTTTAACAATATTACAAAATGCTCTCACTTTTCTTTCA
Source organism: Aepyceros melampus (assembly GCA_006408695.1). Classification (NCBI taxonomy): domain Eukaryota; kingdom Metazoa; phylum Chordata; class Mammalia; order Artiodactyla; family Bovidae; genus Aepyceros; species Aepyceros melampus. Next base: position 34,021 of record SJXQ01012530.1, read on the forward strand.
CATTCAAAACACAGATTATTTTTTCAATCCTAATCCTTGTTTAGTACTTACTCTGTATTTTTGACACATACAAAAGTAACTGTTTTGTTAAGACTGACCTATATTTTTGCAAGGGATGGAAAAAGGAAGGGCTGAATATATTGAGGATGCAGATATCACACAATCTACAGAAGACGCAGTGTAGGAGGGTCCTGGACATAGTATTCCTCCTTACAATGGAAGTAAAATAACAAGTTCACCAGACTGACTACAAATGGAATACATATGTTGTGTGTCTGTTACTAGCTAGTAAGTACTATGAACCACCCATTATACTGACAGCTTTATCCATATTATCCCTTATTTAACCTGTATGACAACCATGTATTACTCTGACCAGTTTTACGAAGTAGAAGCTTACAGAGATTAAGCAACTTGTTAAAAAATTTATTTATTTTAATTGGAGGATAAATATTTTACAATATTGTGATGGCCTCTGCCATACATCAACTTTTCCAAGAACATTCCTGAGTAAACACAGATTGGCTCCTGTTGTTTCCACTACATTATACTGTTTCTTACAAAAGCAGCAATAATTTAGTGAGTCTGTCCTTTGATAAATGCTCACTTAATTCTTATAAAACCTTATGAGCCAGAGATTATAATCCCCGCTTCATTGATAAGGAATCTAATACTTAAAATAAAATCTGGGATATGACTCCTTTAGGGTCAGTCTAACCCTAAAGCCAATGTTCTGAATCACTATACCACAGTCTCTCCAAAGATGATTCTTAAAAGTTCAACCCTGAACAGTATCCTTTGGTTAGCGCAGCAAAAGTAACAACAGTAGGTACCGTATACTGAATACCTGCTATGCTGCCAAGTCCGAGCTAATTATTTTAAAACCTTACCTTGTGCGGTACTTAGACAAATCCGATTAGGTCAAACTATCCGCATTTTACTGAAAAAGCCATTAAGGCTTATCTAGATAAGGCCTGATATTGCCCTGATAATGAGATATGGCCTGATAAGGTTTATTGTGAAAGGCTTGATAGCTCTGAAATAACAGGAGTGTGACAGGAACTCAGATCACCTTGCCTCTAAACTTCCTTTTTTAACCCTAAAGTCACACAGTCACTAAGAAGAGTACAGAAATGAGAATACAAAATACTATTAGATACATGGGTTTTAATTTCCTTTCCTTTTGGTTGCACTGCATGGCATATGGGATCTTAGTTTCCCAACCAGGGATCAAACTTGCGCCCTCTGCACTGGAAGTGCAGAGTCTTAACCACTGAATAGCCAGGGAAGTGTGAGTTTTAGACTCGCGTGTGTATCTGCTCAGTTGTGTCCAACTTTTTGCAATCCTAAGGACTGTAGCCCACCAGGCTCCTCCGTCCATGAGATTTTCAAGCTAGAATACTGGAGTGGGTTACTATTTCCTACTCCACAGGATCTTCCCTACTCAGGGATCGAACCTGCAACTCTTGCATCTCCTGCATTGGCAGGTGGATTTTTTACCACTGTGCCACCTGGGAAGCCCTAGACATACATATCCCCTGCAAATAAAATGCCAGAATTGACAAAGGCACAAAAACTGGCACATTCATCAGCTGTCTATAAGAAACATTCTAGCACAGCTCTGGAAAGGAACAAGCATAGGGCACCAGAAGCCTTGAAAGTGTTCCCATCCAATAGCTGCGCTTCTAACCCATCTTAATTATACTAGTGTTGGATGTATTTTGAAAACCTAGCTACCATATTAACCTTGCTTTAGGAGTGTAGCCTTTTGATAAGTGATTACTGTTTCAATATGGAAATATCTGCGCATGCTCTACTTAAGAGTTTGGCAAATGACAGCCCACAGACAGTCAACCACCTGCTTTGGAAATAAAGTCTCACTGGCACCCAGCCTTACTCATTTGCTTATGTATTACCTGTGCTGCTTTTTTGTGTTTCCCTAGAGGCTCAGCTGCAAGAATCCGCCTGCAGTGCAGGAGACCCTGGTTTAATTCCTGGGTTGGGAGGATCCACTGGAGAAGAGATAGGCTAACCATCCAGTATTCTTGGGGCTTCTCTGGTGGCTCAGCTGGTAAAGAATCCACCTGCAGTGCAGGAGACCTGGGTTTGATCCCTGGGTTGGGAAGATCCCCTGGAGAAGGGAAAGGCTACCCACTCCAGTATTCTGGCCTGGAGAATTCCATGGACTCTTTAGTCCATGGGGTTGCAAAGAGCTGGACACAACTGAGCGACTTTCATTTTCTTTCTGTGCTGCTTTTATACTACAAGGGCCGTTAAGAGGCAGGGTGACAGAGACCAGAAGGCCCTGCAAAGTCATCTACCCCTTTGCAGGAAAAGTTTGCTAAGCTGTTATTATTTTTAGTTCTATAAAACTCTAACTGGAACACAAACTTAAAATAAAAAATTTCAACAACATATCATTTCCTGGTTAATTCCTTCACCTAATAGGTAGGACTATGTGCTAAGTCATTTCATTTGTGTCCAACTCTTTGCAACCCTATCAACTGTAGCCCGCCAGGCTCCTCTGTGAATGGGATTCTCCAGGCAAGAATACAGGAGTGGGTTGCCATGCCCTCCTCCAGAGGATCTTCCTGACCCAGGGATTGAACCTGCATCTCTGCACCAACTGCATTGTAGGCAGATTCTTTACCACTAGTGCCACCAGGGGAAGCCCCAATAGGTAGGAAATGTGGATCCAAATTAAGCCCATGCTGGCTTGGTTACCTTGGAAAGAAATGTAAATATAAATAGATATAAAGAACCGTAGTTATCATCTGAAATTTACTTGACCTTCCTGAGAATACGGACATAAAATTTAAGTTTTTCTCATCTTAAACCAATATGAAAATACACTGACAGTCATCCCCACTGCTGAAAAACAGTAAACAATTTGGGGTAAGAAATACCCTCTTTCCTCATTAGAAAAGAATATTCAGAGTAAACAAATACCACAAACCTTGTGTGTTCTTGAAAGACATGATAGCCTGTCTGTAGGGGTTTGGCGCGTCTGCAGCATCTGTCAGGTTGGCCAGCACCAGCAGAAGCAGAAGACTCTGGTTGGCCAGAGGGGAAGAAAGCTCTGAGGCAGCGGCCACTTTGTTGCCCACGCCGCCCAGTGTGAAGACAGTCCAGAGTCCAGCTTGAGAAGAAAACACACAACTGAAATATACTGGGACTAGCAAGATGAATCTATTTAAGTACAATACTGTATACTTTCTCATATTCTAAAGTTTTATATAATACTCTTTTTTGATTATGAAAGTAAAACAGGTCCATCATTTGGAAATTCTCATACTGCCCATGGACATAAGACTTCTAAAGACTATCGTTTCCTGTTCCTATAATTCCATTTCCACTTTCCAAAGATAATCAGGATATTATTAAGTTTCTTATATACCTTTCTCAGTTTTTCTTTACATAGAAAACATATAGCAATTATAAGAAAATTTCATGTACAACTTTATACCAGTATTTTTGAAAACCTGAGCAAAATATGCATATCTAGGAAAATACCAAAATTGGCAAAAGATGACGAAAGTCTGAACGGATAAATAACTTTAGAAGAGTATAAACCAGAGTCAAAGAGCCAACCTCTAAAAACAAATCAAGTCCAAATTTTTACTTTACAAATAAGTCTACCAAACCCCAACATTACATATATATAGATATAATATTTCTCATATTATATATACAGTGCCAAAGTACAGAACAAGAATCATAGCTATATACTCACTTGACAAGGCCAGAAAAATCTCCTTGATACTGAAACTGGATTTAAAAATGCATTTAATCACATTAAAAACAAAAAGTTAGGAATAAACCTAATATAAACAAGAGGTAAAAGACTTATTTGTTGGAGGTTCCTCAGAAAGCTAAGAACAGAATTAGCGTATGATCAGTCCCACTCCCCTGTATATATCCAGCTGTTTTTGTTTAGTCATTAAGTCATGTCCAACTTTTTGCGACCCCATGGCCTGCAGCACGCCAGGCTCCTCTATCCATGGGATTTTGCAGACAAGAATACTGGAGTGGGTTACCATTTCCTTCTCCTGGGAATCTTCCCAGCCCAGGGAGCAAACCTGCACCTCCTGCCCTAGCAGGCAGACTCTCTGCCTGTGAGCCTCCAGGGACAGATACACACACCACTATGTTCACAGCGGCACTATTCATGATAGCCAACAGATGAAAGAACCTGAATGTCCATCCACAGACAAGCAGATGAAGAAGATATGGTACAACATAAAACGGAATACTATTCAGTCATAAATAAGAATGAACTAATGCTATCTGAGACAACATGGATGCAACTAGACATTACCACACGAAGTGAAATAGGTCAGAAAGGAAAAGATTATCACTTACATGTGGAAACTAAAATATGACATGAATGAGTCTATCTATGGAACAGAAACAGTTACAGACAGAGAAGCAACTAGTCGGTGCCAAGGGGGGAGAGTGAGGGAAGAATGGAGTGGGAGACTGGGGTTAGTAGATAGAAGCTTTTACATATAGAAAGGATGAACAAGGTTCTACTGTATAGCACAGAGAACCATATTCAACATCCCATGATAAACCATATGGAAAAAATATTTTAAAAAAATAACATGGGTATGTGTATACACACACACACACACACACACACACACACTTAAAAACAAACTAAAAAAATAAGTAATCACTACACACAAACTTAAATTTATTCAAAACAATGTTCACGATATAGTTGGGAAATTTGAGGCATTTAATAAGAAAAGCAAAATTATATAAGAAAGTACAACCAGTAGCCAAGTATTATTTGCTTTGGGACTGATTTGCTGTTTATCTTGACATTTTAAAAAATTTCCAGTCACTTCCTTCCACTCAGAGTCTGCTCCGTAACTACCTACCCCTATATCCACCACTGTGTGTTCCAGGATTGCAAGCAAAGAAAAACACAACTAGAAAGTCAATCGGCAATAAAAATAATCACAAAATGCTCTCCAAGGTAAAATATAAGTGGTTTTTTTTTTTTGGATTCTCTTCACAGCTGCACATCTTCATTACTGGGAGAAATAAGAGTTGACTAGCCCTGGACAAATTTAACAAACAAAATTCTGATTCTCTTTTAATAGAACTTCAAGTCTCCTTTTTTTTTTTTTTTAAACCTCCTTCAAGTTTTTCCAAGAGGGCTGTAATGCTGCTTATAATGTCAGACAAATGAACATTTTATTGAGAAGCTCTCCCACCTCACCCCCTCCCAACATACAGCCCTCCTTCCTTACTCTGGTAAATATCACTGCCATGTGGCTATTCCTTCCTTATAGGGAAAAGTGAGGCACCCTGCCATTGCCTACATTGTAGTTTAACCTGGCCCATAATGTTGGACTAAAATTCTTCCAAAATTTCGTTTCTTTTCACTGATCCAAGCCTCTGATCTCTGACCCAAGAATCTTAGTGGAATTGCATTTTCCTGCTGGCAAAAAAAAGTTTCTCTCCCCAGAAAAATAAGGGAAAGTTACAGTATATTTCCTTCTGTTCTAAAAACCAAATTAAGAATGATTTCCAAAGTTCTTTAATTGTATCCCTCAGGTCTCCAAATAAATGCTTAAAATAAAATTCATCTAACTAAGAGTACTGAAATTAACTAAAAGAAAAAACTGAGTGTTGGTGATTCAATCTTTTAAAAGTAGTGACTCAAGATTATTTATCCTTAAGAATAAAAATGTGAGAAAAATATAAAGTGTGACAAAGTGAAACATCAGTAAAATAATAATCAAAGAAAAAACAACTCATTTTAAGAAATTTTGAACTCAAACTATTAAGACAATGGAATTAAGGTAAATTACTACTTCACATTACTAAACATGCCACTTGCCACACTACAACTGATTTCTTACATCTAACATCTATATTATAAAACACTAATTATTCAAGCAAAACTATACCAAAAGCACATAATAACATACTATACTGTCTTCCATAGCTATAAAAATCTGATAAAAGGGTCACATTCATATATTTGAGCTCTAATCCTGTAACAAAACAGATATCATGAAGAAATTAAGGAGAAAGCAGGTCAGATAAATACTTATGAAAATTCTGCTAGAGACATTTCAATCAATACAGAAAAAAGGGTAATCAGTCAGTAAATAGGCAGCGAGTACCTAATTACAGTTAGGACCTATGCCAGGTAAAAAAATACAAACAAGAAAAAAAATCATACTTTGAGGAGTTTAGAGAAAGGGGAAGCAAATATTCATATCAATTTTAGTTGCCATCATGATCCAATATACCTAATTCTTAAGGCATCTATACTTTCCCTCTATAAGTGTAGTGAAATAAGGGAAGACAGTTTTGCCAAGGAAGTCCGTTCCGTTCAGCTGCTCAGTCGTGTCCGACTCTTTGCCACCCCATGAATCGCAGCACGCCAGACCTCCTGGTCCATCACCAACTCCCGGAGTTCACTCAGACTCACCTCCATTGAGTCAGTGATGCCATCCAGCCATCTCATCCTCGGTCNCACATAAAAAAAAATCTTTAAAAAAAAAAAACTTATAGAATTTATAGACCAAAATAAGAATGATCAAAGAAGGAGCCCATTGGTGGGCAAGAAGAATTAAATTTCTTCCTTTTTATTTTTGGTGATAATCTATGTGGCAATAACATGTGAATCTCTATATACTATGATTTCTATGTATGAGGGTCATGTGTCTGTTCTGCAGAAATGCCCAGAGAATGGGCACCTGGTCCCTCTCCTGGGCCACCTGAGTGGAAAGATAACCATGTGGTGAGAAACAGTTCATCTAGTGGATGGCAGCTCTTCATCTAAGTGAAGCCACCCTTTCTACACCACTGGCTAGAAGAAGAAATTCACACGACGGTGCTGGCAAGACAGTCTAGGTACAAAACAGTCACAGATTTGGGGACCGGCCCACCTGGGGATGGGTAGTTGGGACTCTGGTGGGTGTTGAGGAAGTGAGGAGGTGGTGGGGAGGGCCATTCAGCTCTTCCTTCTAGAAACACTCTTTGTGCTTTGTTCAGCGACACTCCTTTCTCTTTGATTTTTCTAACATGTTTCTTTCTTTTCAGCTTCCAAACCTGGAATGTGGGAATTCTGTAGGGCTCTGTCCTGTTGTCCCCTGCCCATTTTCCTCTCCTCAGTTCAGTTCAGTTCAGTCGCTCAGTCGTGTCCGACCCTTTGCGACCCCATGAATCACAGCACACCAGGCCTCCCTGTCCTCTCCAACTCCCGGAGTTCACCCAAACTCACGTCCATCGAGTCGGTGATGTCATCCAGCTATCTCATCCTCGGTCGTCCCCTTCTCCTCCTGCCCCCAATCCCTCCCAGCATCAGGGTCTTTTCCAATAAGTCAGCTCTTTGCATGAGGTGGCCAAAGTACTGGAGTTTCAGCTTCAGCATCATTCCTTCGAAAGAACACCCAGGACCGATCTCCTTTAGAATGGACTGGTTGAATCTCTTTGCAGTCCAAGGGACTCTCAACAGTCTTCTCCAATACCACAGTTCAAAAGAATCAATTCTTTGGGCTCAGCTTTCTTCACAGTCCAACTCTCACATCCATACATGAACACTGGAAAAACCATAGCCTTGACTAGGTGGACCTTTGTTGGCAAAGTAATGTCTCTGCTTTTGAATATACTATCTAGGTTGGTCATAACTTTCCTTCCAAGGAGTAAGCGTCTTTTAATTTCACAGCTGCAATCACCATTTTCAGTGATTTTGGAGCCCCCCAAAATAAAGTCTGACACAGTTCCCACTGCTTCCCCATCTATTTGCCATGAAGTGATGGGACCAGATGCCATGATCTTCATTTTCTGAATGTTGAGCTTTAAGCCAACTTTTTCACTCTCCGCTTTCACTTTCATTAAGAGGCTCTTTAGTTCCTCTTCACTTTCTGCCATAAGGGTGGTGTCATCTGCATTTTCCTCTCCTAGGTGACCACAACTACTCCCGTGACCTACCACATGCATCCCTGGGCTTTCAGACCTGTGTTTCTGGTCTCTTGGTCTTCTTTTGAGTACCCAAGCATCCAAATGCTTTTTTTTTTAATCATAAAATTATATGTCTTTCATCATGTCTAAAACCCATTGTGCCCCAGACCACAGTCCTTGTCTTTCTGTCTTGAATGTGTTCCTCTTTTGGTGCCCCCTCACCTCATTAAGTACTCTTGCCTGGAAAATCCCATGGATGGAGGAGCCTGGTAGGCTGCAGTCCATGGGGTCTCTAAGAGTCAGACATGACTGAGCGATTTCACTTTCAATTTTCACTTTCATGCATTGGAGAAGGAAATGGCAACCCACTCCAGTGTTCTTGCCCGGAGAATCCCAGGGATGGGGGAGCCTGGTGGGCTGCCATCTATGGAGTCGCACAGAGTTGGACACTACTGAAGTGACTTAGCAGCAGCAGCAGCACCTCATTAAGAACCCAGGAGACTGGAAGTGAACATGGATTCCTTCTCTTACCCCATCCCAGACATCCAAACCATTACCAGTCCTGCCAATCTGAATTTTCAAATACTTCATCTCATTCTCAGTGCTTCTGAGAGTCTGTTGCTACAAGAATGCAGAGCATCTACTTATAGTATTATATGAAGGTGAAGGTGAAGGTGAAGTCGCTCAGTCGTGTCCGACTCTTTGCGACCCCTGGACTGTAACCTACTAGGCTTCTCCGTTCATGGGATTCTCCAGGCAAGAATACTGGAGTGGATTGCCATTTCCTGAGCCAAAGCAAAATGGCCTGATATTTCCAAAGCATAATGGTCAGAATATTATCCTTGAGCCCAGTGAGCTGAGGTGAATTGGAACACACATTGGTAGATTCTTTTCATCTATAACTTCAGTGTAAGAAAAAGAGACACAAAATGCACACATAGGAAATTCTAGGCTGCAAGGTATGTCTTGACCACGTGCTCCTTGTCAATAGGAGAGCTTGAGGAATGGCCTTGGGGACATCCCTACCCGTGTTTGAAAGGTCCTGGCTTTGGGCCATGTAACCACATTTCCTTCTTCTCACTCTCATGGATGCTGACCACTATTTTTAGGCTACTGAGTCAGGCTTTCTTATGCCATTTGGTGCTAAGAAGACAGAAGCAGCAGAAGCCAAGGGGCTAGAGAGGGAAGAGATGCTGTACAGAGACCCTTTAAGAACTGAGGCGGTAACACCTTATGAGCTGTAAGCCCAGAAGAAACCAAGAGAAGGCATCCGTGATGAAGGGTGGGAGGAGATCAACCAATTGATTAACCCAGACTGAATTACCCTTGACCCCTAGGACTAGGGTTTCCCCAGTGGCTTAGTGGTAAAGAATCTGCTAGCCAATGCAGGAGCCAAGGAGACATGGGTTCAATCCCGTGATCAGGAAGATCCCCTGGGGAAGGAAATGGCAACCCACCCCAGTATTCTTGCCTGGGATAATCCCATGGGCAGGGAGGCCAGGTGGACTGTCGTCCATGGGGTTGCAAAAAGTCGGACACAACTGAGCATGCATGCATAGCCTAGCATTCACTTCCTAGGACTAGGTGGAAGCATTTGGTCTTAATGAACAGTGTAAATAGCATCTCTTTCTCCAGAAACCCAGTGGATGCAGATCCTAGTTCCTGAATCTTTAGCATATAGTCAGTGGAGCAGATATCCCCAGAAACCAGCTTTGTGAAGATCATGACTTCCTGGTTTGGCAGAGATGGCCAAGGTTACCTCTGCTGGAAGTTAGGAAAATGGAAGCTTTTCTATTTGCTTTTTTTCACCTCATAGCTTCTCTCTCACACACTGTCTTGGAGAGGAAGACGTCAACTATCTGACACCTTCCCCAGAATCCGCACAGCACAGACAGTGCTGGTCCATGAATGCCACATGTTACTTTGAAGGAGAGAATTTGCCTTCATTGGTGGCACTAAGGTCTACAAAGCCCCTCTGATGGGGTTGAAGGGCAACTCCACAAATGAAAAGATTTTCCAAGTTAGCAGCCTCTTTGACAGGGCACCCCTGCTTCCCAATCACTCTATTCTTTAAAGTGTCATCCCCATGAAGGAAATAAAATTTACCTTGAAAACAGGTCCCCCGAGGCAGGACTCAATGTGAGTGGCTGTGTGCATGTGAAGAAGAGGGTTTGTTTTGTTTTTGCTTTACCAGGTGACATATGGCTATATATTCGTTCTGAAGGGGATTTCTACATTAGGTCTATACTAGGTCAGCTAGAGTGACCATGAGTTGTTTCCATTTTGCTCAGTCCTTGTTTCGTTAAAGCCAGAACCCAGAAAAGCCAATGAAAATACAGTCAGTGTTGCAAAAGCAACCATCATTAAACACACCTGTTTTTGTGTCTTCCCAAATCATGCTTTTCCACCTCTAGCTCCATCTTTTATGTCTAATTTTAAGACAGAATGCCCACTGCAGTGGCCTATATGGGAAAAGAATCTAAAAAAAAAAAAAAAAAGAGTGGATATATGTATATATAACTGACTCACTTTGCTGTATACCTGAAACTAATACAACCTTTAAGTCAACTGTACTCCAATAAAAACTTTTTTAAGAAAGACAGTACAGAGACTCGCCTACCTCCTAATGAGCTCCACTCCGAGAGCATGTTGAAAGTCAATTTGTTGGTTAGTCCAACAAAGTTAGCCTAGGTACCCAGCTAACACAATCAACTCTATGGTACTGTACTATAATAAACTTGTCACTTTTCACACAGATAATACAGAAAAAGCAAACAAACACAAAGAGTAAAGCAAACATTTTTAATGTCCAGTTAGAGTACCTTGAGAAGTGCAGTAGTACAGTACAACAGCTGGTATCGAGTGAACAGGCAAGGAGGGTTACTGACTGGCGGAGGGACAGGAGGTGGAAGACGGCAGAGCTGAAGGATCGTCGGCAACAGGAGACGGAGGGCAAGCTGCAATTTCACTCACGCCTGACATTGATGAGACAGGTTCCGGTTCTCTGCTGCGTTCAATTCTGTCTACTCTCTTTATAAAATGATCCAGTGATGTCTGGGTAGTGGCTCTTTTTTTCTCATCATGATGACACGGTAGCACCGGACTGCACTCTGAACGGCTGCAACAACCTTCATGTACCGTTCTACGTCCGAGTCTTGTGCCTCAGACACTAAGGCTGCCTCCTCAGATAAACAAAATCCCCTTGCCATTTCCTGCCTCGTGAATCTCTTCAGTTCTGCAGTTACTTCCTCTTGTCTCTCTTCATCCTTCCTCTGGGCCTCCAATTCCTGGAGTTTCTTAGCCATACCAGTTACATCACTGCTGCTTTTACAGTTGCTTCCAGACATCTTGGACTTGACATAAAGATACTGTACTACTCTCCTTTACACTGCACTCTACAGTAGAGTACACAAAAGCACAATCAGTTGTGGAGGATTCACATACATGACAACACACGCCAGACACGTGAACTAACTTATGTGATTGAACACGCGAACGCACGTTCGCATTTTTGAAAGCCTGCAACTTTAACGTTCATATATAGGGGACTTACTCATCTATTTTTCTAAAACAAATGTACAAGGTCAGTTCTGCCTCATTATCTGTTTTTAAGGATTATCTCTACCCTCTATCTCAAATATTTTAAAACTCAAAGAAGTCACAGCTTCACACGCATAAATTTTGGAAGTAGCAAAAACACCATACTATAAAGTCAAGCTTCATCATAATTGGTTAATTTAGAAACTACGAGATAAAGCCAGAGAGATGGAAAATCAACAATATGGTAAGTGAGACAGAAGATAATAGTTACCTTTTTCCTTTTTCTTGATGGATTTGGTAGAAATCCTTTCTGAAAGAAAAATGAGATTCATGCTGTGATGGGTCCTTGTTTCTACTTTGTGAGCTCAGTAATTCCAACTGCCTTTCATTCATGTTCCACTCTCAACACAAGTTCAAGGGATCTTCATGAGAAATAACCTCCCTCTCCAAGTCTGTAACGTGTTGCTCTCTGTCACCCAGCCTCAGATTTAGTCAGCTTTAAAAATTGCATTCTCACTCTTGCTCTCCTTATAAAGTCTTGCCAGAATTTCCTTTACAACCACTTCCTTCCCATCCCCCAGTATCCCTCTAACTTGTGTATTTATACCTTGAGTACTATAGCTACTCCATTGGTACTCCATCCTAGTGAGTGACTGACAGGTGGCAGGCCTTATCAGTGGCCTTGGACACACACTATCTTTGGGGAGACAAGTGGGAAAAGCTGGCACAGAATCGGTAAGAATGATAAAGTTTAAACCATGCTCTCAGAATATTTCAGGATCCAGAAATGGGTAAGTATAGTAGGCTAAATAATGTCCGTTGTTCTCCACACTCCCCCATCCCCACCAAGATGTTCATATCCCAATCCCCAGACCCATGAATGTGCTAAGTTATACAGTAAAAGGGACTTTGGTCCCTACTAGAGGGGACAGGAGGACCAGAGTCAGTAGTAGGAGATGTGATGACAGAACAAGAGCTGAAGTGGTGTGAGGAAGGGGCCACAAGCCAAGGAATGAAGGCTGCTTCCAAAAGCTGAAAAAAGCAAGGGGCAGATTCTCCCTAGAAGGCTCCAGGAGGAACAAGCCCTGCTGAACCTTGACTTGAGTCCTGTTAAACTGATCTCAAGCTTCTGGTCGGCAGAACTATATGATAATAGATTTACTTGTCTTAAGGCACTAAGTTTGTGGGAAATTGTTACAGCTGCAATAGGAAGCAAGCTCAGGGAATTTCCAAGGACTCCAGCAGAGTGTGCTGTTTGAGCTGGGCCTTGCAGGGTGAGTGGGGTTGATCAGGTGGAAAGGTGATGGAGGTCATTTGATGTCTCCATGGGTTAAAGTTCCCCACCCTGTAATCTATCTTGCATCCCCTGATCAGATTCTTACCTCTACAACACTCTAGTCAGTCAGTTCCAAACCCACCCCCCTCACGATTGCCCCATGATTAAATGAAGGGCTCAGTCGTTTGCCTTGGGCCTCAAGGCCTCTACAATCAGCCCTGTTCATTAGGAAGCCTTATCACCCCAACTTCTTGACAAATCATACCATCCTTTCTATGCAGAATTTCTCAGTCCTACCTTTTTTCTTGTTGGAACTAGTCTTCTTTTAAGACCTAGCTCAGTGCAAACTGTTCTGTGAAACTGGCCTCAACTTCAAACACAGAGACAACCTTCCCTCCCCTGAGCTACTGTGTCTCTTCCTGCCAGCGAATCTCTATCCTACCCATGAACTGTGCCGTCCTATGCTTATAAATGAGTAGTTGTCTTCCTGGTTAGGGGCTGGGGGCCACACTTTACAGTCCCTGTGGCTTTAGACGTATTCAGTAACTATCTTCTCATTATTAGAGCGGGACAAGGAAGGACCATCTGGGGCATGTGGTACAGAGCCAGGAGGCACGAGTTCGTCTGTGACAGAGATCTGGCCTGTTTCGTTCACATCAGGGGCTGATATGAGGATCAAAGAGATATTTTATTTTAAAATATCCTTTTTCAAGAATGAACTTCATAAGTCTATTTAGAAAACACTCATTCTGATGCATTATTTTCAGATACACAGTTCTATTATTGTTATTTCAAACATTCCTGAGACAAAGTCTAAGATCTTTCCCCACCAAATTAAATTTATTAAATTTAATTTACTTTCCTGTGACCAAATTACATAATGGCAATTATTAGTGGCAGTGCCAAGGCACAATTTTTACTGTTCTACCTCCCAAACTGTAAGAGTTTGAATACTACTCAGCCACAGAGAAGAACAAAATTTTGCCATTTGCAGCAACATAGATGGCCTTGGCTTCCCTGGTAGCTCAGAGGTTAAAGCGTCTGCCTGGAATGCGGGAGACCCAGGTTCAATCCCTGGGTTGGGAAGATCCCCTGGAGAAGGAAATGGCAACCCACTCCAGTACTCTTGCCTGGAGAATCCCATGGAAGGAGGAGCCTGGCAGGCTACAGTCCATGGGGTCACAAAGAGTCAGACACGACTGAGCGACTTCACTTCACTTCTTCACTTCAGATGGCCTTGAAGGGCATTATGCTAAGTAAGCGAATGTCAGACAGAGAAAGACAAATGTAAGCATGGTATCACTTATATGTGGAATCTAAAAATATGTATATAAAACTAGTGAATATAACATAAAAAAAGCAGACTCAGAGATATAGAGAACAAACTAGTGGTTAACAGTGAAGCGGGGAGAGGAACAACGTAGAAGTAGGGAAGTGGGAGATACAGCTAGTGGGTATAAGACAGGCTCAAGGATGTATTGCACAGTATGGGGAATATAGCCAATATTTTGTAATAATTGGAAGTGGAAAGTAACTTTTAAAAATTGAATAAAAATTTTAAAAATTTAAGTGTGAAAGTTTACACACTTAGAGGATTGAGTTGTCATGAAAACCAGTGAAGACAGCACCCACATGAACTGTTAGGGATAATACATGCATTGTGACCTAGGCATGGGGATTTTCTTTAAGTGTCCTGCTAAAGCTTGAAACCCGGGACCCATGGCACCAAACCCTTGACTGCAGCACTTTGACCCTAGAATACCTGAATCAAGATTTTCAGGGGCCAGCCCCCACAGCGCACACTCTGCTTCCAGTTCTTGGAGGCTCTGTGGCCTCCTTCATCTTCAAACTCCTTGAGGGTGAACCACTGTCCATTCTCATCCTTTATACACTTTTCTGAGGAGCCTGTGAGACCAAGATGGGGTGAGCTCCTTTTTTGCCAGGGCATGCACCAGACTGAAAACCCCAAGACTTGACCTCCCACCGCATGAATCTGGGTCACCCGTTTTGGATTCAGAATCGGCAACAGGAGAGCGGAGTCCCCTCTTGGGGACCCAGAGCAGTCTGAAAGGCAAGGGTAGCAGCCAACTTCCTGTCCAGTGTACATACTTTGACCTTCATGCAATGAGAAGGACAGTAATTACTACCCAGGAGCACATTCTAACTCACTTCAGTCGTGTCTGACTCTTTGGGACCCTATGGACTGTAGCCTGCCAGGCTCCTCTGTCCATGGGATTCTCCAGGCAAGAATACTGGAGTGGGTTTCCATTCCCTCCTCCAGGGGATCTTTCCGACCCAGGGATTGAACTCTCATCTCATGTCTCCTGCATTGGCAGGCAGGTTCTTTACCACCAGTGCCACCTGGGAAGCCCCCAGTTACTACCCACAATTTACTTAAAAAAATATTATGTTCAAAAGAGAAAAAAAAATGAATGAATCTAAAGATGAGTAGGGAAGATTCTTTCTCTTCCCTTCTCTGAGACCTGAGATAGAACGAGGCTGAGTTTCTGAGGGGGCAAGTCAGGTCACACGGGGGTCACCACAGCTACATCTGCCTTGTCTTATACAAAAGTTGATCATTTCAGCTAATGGCAAGCAATTATTTCCCATATTTTGAACTCAAGCTATTTTATGTTAAAAGAAATTAGGAAATGGTATAAAGTGGGAAAAGTTAAATTATATATGTGCTATGGTCACCTGATGTGAAGAACTGACTCATTGGAAAAGGCCCTGATGCTGGGAGGGATTGGGGCAGGAGGAGAAGGGAATGATAGAGGATGAGATGGTTGGATGGCATCACTGACTCAATGGACGTGAGTTTGAGTAAACTCTGGGAGTTGGTGATGGACAGGGAGGCCTGGCATGCTGCAGTCCATGGGGTCGCAAAGAGTCAGTGCAACAGAGTGACTGAACTGAACTGATAAAGTCATTAGGCAAACATTTATATATGGATTCCCTTGTGGTTCAGACGGTAAGGCATCTGCCTGCAATGAGAGAAACCCACGTCTGATCCCGGGGTCAGGAAGATTCTGTGGAGAAGGGAATGGTTTACCTACCTTGCCTGATGAATCCCACAGACAGTGGAACCTGTCAGGCTACAGTCCATAGGGTGGGCAAAGAGTCGGACATGACTGAGCAACTGACATACACACAAAAGCAAAAAACCCATTTATACTGGACTGGCCAAAAAGCTCATTTGGAGTTTTCTGTAAGACATGGAAAACTTGAACCAACTTTTTGCCCAACCCAATACTTGTTGGTACCAAATGAACTATATTTTGGGAGGAGGGAATCAGTTACGATAGATGAGCAAGATGAGCATTGGTACTATAACAACCATAATTTGCAAGCTTTTACATCTACCATCTCACTTTTTTCTCATAATATGGTGAGGCAAGTTTTATTATTATTCCTATTTGGGTGAAGGCTAAGTTCAGTATGAGAGATACTACATTGACCCACACAAAATAGACACTCTTGGTACAGCTGAAACTCGAATCCAGGTCTTCTGAGCCTAAAGGCTGTGCTCTTTTTCAGTCAGCAAAAGGCCAGACAGACATTACAGGGAATTGACTGTGAAGGCTGTTGTTGGGTTTCTCAAATGTGTACATCTTCCATCCTGTTAATGAAGCACTTGCCCTTGTATTGGGTGCAGATGGGAACCCGTGGGCACTTTGCATGGCAGGAGAGGAGATGGCCTGGTTAGCTAATGTTCATTAATTTACAAAGTGTGGAAATGCTGTCTTTCCCCCAGCCTCTCTGGGATACTATGTGGAAAAGAGCCAACAGAGAAGAATTGAGCCTGCTTTCTTCAGAAAGTCTGTTTACCAGATGGCCCTTGGCTGGCATTTGGGAATGTGGTCTTGGGAAGGGGTCTCACTATTCCCAGAACTAAAGAGTGGCTCACTGTGCCTGAATTGTTGGTATAAATGATATAGTGTGTATGGAATGCCTGCTTTCCTTCCAAGAGTTTGAATTTTGGCATGTGCTAGTCAGAGTGTACGTATGTACCTAACCCCTGATAAAAGCCCTGGACTCTTAGGCTCAGGGCAGCTTCCCTGGCAGTCAACACTGCATATCGTTGCTGGAGAATTAAGTGCGTCATGGCAACCCCTCTGGGAGAGGACTTTGGAAACTGACATCTGTCAGTTCAGTTCAGTTCAGTTCAGTTGCTCAGTCGTGTCTGACTCTTTGTGATCATGTGAATCGCAGCACACCAGGCCTCCCTGTCCATCACCAACTCCCAGACTTCACTCAGACTCATGTCCATCGAGTCAGTGATGCCATCCAGCCATCTCATTCTCTGTCGTCCTCTTCTCCTCCTGCCCCCAATCCCTCCCAGCATCAAAGTCTTTTCAAATGAGTCAACTCTTCACATGAGGTGGCCAAAGTACTGGAGCTTCAGCTTTAGCATCATTCCTTCCAAAGAAATCCCAGGGCTGATCTCCTTCAGAATGGACTGGTTGGATCTCCTTGCAGTGTACTATGTACTTTTTCCACTTGCTGATTTTTTTGGTCTGCCTTTTCAATAGAATGAATAACCACCATGAATTCAACAATATGCTGAGTCCTTTCAGTCTTCCTAGCGATACACCAGACCTGGGGACAGTCTTAGAAACATGTTCCTCCCCCCAACAAGGGTCCACAACCTGTACAATATATCATTCACATGGGAGTTTTCTAACCGAAAAGTATAGAATATTGTGAAGCCCACCTTTTATCATTTTCTTCTTATATAAAATCCCCTTCGCCTCACCACAAGTCACGGGAAGCTGAGGACGTCGAAAATCCATATTTGTATCTTTGGGAACTCTTGGACCTGCAAGGAAGCATGCGTTTTTTTCATTCCATCTTGCTCTAAAATGGTCTCTCCTCCCCCATCTTGAGATCCTTCTTTATAACTTAAAATGTAATGGGAGGATTTCTCCCATGAATTAGATACATATCTAGGTTTTTCTTTTATGGCAGGTTAGGTCCATAAAGCTAATGTCACTTTTATCCCAATCCTCTGAAATCCTAAATACACACCTCTTGAGGAAAGATCTGAATTCCCAAGCTTGCCAGCCCCAGCTACCTATTGCACGATCATTTTCTTCCTGCTGTTTTGAAGGAAGATTTATAGTCATATCATTGCTTTGAAGTTATACAGATGGAGAAAAAGCCTCAATTTTTCATTTTTTCTCCCTGTTTGAGGGCTCAACTAGGGCAACAAAGCAGGATCACAATGCGCCCCCAGCGGGTCAGTCCCACCTTCCCGCCTTGCTTTCTGCTTTGCTTCACTTCTATTCCATGTGAGCTTTCTCTGTGGCTAGAATATAACTTGCTCTAAAAGAAACCACAAATTGCTCAGGGAGAGGGCCTCTGTATACCCTTGGGTGAGGGTGCTGAGGTCTGATTCCTCTGAAGCAGGTGCTGAAAATCTTAGAAAGAATGTCAGTAGTGGGAACATTTTCTCTTGCCCTTCTGGCCAGTATTGAAGGGGACCCATTAAAGATGGATGTTGGGGCTCCTCTCTTGATGGGGAGGATAAGCTGTGGACAGTCCTTCCAGAGTCAGTTCTATTAGAGTTGGGTGGGCGTAGGAGGCCATTCAAATTCACCTGCCACCCACCAATTTACAGAGGAGGAGACTGAGGCCAAAAAAATGAGTGACAAGCCAAAGTTATACAATCAAAGAAATTTTAGGTATTTCTTTGATAATAGGTCTCGTTACCACTCAGAATCCCCTTTGGTGGCTAGCTTATGGCTCTCTATATAGGCAAGAGAAGAATGAGCTAAATTTACGTGAGTCATACTTTTTAGATACATTTCTTTATAGTTCCTTCCTCAAAAGTTATCACTGTGGTGAGGGGAGACCTGCTCAGGAGGCCTGGGGGTCTCTCACAGATCAATTGACTAATCAATGAAGTGGGTGCCTGTCATGTTGTTGAAACTGCCTAGGACCAGGGACTATCCTAACATTTGTTACTGGCTCTATAAGTCAATTAAGAAAATTGATTGATCACTAAAAACATGAATTTAAAATAGAAATTTGCATTATTTTAGTTAAAAATGCATTAATCATTTATTTTTTACCTCTTTTTCTGCCTCTTTTCAAAGACTCAGTGCAGACTGTTTCTATCCCTGGGAGAAAGTAGAAAAATAACATAAATGTGTCTTTTTACAACATTATGTTGCAAATAGTGTCTTGCAAAAATACCATCCAAATGTCACTTTTCAGGAGTCTGTGCAGTACATCAAGAAAAATGTCAAATGCCTTGATAAGGAGTTAGGGGTTTTTTCTGCAAAGGGCCAGAGAGGAAAATACTTAAGGTGCTATGGACCACAGTTCCTTTTGTGATTACTCAGCTCTACTATTTTATTGTGAAGGCATCCATAGACAATTCATAAATGGTAAGATGTGGCTCTGGCTGTGTTCCACTAAAAATTTATTTATGAAACAGTTCATGGATTGAATTTGCCCTGTGGACCTTAGTTTGGGGAACCGTGGTCTAGACTTAGTTACAAAGATGACGTGTATCTGAGATATATCCTGTATTTCTTTTGCTAACATTTCCCAGTCATTCCAAATAAAATTGAAACCATGTCTTACACATTTCCCAAGTGGCAGAGCAGCAACGTGAGCAGAGTAATGGAGCTGGACCTCTGTCAAGTCTTTATTGTGCTCCAGGAACGATCCTTAGAACCTGTGTCTGTTGATTTACTTTATCCTTAGAGCAAATTTATCAAATAAGAACTAATACTATCCTCATCTTACAGATGAGAAAGTTGATGTGCACAGCTAAAAATACAAATTAAATAAAAGCACTAAAGATATACTTTTATAAAGAAGCAGCGATTAAAGGCAGTAATATTAGGTCTCAAGGAAAACTTTTTGCTCAATTCTGTAGGTCAAATAACTGCCACAAAACTAAACTTGAAAGCTTTTTGGCCAAAAATGGTGGAAAAAATGAGCAAGGACTGAAAAACAAAACAAAACCTAGTTCAATGGCCCAAAGAAGGGAAGCTTATAAAATGGATTTTTGTTTTTGTTGCTGTTTTCCATCACTAGGTCATGTCTGACTTTGTGACCTCATGGACTGTAGCATGACTGTCCTCCACTATCTCCCAGAGATTGCTCAAAATCATGTCCATTGAATCACTGATGCTATCTAACCATCTCATCCTCTGCTGCCCCCTTCTCCTTTTGCCTTCAATGTAAAATTGATGCCTAAGTTCCTAAAGTTGTAGGTAGGGTTAGAGATAGCACAAAATGTTGACTTAGATGTTTCAGAAAAATCTAGTATCTGATTCCATTGCTGATCACATCCAGAAAGATCAGGCATGTCCATGCGCATGGGTAGGCCTGCCCTTATTCAGCAGCATCTGAATGTTGAAGTCAGGGATGCTTTCTAGCTAAAGGTCTGTGCCCATCATTCAGTTCCCACGGCTAGAATCCTAGAGTACTAATTTGGTAATGCTGGTTCCAGGAGAAAACAGCTCATATATGAAGCTGAGGTGGGCCTTGCTGGCCAGTTAGTCTCTTTATTATTATTTCACTTTACAGAGGAATAAACTCAGGCAGAAGAGGCAATGTGACAGACCCAAGTCCACAGGACTACCTCAAGGGGGTGGGGTGTGGGGGAGGACAGTTTCATCACTTCTGAGTTACACAGTGTTTTATAGCTACAACTATTTCCAGCCTCAAAAGTTATCAGTTCAGCAGTTGCAGAAGCCCTCGGGCCTTGGGTTCTGGTTGCAGATTCCACTACCATGCTACTTGTTTGAAATATCATCTTTGTCTCCCTGTCATGTTTTAGAAATTGACTAAATCTGGTATATTTCTCAATGGTTAGTAGCTACAGAAAGTAATTAGAGAAATAAGTCTATTAATAAAAGTGTAGAATAAAACATAAGAATTTAGATGTTTAGTTATTAAACATTTATTTATATATTTATTTCCTCTTGGTTTGCCTCTTTGAGGCTCTGTTACTCAGAATCTCAATTCTATGTCTTCCCCCTCTTTCTGAGAAAATAGAAAAATATAAAACAGATGCTGCTGAAAAGTTGCACTGCATGTAATATACTTTAAAAAAATTCCATTTTACTGTAAATTGTCAAGATCCTACTGCATAAAGAAAAATAAATGCTCCCTAGCCTTGCACTTACCAAGCCTTTGATGGTTAACCTGGCTTCCTAGATTTCGTGTTGTTTACTCTCACACTGATCCAAATACATTTACATATATATTTAAAAGAACTTAAGGCAGGTTTTATTTCTTGTATCTAAAGGAACACTTTGAGAATGATAATAACGAAAGCTGAAAATAAAGAAGAGTAAAAAAGCTGGCTTAAAACTCCACATTCAAAAAACTAAAATCATGGCACCCAGTCCCACTACTTCATGGCAAATAGATGCAGAAACAATGGAAACAGTGAGAGACTTTATTTTTTTGGGCTCCAAAATCACTGCAGATGGTGACTGCAGCCATGAATTTAAAAGATGCTTGCTCCTTGGAAGAAAAGCTATGACCAACCCAGATGGCATATTAAAAAGTAGAGAAATTATTTTGCCAGCAAAGGTCCCTCTAGTCAAAGCTATGGTTTTTCCAGTAGTCATGTATGGATGTGAGAGTTGGACTATGAAAAAAAAGCTGAGCCCTAGAGAATTGATGCTTTTGATCTGTGGTGTTGGAGAAGACTCTTTAAAGTCCCTTGAACAGCAAGGAGTTCAAACCACTCAATCCTAAAGGAAATCAGTCCTGAATATTCATTGGAAGGACTGATGCAGAAGCTGAAACTCCCATAATTTGGCCACCTGATGCAAAGAGCTGACTAATTGGAAAAAAACCCTGATTCTCCTCCACTGAAGGCAGGAGGAGAAGGAGACAACAGAGGATGAGATGGTTGGATGGCATCACTGATTCAATGGACATGAGTTTGAGCAGGCTCCGAGAGTTGGTGATGGACAGGGAAGCCTGCTGTGCTGCAGTCCACAGGGTTAAAAAGAGTTAGATGCGACTGAGCAACAAACTGAATAGTTGTTACATGCTTATTATATGCTAGACACGAATTAAGCCCCTTACATTTACTAATTTATCTTAGGGGTTTTACTACTCCCATTACCTATAAAGAAACTGAAGCATCCTGAAATTTAAAAAATTTAGTTTAGCAATCCAGATTTCCTTTGCTTGAGAGGCAGAATCAACGCAGTAATGCAAGAATTTGGATTATCTAGGGATATGTGATGGTGACCTACACAAATAATACATTGGCCATCATTTTAATCTTGAATGAAGGCTTTTGGACTGAAAATATGAAAGAGACAAAAGAGCTTGTTCACATGTGTTTGGACAAAAAAAGATCTAAAGAATTAACCAAGAGAAATTGCCCAAGCGGAATTCGTAGAAATATAATTTCAAATCATAGAAAATCTTAGGGTGAGAGATATCAAAAAAGGTTGATTGAAACCCTATCTCAGGCAAATAGGCTCTCAGATATAAGAGGTGATGGGTTGTGTGAGGAAAGATGAGGGGGCTTGTGCAGGTGAATTTCTTGAAGGCCATGTTCAAACATGTTGCTTCCCAAGGCAGGGCCATGGAATGTGTACCTCTCCTTCCTTTCTTCTTTTATTCTTTGTTTTCATTTCTTCCCTTCATTCTTTCCCCTTTCTTTCTTCCTTCCTTTGTTCCTTTCTCTTTCTTGCACTGGACTACAGTTTGGGCCTGTGTAACCACAGGTTCTTAGGCAAACGAAAAATATTTTCTGTTCCTCTATGTTTTTCTCTGGCACTGCTTGATTCACCTTCCTTCAGACCTGTTGTGAAGTGAAGTCGCTCAGTCGTGTCCAACTCTTTGTGACCCCATGGACTGTAGCCTACCAGGTTCCTCCATCCATGGGATTTTCTGGGCAAGAGTACTGGAGTGGGTTGCCAGTTCCTTCTCTAGGAGATCTTCCTGACCCAGGGACTGAACCTGGGTCTCCCACATTGTAGGCAAATGCTTTACCGTCTGAGCCACCAGGCAAACCTGTTAGGCCAAATAAATTAAAGATACAAAAGCAGTCTGTTTTAGCTTAAGAGTTATCCTTACTGGGAGCTTTGAGGTTTAAATCCAGGTAATAATTGTTCTTGTGAAGTTTCTCTGTCAATATACCACAGGAAGTAGAGTGGTTGTTCTTGGGTTTCCTATTCAAATAGACTAACTATTGGCACCAGAGACTTGCTATAGAAGTTCAGCACTCCCCTCCCCTCAAGGCAAGTGAGGAAGCTTCCAAGATAATTAATCTGTGTCTCCAAGGGCTTAAGGGAGGTGGAGGTGTTTAAAGACTCAAACCTGGAAAGTCTAGAGAGGGGTCTAGAAAGTCTGAAGACCATGAAGAGGCATGAGCCTTCCCTGGGAAGGGAGAGGTTCAGTTAATTCTTGAGAGATACTGTGTCCAAGAGGACATTTTGGATGAAAGAGGTGACCCTAGGAGGGGTGTGGACCTCCTGGAAGCTGGGAGACTAAGAAGGAAGTGGTAAGCCATTGGCTGGATTTCCTGCATCAGGGGAACTTCAGTTGAGAAATTCTCCTTGTAGGGGGAGGATCTCTGAAGAACCCACAGATGTGACTCATGCATCTGCCATTTCTGGGAGAAGTGAAGGGTTTACTTTTAGAGAGCCATTCCTGCTCTTGACTACTTCCTTCTCTCCTTCCTCCCCAACTTGAATCAGCCAAAAGCAGTGGATATTGAATGGCATTAGAGAAGGTGTGTAGATGGTCGAAGAGGCTGGTCTTACCCAATTTTCCTCCTACCTATTTTACAGTTTTAATATTATATCAGCTCAGTCTTTTTAATGTTGAGTGAGAATATCACTGCTGCTGAAAAGGATTAACACAACTCTGGGACTTATTTAAGACTTCATCTTGTGACATAGAAAGAACTATTTAAGGGGACAGATTTGATAAGGAAGGAAATGGGAGAAGGAACAAATGTGATCTGTGCTTAGACTTCTCATTCCAACTATTAAATCAAATATGGCAGTGAGATTTCACAAAAACTCAGAGGACAAAATTCTTAGACCAGGTAAGTATAACCTGGGAAATAAACAAGATGATAAAGATAAGTATGGGAGGCTTCCCTGGTGGTGCAGTGGTTGAGAATTGGCCTCCAATGCAAGAGACATGGGTTTGATCCCTGGTTGGGGAAGAAGATCCCAAATACTGTGGAGTCACTAAGCCATGCATCAAAACTACTGAGCCTGTGCTCTGGAGCCTGGGAACTGAAGCTTCTGAGCCCACAAGCTGCAGCTACTGAGGCGTGCACAGCCCAATCCAGTTTTCTTGCCTGAAGAATTCCATGGACAGAGGAGCATGGCAGGCTGCAGTCCATGGGATCACGAAGAGACATGACTGAGTGACTAATACTACTGCTGCTGCTAAGTCACTTCAGTCGTGTCCGACTCTGTGTGACCCCATAGACAGCAGCCCACCAGGCTCCCCCATCCTGGGATTCTCCAGGCAAGAACACTGGAGTGGGTTGCCAGTTCCTTCTCCAATGCGTGAAAGTGAATTTGCCCAGTCATGTCCCACTCTTAGCGACCCCATGGACTGCAGCCCACCAGGCTCCTCCGCCCATGGTATTCTCCAGGCAAGAGTACTGGAGTGGGGTGCCATTGTAGTTTAAAATATATTTAATATATAATAATAATAATATATTCAAATATGTATATAGTATTAGAAATAATAAGAAGAAATTGAAAGGATTTCTTCCAAATGAAAGAAGTGTATATTCAAATATGTTTTCAGCTCCAGAAGAAAAATCTTGTCATCTCTACAGTGCCATGTAAACCCAGCAGCAGTGTTTTCTATGATATGATTTTAAAGAATGACCAAAAGAAATAAAGTAGAGAAGAAAAATATTAGTAGAATGGGAAAGGAGCAGGAAAAAGAAGAGAGATAAAGAAGAGAATACAAGGAATGAGGTAGAAATGAAAAGCACAGAATTCAGTTCAGAGAAGGGGATGTCACCTGTCTCTATGGCACCAACAGTTTGGTGTGTGCTCTGAGTTTGGTTTAAGTAATTGTGTGTGTATTGGGCATAGATCTGATGTGATACCAGGAGTCTGGCTTCTGCTTAATTGATTAAATTCTCTCTTGTCTGCTTCTCCTCATTCCATTGAGAGCTGTGTTATCAGTTACAACAGACTTTTCTAACACTT
This sequence comes from Aepyceros melampus, assembly GCA_006408695.1. Classification (NCBI taxonomy): domain Eukaryota; kingdom Metazoa; phylum Chordata; class Mammalia; order Artiodactyla; family Bovidae; genus Aepyceros; species Aepyceros melampus. The sequence continues at coordinate 58,945 of SJXQ01012530.1, forward strand.
TCTCCCTTATTTTCCACCCAATGCTAACTTGTCTCTGGCCACAAAGCTCTGGGTTGCATCCACATTCCAGCTCCTTTTACTGCCAAAGTGCCTCAGGTGACAACAAGGCCAGGCTTGAACCAACAAAGAGCCTGACTTTGCCTCTGAGGAAATCGGGGACTTGGGAGGAAAACGCGGAGAACAAGTAAGCAGATTGCTGTTTGTCACCCATAAATATTCCCTCTTTTCTTTCATAGGATGCTTGGTTGCCTATAGCCTCCCCTTGCACTTAGCTCTGGCCATGTGACTAAGTGTGAGCCAATGGGATGTGAGCAGAATAGTCTGGGTCTTTCCATTAGAAGAAAAATGTGGGTGATATCCCTATTAACAGAAAGCAGTGAACAAATCCTTAGCATTCTTGAAGAAGAGAACCAAGTAACAGAAGATATAATTGAAAAAAATTTCTGAAATTATTTTTAAAAATCAACTATACTTTGTGTAAGTACATATATTTTCACTCTGTAGCAGAGAAAATAGGTTCCAGTCAACCATGAAATATATTCCAGCAAACTTACTGGACTTTAAAGATAAAGAATTGAATGGGCAGCCTGGGGCCGAAAGACCAAGTCATTTTCAAGGGAGAGGAATCTCTTTGACTGTAGAATTTTCTATAGCAACATTGAATGCCACAGAAGGTTTTGGGAAAATCCTACGAGACAGTTCTAGAAGTAAAGAACAAGCAGATTATTTTTAGGTATAAATAATAAAAGCAAGTACTTTTGAATAGGGACATTTTGGAAATATTGGTCCTGTGAGTACTTATTGAGAAAGCTGCTAGGGGGTCCACTTTAGCAAACCAAGACAGGACTGAGACATTTTGGCAAGAAGGTTAAAATAAAAATATAAATGAGGTGAAAGACCAGAGTGATAAGTGTATATGTCCTGAAAATATAGATATAATGTAATACCAAAAAAATTGCAGAAGAAGGCAGAAATAGACTGGTAGAGAGAAGGAGTGGCACCCCACTCTGGTACTCTTGCCTGGAAAATCCCATAGATGGAGGAGTCTGGTAGGCTGCAGTCCATGGGGTCGCTAAGAGTCAGACACGACTGAGCGACTTCACTTTCACTCTTCACTTTCATGCATTGGAGAAGGAAATGGCAACCCACTTCAGTGTTCTTGCCTGGAGAATCCCAGGGACGGGGGAGCCTGGTGGGCTACCGTCTATGGGGTCGCACAGAGTCGGACACGACTGAAGCGACTTAGCAGCAGCAGCAGAGCAAGGTCATTGTCTGTTTTACTGTTAGGAATCAAGGGGTATTATTTGGGTAAATAAAGGATAAATATAAAGCACTTTTTATATGTGAGAGGTAAAAAATAAAGGGAACATGTGGCCTAAATTGGGTGGGAGAGGAAAGAGACTAGACAGAGAAATATAGGATACATGCTAATTTTGCAAATCTACTGGGTGGGAAATTAATGGGATCTGTCTTCAGAGAGGATCAAAAGTGCCATATAAAGGTAATTCTGAGAGTAATTACTACAACAAAAGAATAAACCTTTGTAAATATAAGTATATACTCCCAACCAAAGGAAATATGGGAAGTGAACAAGAACTCAACCATTCATTTCTTTTAAAGGAAAGACCCAGAAGTGGCTCATGTTTCTCCTACTCAGGAGAAATGTGGCAGGGCTAACTGCAAGACCAGTTGGGAGGGTTAGTCTCAGCTAAGCAATCCTATGCCCAGCTTTAACCACTACAACCAAAATGCAAACCTTCCTAAATATCACAAGTACCCACATGCACATAAAGGCATTGAAGACAGAATGCAGAGTGTTGACATTTTTAATATCCAAGACACTAGAACAAGATGAGTCATCAGTACAAATTAACATGACAGAAACGAGTTCAAACATTTTGGTCCTAACAATAAAAGGACATGGACTTAACTCACTTATTTAAATAATATATTTTGTAATTAAATTACAAAGTAAATCCAAACTTTTAACCATGTACAAAAGACTCAAATAAAAAACATTTTTAAATGCTGAAAATCAATGTACAGGCAAAGGTAATTTCGGCATACATCAATGAAAAGAAACCAGGGAATCCTGATCTGATTATCAAACAAAGTATAATCCAGGACAAAGTGTTTTAAGCAAATAGAAATTACAGGAAATATCATAAGAGGTAAAAACACTCTACTAGTAGACAATCTTATTTTCTATTACCCTCAGTCCACAGATGATCAAGTGGACAAAATGAGAAGGCTATGAAAGACCCAAATAATACGTTTTAACAAGGTTGATATTACTGATACACATTCAACTTCATACCTAGAAAATGGAAATAGAGAATGTACATTTTCTCCCACCCTCTCTTAAACAACTCTTGGGTCAGAGAGTAAATGTAAATCCAAATTGCAGGCTGTCTGACAAGCAACAATAATAAAATATTGCCTATGAGAACCTATGTATTATTTAATTTAAAAAAACTAATTCTAGAAAGAATGAAAATATGTATATGTACAGCCAATCTTCATTACTCACATATTCCAAATTTGTGAAGTCACCCACTCTCTAAAATTTATTTGAAACTCCCAAGTCAGTCCTCATGGCACTTCCATGGTCATTCATGGTGGTGTGCAGAGCAGTGAAAAATTTGTGTTGCCAGACACACGTGTTCCCAGCAGAGGCTGAACAAGACAAAGCTCTGCCTCCTTGTTTCAGCTCATTTTGTAAACAAGCATCCTTTTGCCATCTACTTAATTCCATGTCGTCCTCATTTTTGTGCTTTTTGTTGGTAATTATGCTGCTTAAAATGGCCTCAAGCCTAGTGCTGAAGTGCTGTCTAGTGTTCTTAAGACTTTGACTTGTCTTATGGAGAAAACACGTGTGTTAGACGAGCTCCAATCAGGCATGAGTTATAATGCCATTGGAGGTGAGTTCAACATTAATGAATCAACATAGATAATAAGTTAGGTGTCTTTAAACAGAAACACTCATGAAACAAAGATCTATGTTTACTGGTTTACAAAAATAGGACCAGAGGCTCACGGAACCAAACTCTCTATTTCTTTTGGAAGCAAAGTTTTGCTATTAGCTACTTTGGGTTTGAGGTGACTTCAAACAACCTCTATACCATGAATAATGAGAACTGGCTGTATTTGTATACACATGCACACACACACAATGTATTTTCAGAGTCCACCCAATTTTTTCATTGTTTTTGATTTTAGATATTATACGTATTTCTATTTGGTTCTTTTAAAAATATATATATATATAGTTTTGAAACATTTTTGTGAATGGGTGTGGAGGGACTAGGAAAAAAAAAAGAGGAATCAAGCGCATTATTCTATACTTTTGACTCAAGCAAACTGAGTAGAAATAATGCCATTTAGTGAGAGAAAGGTGGTGGATGACAGGTTTGGGAGTGAAATAAAGAAATGGGTTTCATGTGTCAAATATGAGACTCTAAGTGGGAGATTGGAGTCAGAAGTTGTGACTTATGACTTAGCATTTCAATAGAGGGACCAAAGGAGGTGAAATAAAATTGGTGGTCATTAACATATGGATAGAATTTATAGCTACCAGACTGGATGAAATATCTAGGGATGCAATCTCAGCTATACTCCAACATGTAGATACAGGAAGCCATGAAGGGACATCACCACCAACAGTACCACAACTATCAACTCTCTGATCAACATTACCAACGAATGACCAGGAAAGAGCTATAAGCAGGTAGGAGATCATGATACTTTAGCAGACAAGAGAGTGCATCAAATTCTCCCAGCTTACTCACCTGATCACAGTGAAGCCAAGACCCACCAGGTGTTAGGAAGCAAGGAGCAACCAGCAACCTCCCAGTCAGAAAGACCATGATCAGACCTTCCTCTGATAGGCCAACCAGCTTCATCCTCTTGACTGGAGAAGCCAGCTTGTTAGAAAGAGATCCCTTCAGGTCTAAAGCCCAGGCTCCTGGGAGGAGGTCTGCCTCCCCATCCTCAATGCTCCCCATGCCTGCTGCCTACTCCTGCCTCACCCATGAGGTCAGCAGAGCTGCTCATCTATGGCAATATGTACAGTCTTCTTGGGAGCATGTGGTGTAGAGGCATCCTTACCACTGCAATGAGATCTACAGAGAATCTTCCTTAGCCAACAACATTGATTACATCACTGTACATGACAAAAAACCAACAATGAAAAGTGACCAACCTTCTAATTTGTAGTTCCCTAACATTTCCTTATCCCTCCCTTTATTTCAACACTTTTTCCCCCAGATTTAAGTATACAATCATATACTTGGATTAAACTTTTCACAGACTGATAGAATGAATCATTTAAATTACTCTTCCAACACATTCTTAAATGCATCAATATACAGAAGCTTAACTATTTCTAATGCAGAGTTTCTTCTCATCTGCCACGTGGTGCTAGTACTTTTAACCTGGGCCAAGTATAGTTGGAGGCATAAATCACTCCAAGTATTTGGGGTATGGCATTGGCTTAATCTTGTGGAATTAGTCCTTCTTGGTTTCATCATGGTGGAAAAATATGGAGGTTCCCACCTTACATTTAGCACCTAAGGTTGCTAGATTGTGAGGCTGTGTCAATATGTATATTTTTCACTGGGAACCTCTATTGTGACTGACCCTGGGCTATGTTGCAAATGAGACGCTTGACTCTTTGCCTCTGGGTGAAACTCAGAATTTTTTTAAAAAGGGAAGCTCTGAGTTCACTTCTTTATTCTGTAAGGAATCGTAAATTATCCTGCCATGTTCTATAGGATGAGCTATGGGAATTTTATCTACAGCCAACAGCAACTCAGTCTTTAGCATGAGTGCAAGCTTGGCCAAAGTCTTTCAAAATCTTGGAAGCCTACTATACTTTTGTTTTTGGGGACACCTCAAATCTGGCTTTTCCTTCAATTATGCTAAATTCCCACACAACACCAATAATAACGCTCACTTTTGAAGTCTGTTTATGTATCTTCACCCAAAATGAGTACCATGAGGAAAGACTAAGTTTCAGCAGCCATTAGTAGAGATGTGGTCTGATTTTTCAGGAAGAAGTTGTAGAAGGGTTGAGAGTGTGAATGGGTAAGTTGACAGGTGTGGACATGGGATGAGGCCCATAAGGATGAAGTCTGGTAAGTAGAAGGTGTATAAAGAAGGGTCCTCAGTATTTGGAGATCAAAGAACATTACAGAAAATATTTTGACAATGCTGGGAATAATAATTAACCTATAAGTAGTAAATACTTATTAAATATTATATGAGAGAGATAGTCTTAAAAAGGATGTTGTAAATATCCTCGCTTAAATCACTGAACAAATCATTTACATCATATATTTAGGTGAAGACAAGAAAGGAAATCTGAACAGAAAAAAGATAAAGGATCTCAAACTAGTTCAGATTTAGCAACAAGATTGGAGACTTGTTGGAGACAAGTAGAAAAATCTATATTCATCATATTTTACTGTTTTTAGGTAAGAGTCTTTCCAAATATTTTCTCTATTTCTGCCAACAAAATCCAGCTCTATGGGTCTGTGTTTTGTATAAGGCTAACTAATCAAATTCCAGAGACCAGATTTTTTAAATGTAAGTCTTTGTACCTAACAAAGAATTACACAAAGAGAACAAGGGGAAGTCCTCTCAACCCATAGCTTTAGAAGGAGAGACAGAATTCTCTACCATAAAACTAACACAAAGAGTTGCCTTACATGGGAGAGACGTCCCACATAAAGCATATGAATGGAAGGGACATATGTGTATCTATGGCCGATTCATACTGATGTATGGCAAAAACATCATAATATTGTAAAGTAATTATCCCCCAATTTAAATAAATAAATAAATTCAAAACAAGAATTGCCTTGACAGTATTAAATTGAGAATTTTCCTAAGAAGGTAAGACATGTCTGTTTGCAACCATTACCAATTTGTTCTGTTCTCTGTAATATAAATTTGCCTTGAAAGAGTTATTCGGAAGGGTCTTGTAATACTCCCCTCATTAGAAAGTATTGCCACTTATTACAGATTTCTTAAGAAACTTAATTCTGATTGGTTGTCTTGATCATTTGGAGGCCTGGCCTTAATATTCTAAGTGACAGGTGGACCTTAAACTATTATATAGATGCTCCTAAGATTTTATATTAAAAAAGATCCCTGGCATTCTGATTTCCTCATATGCAAAGAGGCAATAAAATGACCATAGATTCCCTAGTTAAAAACATTTTAACAGTCTTATCTCATTTAAATTTATTCCAGCTCTTTTGTAATGGGAAAAAGATATTCATCGATGGAAACAAATGTATACAGTATATAAATTTTTTTAAAGTGCAAGATAATTCTTAGTGGAAGAACATTAAATAAGACATAAACAAATGGGTATGTGTCTGTTCTCCCTAAATCATTCTGCAAAATCAATGTATTTCTAATTAGAGTTTCCAAAGAACTTGGGAAGGAGATGGGGAGGGCATCTTCTTGAGCGAATTCTAAAATTCCCCCCCAGCATCAGTCTGTTGCTACTTCTGAGCTCTCCCTTTTCTCCTGCAATGTTTTCATAAAAGAAAAGCTAATATTCAGACAAGTAAAGGTGCTGTGTGATCAAAGTGCCTGTATACAAATAGGCAAAACTCATGGGATTTTGATGAGAATATTAAAAATTATCAGGTACTTCAAATATTCTAGAATCAAATACAGAGCAATATTTTAAAAAATCTAGAAATGGCTATTACAAATATGATAGGAAACCAAAGAACCAGAGAGAAAAAGGCTAACAAATTTGACTTCCTAAAAATTTATAACTTCTTTAAGACAAAATATTCCGTTAACAAACCTAAAAGAAAAACAACAAATGGGACAAAATATTAGGAACATATAGGACCAAGATTTAGTGTGCATGTATCTGATACAAAGATTTCTATAGTCATGCAGTATAGTAAGAAAGAGAAAAACATCACAACAGGAAACACTGAGCGAACAAAGAAGGAAAACAAATGAAAAATACCCAACCACACTAAAAATGAAAAGAGTGTATGTTAAAGCATCCTTTAAAATAAGTTTTTTGTAGTTCAACTTAAAATGTTATGTATTTTAATTTTCTAGGTATGATATAATTTTCAAGAGAGAGAGTATCATAGAATTACTCTAGATAAGTAAAACTGTATTACAAAATGTGTTAACACATGCATAGAAAATTCTGGAAATGTATATGTTAATATTTATAAGCAACATTTTAAAGTAAGAATAAAAAGCAAGATATTCACATGAAGATATGAGCATTTTGAAAAATAATTACTTTAAAAGGCATTAATCTTTTTCTTATTAAAAGTATAGAAAATATAAAACTTTAGCATTAAAAAAATTGTTCATTTGTAACATGAAAATCAAGTAAATTCTTATGCAGTCTTACTTCTTTTCTCACTGTGTTTTCCCAAAGTAGAATTGCTTCCAATATCCGTGGAATCTAGAAAGTAATAGGTGGTGGTCAGAAACTTTAAAAAAATGTAAACCTGAAAAATCTTTTCACTACTTATGTGCATCGGTTTCCTCATTTATGAAACAGGGATCGCAACAGGTAAGCCACTCAGGTTTTACATTTTTTTGAAGATTAAATAAGATCTTATTTGCAAAAGCTAATGAGAAATCACTATATAAATCAGTAACACGTTAGAAGGCCTCCCCCAAAACCATCTAATGAGTTTACAAATAGTTGTCTGAGGTCTTTTTTTCTGATAGGGTAAAGGATTGTTTGTCTTTTGAGGTCTTTCCAAGGTTGTGACAAAATGATGCCATTATCTTCCAGCAGAAGAACACATTTATTTCTTTGCCCCATGGTATTGTCGATTTCACCAGTGTATTTCAACGACATCATCCAGGTATAATGAGTTGGACCCATTCTGTTAAATAGAATTCTTTCCTCCCTGCAGTTCCCCAAAAGGTCAGGTCAAGTAAGTGCAGAGAATAGGGTTGTGACATGGACTGAGTGCACTCCCTGTCAAAGTGTGTTTAGATTCAAGTGCATCAGGAGTGGGAGCTCTGATCCTACAGCCCAAGGTTCTGTGACCTGCACCTTCTGTAACTGGTCTACCCCCTGTTGGGAGCTGCTTGAGGTTCTCCTTGAACACTGATCACCTTCCACAGCTGCTCCTGGGTCTGGGTATCTATTCAACCACCTCTACCCTGACCTTGGGTGGCCTTACCCATCCTATCAATGCTTGGTGACTTTCAGTCATTGCTTCTTGGCCTCTTGGAACACTTTTTGAAGAATATATGACACAGGAGCACTTCTAAGTTCTTGGAGCTCTGCTCCTAAGTTATGGCTTGTAAAGAAATTTTCACTTACACCTCCTCCCCTGCTCTTTCCTGACTCCTACATCACAGGGTGACTCTGCCTCTGACATCTCTTTCTCTTGTTGCTGCTCCTTACTGTCCTTGTCCCTTTCTTTAAATCTGTTTTTACTCTTCACCCAAAATATGCATTTTTATTTTTCTATGTTTTTCTTTATATACTTCTCCAATCCACTCATTGATGACATTTTACATACATTTGTACTTACTTTCATGTGACATTATTCTTTTCCAAAAATACTTTTGTTACATTTATATGTATCCAGTTCAGTTCAGTTCAGTCACTCAGTCATGTCTGACTCTTTGTGACCCCATGAATCGCAGAACGCCAGCACCCCCCACCCCCACCATCCATCACCAACTCCCGGAGTTCACTCAAACTCACATCCATTGAGTTGGTGATGCCATCCAGCCACCTCATCCTCTGTTGTCCCCTTCTCCTCCTGCCCCAAATCCCTCCCAGCATCAGGGTCTTTTCCAATGAGTCAGCTCTTTGCATGAGGTGGCCAAAGTACTGGAGTTTCAGCTTCAGCATCAGTCCTTCCAAAGAACACCCAGGACCGATCTCCTTTAGAATAGACTGGTTGGATCTCCTTGCAGTCCAAGGGACTCTCAAGAGTCTTCTCCAACACCACAGTTCAAAAGCATCAATTCCTTGGTGCTCAGCTTTCTTCACAGTCCAACTCTCACATCCATACATGACCACTGGAAAAACCATAGCCTTGACTAGATGGACCTTTGTTGGCAAAGTAATATCTCTGCTTTTCAATATGCTATTGAGGTTGGTCATAACTTTCCTTCCAAGAAGTAAGTGTCTTTTAATTTCATGCTGCAGTCACCATCTCCAGTGATTTTGGAGCCCAGAAAAATAAAGTCTGACACTGTTTCCACTGTTTCCTTGTCTATTTCCCATGAAGTGATGGGACCAGATGCCATGATCTTAGCTTTCTGAATGTTGAGCTTTAAGCCAACTTTTTCACTCTCCTCTTTCACTTTCATCAAGAGGCTTTTTAGTTCCTCTATACACATATTCAATTATTAAAGTAACTTTAGTAGATATTCTCATATAAATACTGTAATAAATGCATTTTTGCCAGACAAATTTCCAAATGTTGAAACACAGAAGGTAGACTTTCTTTTTCTCTATTCACTCCACAAGGTTGCTGAGCATCTCTCGCATGTCAGGTGCTGAAGTGAATGATGGCAATGCTGGGCAGAAGACTACTGAAGCTTCAGTGCTTATCAGTCTTATGAGCAACCAGGGAACTGATGCATAAAGAGGGATGCACATTGAAACACGGAGACTGTTAAGACACATTGTACAGTCTACTCTGGGGATGCAGAAGGCAGGAAGAAATAGCCTGTTTTGAAATGAGGGACCTTTTCTAGCAGGAGAATCATGGAAGCAGGAGGTAAACAGATTAGGGAGAAAGGTGACTAAGATGACAGCCCCAAATGGATGGAAGAGCACATACAGAAGTCTGGATTCAGCAAATGCAGGAAACCAAGAAGAGTTCAGTGGGTCTGAAGACCGAGTGAGACAATGAGAGGCAATGATGAAGATGGAGAAAGATGCAGGGGCCTCAGGTGGGGAGTTTGGAAGTCACTCAAAGAGGAATTAATTTACTCCAAAGGAAAATTAAAGGACATTCGGCTATTACATAGGAGAGCAGCATGAACACATTCGCTTTTTTGAAAGATCAGCTTAGCTAAATCACTTAGACTGTGTTTGGTGGGAACAATGTTAGAAGGAGAACAAACAGGAGCCTATAGAACTAGATCAAGTGAGAAGTGATACAGACATGGTTAAGGGTACTGACAAGGAGATGGAAATAAGTGGACAGGCTGGAGCATTTAAAAGGAATAACTGAGTTATTCCTTTAGAGTTAGTGATTCCTTTAGAGTTAGGTGACAGATTGTTGTTGTTTAGTTGCAAAGTCGTGTCTGATTATTTTGTGACCTCCATGGACTGTAGCCCACCAGCCTCGTCTGTCGATGGGATTTCCCAGGCAAGAATACTGGAGAGGGTTGCCATTTCCTTCTTCAGGGGATCTTCTCACCCCAGAGATTGAACCTGTATCTCCTGCCCTGGCAGGTGTTCTTTATCCCTGAGCCACCAGGGAAGCTCAGGTGACAGATGGGTTATGTCAATTGAGATGTCTCTGTCATGGATGACTGAGACGTTCAAGTTGAAAGAATGAGTCAGTTAGTACGTGTTTTAGAGACAGAGAACATTGGAGGAGCAGATACTGGTTTTCAGGGGAAAGATGATGTGCTCGGTTTTGAAAGTGTTGAGTTTGAAGGTCTTTGAGAGATATCTAAGTGGAGAAGTCTAAAACCTTAGGACCTTGGCCAGGTCTTTCTGATACTTGGGTAATTGAGTTTCAAAGCACAGAAGACAGAGTTAGGCTGGGCTGGAAATGTGGGAACAATGTGATTGTAGATGGTGATTGAAGCTGTAAGAGTGCATGAAACTCCATTGGCAACCTCTCTTACAAAATGGATGAGTTATAAGAGCCATTTTCATACCAGGGGACACCTTACCCTAAAAACTCACTGCTGTTGTGAACAATGTTGCTTTGGTCTCATGAGCATCTCAGATCCACAATTTCTCCATTTCTCTCCTCTCTTTTTTTTGCACTGTCCCGCTTCTCTCTCTATCATTTTTTTTCTCATCTTTTAACCGTTTATCTCTCTCTTCATTTCAGTTCAGTCGCTCAGTCATATCTGACTCTTTGCGACCCCATGGACTGCAGCACACCAGGCTTGCTTGTCCATCACCAACTCCTGGAGCTTACTCAAACGCATGCTCATTGAGTCCGTGATGCCATCCAACCATCTCTCTGTGCCTCATCTTTATCCCCTCCACTGATACTTCCTGTACGTATCTCATTCCATCTGGTTTTCTATGCTTCTGTCTCTGGAGCTAGTGTTATTATTGAAGGGATCCTCTCTATACTGTCACATCCTTTTCTAATTTTTCTTTTCTTTCAATTTTACCTTGATCTTTTGGCTTTAAAATATTACAGTCTTCGCATTTATCTATTTTTTCTTCAATGATATTTAGCTTCATCTCACAGTTTACCACTTTCATTGTCACCATTTGCTTGTTCTTTTGACACTGGCCACTCTATTGATTATTATTACTTCTGCCAGTTCTCTATGAGTTTCCTGTATCACAGGCCTATCAATCACAGATTTTATTATCATGTTTATGGTAAAGTTCCTAGAGATACCTTGAAAATTACCCATCTTCCACTATAAAACTTCCCAATCTGGTGACATTTGGGTCTTGCGAAACTTCAAACATACTCAAACATCTTTTAATTTGAAGAAACTTACTTAGAATATCTTTTCAGCCTAACTCTTCCATTATTATTAAAGAAGGAAGAGCTTTTCCTCTGGGCAGACAGGGAAACAAAGTAAACTGATAACTAGAATCACAACAGGCTTTTCTATCACATGCTAATAGACTGGTATCTCTTCTGACTCTATTTATTTTTAGAGCTTTGAATCCACAGGACACGGGAGGGAAATAAGGGAACAACAGACTGCCATGGTGACTAGGGAAGCATACTTTGATGTGGTCATGCTGATCTATGTCCACAGCTCAGATGGCCTGAGGAGAAATACATCTGCTCCAGTGACCACTGTTCATATCCAACGGAGATTTGCTCTCTTTCTACCTAGACACACCTCCTCCTTCTCTTCCCCTTTATGGTCTCCTTAGAAAATTTATCTCCATCACTTTGATTCTGTGAGCTTCTCTGCCCCGATTTCTCTTGTCTTCTGTGTTGATTTCTCTCATTTCATCAGTTAGGCTCTTTTTTTTTTTTTAAGAATTATTCATTGTTTATTTGAAATTCAAATTTAATTGCAGGTCCTGTATTTTTAAGTTTATTTATTTGGCTGCATTGGGTGTTAACTGTGGCACATGGGCTGCAGAGTGCCTGGGCTCAGTAGTTACAGCACGCAGACTTGGTTGCTCCGTGTCATGTGGGATATTCCCGGATCAGGGATCAAGCCTGTGTCTCCTGCACTGCAAGGCAGACTCTTAACCAATGGACCACCAGGGAAGTCCAGTTACATTGTTAACATCTGTTTTTTAAAAAATTTCTCTTTCATTCTTTTTCATCTTATCTTTTTAGGTGTTTTGTATGCCATATAGCCGGTTCCATTCCCACTCTCTTTGTTTATGGTTTTTGCTTTTTCCCTCTCAATCTGGATATATATATTTCAATATTCACACTAATACTGGTGGTTAAATATATTCATCAATACATACACATATATATGCACATATGTGTGTACATTTGACATATACACACATACATATGTACGTATGCATTTATTTGTTGTTCAGTTGCTCAGTCGTGTCTGACTCTGCAACCTCACGAACTGCAGCACACCAGGCTTCCCTGTCCATCAGCAGCTCCCGGAGTTTGCTCAAACTCTTGTCCATCGAGTCAGTGATGCCATCCAACCATCTCATCCTCTGTCATCCCCTTCTCCTCCTGCCTTCAATCTTTCCCAGCATTGGAGTCTTTTCTAATGAGCCAGATCTTCACATCAGGTGGCCTAAGTATCAGAGTTTCAGCTTCAGCGTCAGTCCTTCCAATGAACATTCAGGGTTGATTTCTTTTTGGATTGACTGGTTTGATCTCCTTGCAGTCCAAAGGATTCTCAAAGAGTCTTCTCCAACACCACAGTTCAAAAGCATCAGTCCTTCGGTACTCAGCCTTCTTTATGGTCCAACTCTCACATACATACATAACTACTAGAAAAACCTTAGCTTTGACTATATGGATATTTGCTGGCAAAGTAATGTCTCTGCCTTTTAATATGCTGTCTGGGCTTGTCATAGCTTTTCTTCCAAGGAGCAAGTGTCATTTAATTTCATGGCCGCAGTCATCATCTCAGTGATTTTGAGGTCTAAGAAATTAAAGTCTCTCACTGTTTCCACTGTTTCCCCATCTATTTGCCATGAAGTAATGGGACTAGATGACATGCATTTATTATTGTTAAATATACTTTCTTGCATCAGACACTGGTACATTCCCCTGTGGCTATGCCAGATCCCTGTATCTCCTCTTTGGACTCTGATGATACAACACAGCTCTTATCTTCCTGTTACATAAAATAGTCACTCTTTTTTATCCTTAAACATTTGTACATCCATTAATATTTCCTCATCCCCAAATGGGGAAGCAATAGCTAGCCTGCCTAAGTCTTAAAGACTTTGTGATGACAGAGTAAGATCTTATTTGCCAAAGGAATTTAAAGTACCATCAGACAATCTAAACACAATATGTTGAATATTTGACAAAATCTATACTGAAGTTTTAGAATGGTTGATCTGAAGCTTTTATTTCTGCCTATAATTACACAGCAGGACCAGTTGTCTTTTGATGTTTTTATAATTACAAATGGCATTAGTGTCAACCAGTATACCACTATAGAAATCTAGGATCTTGGTGTTAGTAGACATGACAGTAATTGCTTAAAAAGTTACCATCATTGTGGTAATTGTTTCTGCTAAAATAGGAATATAAAAGTACACATTTAGTTATTAGGGTTTCCCAGCTGGTGAGGCGGGGAAAGAATCCACCTGCCAGTGTGGGAAATATGGGTTCAATCCTTGAATCGGGAAGTTCCCTTGGAGCAGGAAATGGCAAACCAGTCCAGTATTCTTGCCTGGGAAATCCCATGGACAGAGGAACATGGCAGGCTACAGTTCATGGGGTCGCAAAGAGTTGGACATGACTGAGTACACACACATTACTATATTATTATACTCATTTTGTTAAGCGTGAATTTATAATAATTTCCTGCCTCCTTCCATTTTCTAAAAATCGCAGAAGTAGTTCCCAGGATTAACTGAATACAAGGTAGTCAGGGAGCTCAGAATGAAATGCAACTGGAAGCAGTAGCTTTAAATTAGACTTCTGACATGCTGCAGGCCAAGGCTGGACATCCTAATCTTCTTTACCTGACCCACTGCTTAGGGTTGAACTAGATGTTGCCTGAGGCTCTCCTTCGTTACTCAAGTCTGAAGAGTCACCACCGCTCATTCCTGCAGAAAGAAATAAAAGTCCTTTACGATCTCAGTCTGTGTCCTAGGACCAATACAGCATGGAATTCTTTAACAGGAAATTTGGAAAAGGGAAGCTTGTGTACGAGGGTTAAGGATAATTCTCCCACCAGGCCACCCCGTGGCTCCATCTGACCTGGTGGTCAAGGTTGCTCCAAGAACCATCCCTAAGGCTGGAAGTGGGCACAACTTTGCTATGCAAGGCACTCCCTTTGGTCACTAGCTTTTACCCTTTTCTCTTGTCTGTACATGTTAACATTACTTCTTTCACTCTGTCTCTTATCCAAAGAGACCATGGAAGCAACAATTTCAACATCAGAGCCTCCATCAGCTGGGCCCTCATTGAGCACCCCTCCAACCTGGGAACTACTTTATCCTTTTATGTGAGTGAAGAATAAACTTGTATTGCACTGCGACCCTCAACTTCTTGAGGTCTATGTGTTACATCAATTAGCCCAGCTCATCTAATTCAAAATAAGTGTGAATCATCTAAAATACTTATAAACTTATCGCTTCATTTTCAATGATATAACCAAAAAGTTGAAGGGGGGTTTTGTAGCAAGGAAAGATATTTGTTACTGCAAGAGTTTTAGTTGTTCTTACGTCTCTTCCTACTGCTTGTTCTGAAAATAGACGTGCTTCCAATGGCTGACGGATCTAGTAAGCAAAGGAAAATACAACCAGTAATCTATATCAAAAAGAGTTATGAGCTTATGAATACTCACATTACAGACAGGACGGAGGCTATAAAGATGCAATGATGAGCATTACTGTCTCATCTCATCTAAGGGAAAAAGATCACTACCAAATGGAGTGAAGACCCCCAATCCTTCAATCTTAGTTGCAAAGTCAAAGAAGTTTTGAAAACCATATTTTTTCATAGGCTTGCAGCTAACTAATTTGGTAATGAACCTGGACTTCGGCAGCCATGAGTTCAATAAAATATTTATCACAGTTGATGTGAATTCACACAATTTGTTGCAGGAACACTAACACAGTCTATTTGAGAATGAGATTCTGCCCCAAACTTATTTGGTTGTCTTGTAATCTATAGGATATACACCACACTGCCTTTCTAAAATAATAAAGCATTATTATTTTACATCTGGCTTTAAAATTTTTATCAATTTTTATTGGGGTATAGTTGCTTTATAACGTTGTGTTAAAGATTTTGAATAAAAGATTACAAATGTTTCCTGAGTCCAGATTGTTAGTTCTGTCTCTTTCTAGTTCCCATATATGATGTGTATGGGCTTCCCTGGTGGTTCAGATGGTAAAGAATCCACCTGCCAAAGAGGAGGTGTGGATTCAATCCCTGGGTTGAGAAGATCCCCTGGGGAAGCATATGGCTACCCATTTCAGTATTCGTAGGGCTTCCCTGGTGGCTCAGGATGATAAAGAATCTGCCTGCAATGTGGTAGACTTGGGTTTGATCCCTAGGTAAGGAAGATCCCCTGGAGAAAGGAATGGCCACCCACTCCAATATTCTTGCCTGGAGAATTCCATGGAGTGAGGAGCCTGGTGGGCTACAGTCCTTGGGTTCATAAAGAGTTGGACATGACGGAGCGACTAGCACTTTCACTTTTATCAATATGATGTGTGAAAGACCCTTAAATGTGTATGTGCTGGAGTTTTCTCATCTGTGAAATGAGGGACCAACAGTCTTCTGATTGACATTTTAGGCTGTTATGAACATATTCTGATTGACATTTTAGGCTGTTATGAACATAAAGCTAAGGCAGCTAAGCTAAGTCACTTCAGTCGTGTCCGACTCTGTGCAACCCCATAGATGGCAGCCCACCAGGCTCCCCTGTCCCTGGGATTCTCCAGGCAAGAACACTGGAGTGGGTTGCCATTTCCTTCTCCAATGCATGAAAGTGAAAAGTGAAAATAAGTCGCTCAGTCATATCCGACTCTTAGCGATCCCATGGACTGCAGCCAACCAGGCTCCTACAGCCATGGGATTTTCCAAGCAAGAGTACTGGAGTGGGGTGCCATTGCCTTCTCCATAAAAGGATACTTTATTTCTGAAGATATTTTTGAATATGACTGTAGGTCCGTGTCATGTTGCAGGTATGTCATGTTGGAGTCCTACCCAGTACTGCCTTGTACTCTCCATGTGAATTCACAAGAATACTCATGAGTGCTTGCGTGCGTGCTAAGTCACGTCAGTCTTGTCTGACTCTATGTGACCCTGTGGACCATAGCCCACAAGGCTCCTCTGTCCATGGAATTCTCCAGGCAAGAATGCTGGAGTGAGTTGCCATGCCCTCCTTCAGGAGACCTTTCCTGACCCAGCGATTGAACCTGAGTCTCTCACATCTCCCCCATTAGCATGTGCGTTCTTTACCACCAGGGCCAACTGGGAAGACCAAAAGACCCTCAAACATTACCAATTCCAGCTTCCTCATCTATAAACCTGGGAGAACCTGGTTACCCTCACTCCCTGTTAAGGTTTTTGTAAAAACAAAATGAAGCTTTATTTACAAAAACCCTATGAGAAATCACTCTTAGCCAATGGTTTAACTATAATTAGGGTTTGAGAGTATTTGGTCTGAAGCCATTTTCCGTCAATAATTTAACAGAAGCACAAATTACTCTGTGAAGACTTTCTAAATTGGGGACTAAAGATAATATTAACAATGAATAGAGGAATACAATGCTTACTATGCTCTATAGAATAAAAGCATGCTGGAGAACAGGTACACTATTTCCACTCTTTAGCATAAATAGCTGTGACAGTGTGTACTAAAAATATCATTTTACTATCATATTTTTACTACAGTTTCAATATAGCAAGTGATTGGGCTCACCCAGTTAAACAACAGTTTATATATAATACCTTCTTGCCTCTTTCCACTTCCCAACATAGCCAGAGAAGTTAAATGTGGAAAATGATATCATAGAAGTAATTAATCAAGGCACATGGAGAATGGTCAGAATAAGATTCATTAGGAAAACAGAGCTCTGGATTTAGACTCTGGATATTTGTGGTCCAGGGCTGCAATCCTGATCTTCCTACTTGAGCCATCTGGGATAGAGAGATGGTGGCTTCTTGGGCCTCCCCTCCCTCACTTGATCCTAAAGACTCAAGGTTATTGGCCTCTACACAAAGGAACTTCTTGAGGAGTCTGGGTGGGTGACCAAGGAACCCATTGAGCAGGAAATTCCCTAATAAGAAAACTCACAAAGTCTTGAAAAGCCAAGGAAAGTGTGGTCTGTTCATTTAAGTCACCTGCCATTTAGGTTAGTGATGCTCTATCCTTTATCCCCACAGCAGAGACAATTCAAATGCAAGGGGAGTCCATCCTACCCTTCTCTGTCTTCTACTTTGGACACTTTCTATTGTCTTTTTCACATGTCATTCATCTGCTGTTTCTCACGTAGGGTACCTTGGAAACCTGTTCAAGACTGAGTCTCTTCTTCCCACTTCCTCCCACCCCCTGCCAACCTGCTGCCCTTGAACTATTTGCAAGCCTGGAAAATAATCTTCTCATGTGTCTGAACCATAGATATGTTTGGGGACTATCTTTTAGAGCCATTTACCTACTCAACTAAGATGAAAGTAGAAGGTGGACTCCCCCAAAACTGAAGCAAATTTATATTTTACTTGGAGCTTCCCTGGTGGCTCAGATGGTAAATACTCTGCCTGCAGTGTGGGAGACACAGGTTTGATCCCTGGGTTGGAAAGATTCCCTGGAGAAGGGAATGGCAATCCACTCCAGTATTCTTGCCTAGAGAATTCCATGGACAGAGGAGCCTGGCAGCCTACAGTCCATAGAGTCGCACAGTTCAGTTCAGTCGCACAGTCGTGTCCGACTCTTTGCGACCCCATGAATCGCAGTACGCCAGGCCTCCCTGTCCATCACCAACTCCCGGAGTTCACTCAGACTCACGTCCATTGAGTCTGTGATGCCATCCAGCCATCTCATCCTCGTCGTCCCTTTCTCCTCCTGCCCCCAATCCCTCCCAGCATCAGGGTCTTTTCCAATGAGTCAACTCTTCGCATAAGGTGC
>SJXQ01012531.1:5267-56674 GCA_006408695.1 Aepyceros melampus
GGGAGGTGGGGGTCGGGATTGGGAGTTCATGTACACTCGTGGCTGATTCATGTCAATGTATAGCAAAACGAATACAGTATTGTAAAGCAAAACAAACTAAAAAATAAAAATTAATTTAAAAAAAAACATTGCAGCCCGCACCTTCCGTGCCTCCCTGTCCAGCCCCCACTTGCTAGTAGCGGATGCAGCTGTCTGCACTGCTTCTCCACTGGGGGAGTTACCGTTGGGCTCGTAATCTGTTGGTTTTAATTATTTATTTTTTCTTCCTGTTATGGTACCCTCTGTGCTTCCAAAGCTCGCCACAGTCTTGGCAGCAAGACTGTTTCCTGGTGTTTGGAAACGTATCTCTTCTTAAGACTCCCTTCCCGGGATGGGACTCCTTTCCTGGGACGGAGCTCCCTCCCTACCTCCTTTGTCTCTTTTTTCGTCTTTTATATTTTTTCCTACCTGTTTTTGAAGACAACGATCTGCTTTTCTGGATGCCTGATGTCCTCTGCCAGCATTCAGAAGTTGTTTTGTGGAATTTACTCAGCGTTGAAATGTTCTTTTGATGAATTTGTGAGGGAGAAAGTGGTCTCCCCATCCTATTCCTTTTTTTTTTCTTAATGATTATATTCCTGATAATACATATCTGAGTTATCGTGTTCCTTTCTTGTTTTCTTGGAGGATAATTGTTTAAGAAACTTGCATTGGATTCTGCCATACATGCATATTCATAAAAAGTGTCTGCAGTATAGTGGACACTTCATGAATGGTACTTGGGACTGTGTGTGTGTGCTCAGTTGCTCCCTTACACACATATCTGTAACCCCATGGACTGTAGCTCACTAGGCACCTCTTTTCATGGGATTCTCCAGGCAACAATACTGGAGCAGGTTCCCATGGCTTGCTCCAGGGGATCTTCTCAGCCTAGGGATTGAACTCACGTATCTTATGTGGCCTGTCTTGGAAGGCATGTTCTTTACCCCAGTACCACCTGGGAAGCTCATTTGCGACTGTGAGGCTTTAGTAAATTGAGTGCTGATGAAATATTCCATGAGGAAGCCCCAAGGGCAGAGCTCACTGTGTGCTCCCCTGCCACCCTCAGCTTCTGGGCTCAGTGGGAACCGTCTCTTACAAATTCCGCAGGAAGGAGTCAAGCCTCTGGTGGGGACTGTGGTTCCAGGACACGAGCCTGTTCCTGCTGTTGTGTCCCTCGTTTCTTCAATGAGTTAATGCCAGAGGAGCTTCTGGGACTTCTCGCCCACCTCCACCCCCCCCCCAAATTAAGGCTCCATGACATTCCCTGGAGGCTCACAGGGGACCTGCCCTTCCCCCAGCTCAGAAACCCTGCTCAGCCCCACATATCAGGGCGTCATGCTCTCAACATCATCCAGAGAGCTTGCTGAAGACAGAGAAGACACACCCTCCCTCAGACTTGGGGTTCATAGGTGTTTTCCTTCTGGGTTATTTTTACTTACTTTAAATAAAAGCCTCTACTGTGTCGTCTTCTTCATCAAACTCAACATAATGGAAGTAAATGTGGAATGGCCCATTCTCAGTGATCTCTTTGTTACTGGCTGCGATGTAATGGGTTCTCCATCCTCCTGAAAGCTAACACCACAATCCTATCATGAGTCTCAGTCCATCTCTTAATTCTGCCCAACATCATCCCTCAGTAGTTTCTCTGCCCTTTCACTTGGGCAGAAGTTACCTATCTTTATGAACACAGGCCTACATATAAAATCATGTGAAGAGTCAAGTGAAGGAAGGGAAGGAATTCAGGTATTTCTGAACTTGAGCTGTCTTGTCAAATGCGGGAGCTCCAGTCCAGCAGGTGTGTGGTCTTCCCTCTGTTTTATAAGAACAGCAAACATGCATGAGAGCCCATCAGTAGACGGTAGAGATGATACAGACATCACAAACAACAGGCATAGAGCCAGTGAATGGAGCAGTTTTGAGTTGCAGCGAGAGGGCTACACTTAGCGATCCACATGACTAAACCTCAAAAGGGACATTCACACACGTACACCCCTAGACCTCCGCCAAAGCTTGGACCACCTCTGGCACCTGTGAGAGAATTTGTTGAGCTTCACTTTGGCCAGCAAGAAGCAGGCTGAGGACAAGACTGAGCAGAAGGATCTTCATCTTGTTGACTCTTGTGGTCCTTCTTCTGTAAAAGCTGCGGGTGTCAGCAGTGTTGGAGAGGATGTGAAATTGCTGCCACTTTTGTAGCCCGTATCTGTTGGCATGACATGTCACAAACCAATGGTTGTTCCTCATGCAAACACAGTTGCACAGAAGTCATCTTCAGTATCCTGGTTGGCAGAGACAAGTTTTTCTGGCATTCTGTTATTTTAATAATGAAATTTGCTTTTAGAGAAACTTACGTAGATTGTGGGTAAGCAAGAAATCACAGTACACATCTGATATTTCAAGGTCAGGAATATTTATTTTTCTCTGTGTCCTGAGATTCAAAATGGGATGAGCCAGTCCAAGGAACATATCCCCCACCCCTAAATTATTTCCTTACAATGGAAGAGAGTGCTTAAAATTTGTTATTTAAATGTAAAAGTTGACTGTGTGGGTGAGCCAAGGAAGATCTGTTTCCTAAAAGACTCTTTAATAAAAAGTCTCCTATTTCTTCGAGTTGAGGAACATGTCAGCACAAAGCATTTGTCACCTTTTTTTGCACCAAAGCAGGCTCTTTCCTCCTTATAACTGCAAGGACAATCTGCTCAAATGCCCTTTAAGCTCATCTGAAGAAGGTATGTTTATAATTCATTTCCATTACTCCTTTTCCAGACACCATTTACCCATCTAATCTCTAATGTAGCATTTATTCACTGACTCAGTTGTTTCTCTGGCCATGCAAGAAAGCAGAATAGCAGTTATAATTTTTAGAATTTTGAATGGAAAAAATCTATTTCCTAACTTTATAAGTCTGTAACTCCTTTCTTTCAAGGTCACTGAAAGACCAGAAGAATCTGTTACTCCTTGGAAGAAAAGTTATGACCAACCTAGATAGTATATTCAAAAGCAGAGACATTACTTTGCTGACTAAGGTCTGTCTAGTCAAGGCTATGGTTTTTCCAGTGGTCATGTATGGATGTGAGAGTTGGACTGTCTTCTTGTCTTTCAGTGACCTTGAAAGAAAGGGTTCTTTTTGTATTTTTAATCAAATATTTACTTATGTTCATCTTCATTGATAGTAATTTATCATAAATATGTTAAAACATTAATTTTGTTCTGAGTCTAGAAATGGAAAAACAGTGAGATTCAGGATTCCCAAGTCAGCTGAGCAAGAACCCCTGGAGCACTGACCAAGAATTGGCTGCTCGTGGAACAAATCAGAGTTCAGAAGCCTTCTCTTAGATTGAAGTCAGAGCTTTGAGAAGAGTTTGTCTCAAGGATAGCTTCAGCTCATACCTTCAGTTGATCCCTTCCCTTCACGGTCACACGGACCCAACAGTATTATCCTTTTTTTTTTTTTTCCTTTTTTTTCTTTCGCTCGCAATATTGTTTTTTCTCTTTTATTCAAACGTTATCCTGTTATTATCCTGTTGTATTTTTAACTGTGAAATCTGTGTGGCAGAAGGGTCTCAAGTCACAAAATGTCCTGAAATTTTTTCTTCTTTTTGGTCTTTGATCCAGATAATCATTTGGCTTATTGTCTGTTTGTGAATTTTGGCTGCACCAAGCAGCATGCCAGTTCTTAGTTCTCCAACCAGGAATTGCACCCATACCTAGTGTGGGGGGAGTGCAGAATTCTAACCATTGGACCACTAGAAAAGTCCCCAATTCAAATAATTTCCAGCAGGGATTTGATCCTAGCTAACACCCCTTAAAGCCTCTCATCATAACCCTTCCATCTCTACTTCTGTTCCTCCAACTCTTGCAGTTTCCTTTTGAATTATAGACAACATGCGTCCTGTGGGAATGTTTCCTAGACCACTCAATCTTAGGAAGACTTTACTAACTGCGAACTAAAGGGAGGGAAATTAAACAGAGTTACTCTAAGAGGTTATTGCAACAGTTGTGATAATACCAATTTTTTCCCAATTGTCTTTCTCCTTCCCTATGTTCACAAGTCGGTTCTCTATATCTGTGTCACCATTCTTTCCCTGCGGATAATAAGTAGCTCTGAGAAATTGCTGAAACACTGGGAGCCCAACTAGGTACTCTGTCATGACCTAGAGGGGGTGGGATGGAGTAAGAGGAGGGGGCTCAAAAGGAAGGTGATAACGTATAATTATGGCATATTTGTACTGTTGTAGTGGACAGAAACAAGGAGAACACTGTAAAGCAATTCTTCTATTAAAAAAAGAAATTTTTTTAAAAAAAGGAAGCAAATTTGACATTCATAAGGTAATTCATGCAAAAAAAAAAAAACTGTTGCTTTCTATGAAAAGAAAGTCATATGGCCTTTGGTACAAACTATTTCATTAATAGTGGTCAAAATATGGGTAATCTAATAGACGCGTACTCCTTGGAAGAAAAGTTATGACCAACCTAGATAGTATATTCAAAAGCAGAGACATTACTTTGCTGACTAAGGTCTGTCTAGTCAAGGCTATGGTTTTTCCAGTGGTCATGTATGGATGTGAGAGTTGGACTGTGAAGAAGGCTGAGCGCCGAAGAATTGATGCTTTTGAACTGTGGTGTTGGAGAAGACTTTTGAGAGTCCCTTGGACTGCAGGGAGATCCAACCAGTCCATTCTGAAGGAGATCAGCCCTGGGATTGCTTTGGAAGGAATGATTCTGAAGCTGAAACTCCAGTACTATGGCCACCTCATGCCAAGAGATGACTCATTGGAAAAGACTCTGATGCTGGGAGGGATTCAAGGCAGAAGAAGAAGGGGACGACAGAAGATGAGATGGCTGGATGGCATCACTGACTTGATGGACCCGAGTCTGAGTGAACTCAGGGAGTTGGTGATGGACAGGGAGGCCTGGTGTGCTGCGATTCATGGGGTCGCAAAGAGTCGGACACAACTGAGCGACTGAACTCAACTGAATGATAAACAAAAGGACAACCATCTTACCCTAATGTTACCCTTGTAACCACCCCAAAATAATGCCAAGCTATGCTTGGTACATCTTCCTTGTTTCCCTTTTTCAAATTTATCTAGGTTTCTATAACTATGAAGCCTCTCTCTCTCAGTTTATTAATTTTGCATTACTTGTCTGTTTTCTCTGTAACTACTGTTTTCAAATCTTAGATTGCACAACTCCTGTCTAAACAGTGCAAGGGAGCTATTGACCTGGCTACCAAAACCTCTGGGTTAACTCTTAGATTTAAGAGCAAGGTTCCAATGCAGTTAGAATTTAAGTTAAGATGACAATCCACAAGTCCTCTGGTTTTAAATAAAATAATTGCATGTGTAACTTGCATTACCAAAAATTTCTTTTAAAATATTTATTTGCATCAGGTCTTAGTTTCAGAATCTTTGTTTCATTATAGAGAGGTCTTTAGTTACAGCTCACAGTCTCTCTAGGTGTGTTACCGACAGGCCAATGAATCCAAGAGATGAGATACTGAGGAAAGGAATACAGTTTTATTCAGAAAGCTGGCTGAGTGAGAAAACGGCAGACTAATGTCCCAAAGTAAGCATCTTGTCAAAGTCTGGATGTCAGGTGCTTATACAGAGCCAGATGAAGAGAAGCAATGAGGAACTAAAGTCAAAAGGCAGAATAGAGAATGGAAGACAGTGAGGAAGTCAAATAAAAAGTGTCTTCAGTCTTGTAAAACATCTGCAGGAAGGGCCAACCTTTGGGAGAAGGGTGTTCATCTCTTTTCAGAGGCAAGAAGGGTCAGATTGTCTCCCCGTGAGCTGAACAAAGTCAACTTCAGTTAAATAGTAAGGCAGAGTGGCAGGGTCCTCTGAGACAGGCCATCATGTATGATTATAAGAGCAACAGAAATAAAAAGCAAGTCAAAGAAACAGTTCTAACATGGAATCAAAGAAACAGTTCCAACATGGAATCAGAATTGGTGATTCTCTATAAGATTTCCCTACTGAGGGGGCTCTCCTAAGATGACATGAGGAATAGGACAAGGAGACCACTTTCTCCCCTACAAATTCATCAAAAGATCAATTGAATTCTGAGCAACTTCTACAAAACAACTTCTGAATGCTGGCAGAGGACACTAGGTACCCAGAAAGGCAGTCTTTTCTCTTCAAAAGGAGGTAGGACAAAATATAAAAGACATAAAAAGAGACAAAAGAGTTAGGGAATGGAGACTCATTCCAGGGAGGGAGTCGTGAAGAAGGAGAAGTTTCCAAAACCAGATCACCCTCTCACCGGTAGGTCTCTGTGGAGTCTTGGAATCTCAGAGGGCAGCATAACCAGGAAGGGGGAAAAAAAAACAAACCCACAGAATACACGCCTAACCGCAACTCTCAGTGAAGAAATAGCCCAGACGTTCTGTCAGCCAACAGAGAACAGGGGCCAAACAGGGAGGTGTGGGTTGCATGCCTGGGACAAGGACTGGCCCTGAATGCCCTGTGGACAATCTGAGGGAGCTAACATGAGGTAGCAACCCAAACTATGGGATAGCCAGAGAGAGAGGAAAAAAAAAAAAGAGAATCGCTGAAGTAGGAACTCTGTTTGAAGGGCAACAATGAGACAATAAATCTGGGTGAGGGTGAACTGAAAATGTCAAACCCCTGACCTAATGCTTTTGTCAAAGTATAAAAGAAGACCAGATGCTTGAAATAAACATGTAGTCCTGTACCTCGAGTCAGAGGCGACATCATTCTTCACTGACATCGCTCATCCCTCCAGGCTGATTCCCTGGCTGCTGGAGCTGGACTCCGGCGGACAGCCTCAGAGACATCTAGGACAATGTTAAACCCCCCAACATTCGAATCATAGGAGTATCAGAAGAAGAAGACAGAAAGAAAGGCCATGAGAAAATATTTGAAGAGATAAGAGTTGAAAACTTCCCTAAAATGGCTAAGGAAATAGCCACCCAAGTCCAAGAAATCCAGAGAATCCCAAACAGGATAAACCCAAGGCAGAACATCAGAAGACACATATTTATCAAACTAACAAAGATCAAACACAAAGAGCAAATATTAAAAGCATCAAGAGAAAAGCAACAAATAACACACAAGAGGATCCCCATAAGGATAACAGCTGATCTTTCAGTAGAAACTCTTCAGGCCAGAAGGGAATGGCAGGACATACTTAAAGAGAAGAAGGAGAAAAACCTATAATCCTGAAAACTATATCCAGCAAGGATCTCATTTAGACATGAAGGAGAAATCTAAAGCTTTACACATAAGCAAAGGCTGAGAATTCAGACCTCCAAACAAGCTTTTCAGCAAATGCTAAAGGGTATTCTCTAGAAACACAGAAAAGAAAAGAGACACAGATGTAAAGAACAGACTTTTGCACTCTGTGGGAGAAGGTGAGGGTGGGATGATTTGAGAGAATAGCATTGAAACATGTATATTACCATATGTGAAATAGATCACCAGTCCAGGTTTGATGCATGAGACAGGGCGTGCAGGGCTGGTGCACTGGGATGACCCTGAGGGCGGGGATGAGGGAGGTATCAGGGGGATTTGGGATGGGGGTCACATGTACACCCATGGCTAATTCATGTTAATGTATGGCAAACACTAGTATAATATTGTAAAATAGTCAGTTCACTTCAGTCACTCAGTCATGTCCAACTCTTTGTGACCCCATGAATCACAGCACGCCAGGCCTCCCTGTCCATCACCCACTCCTGGAGTTCACTCAGACTCACGCCCATCGAGTCAGTGGTGCCATCCAGCCATCTCATCCTCAGTCGTCCCTTTCTCCTCCTGCCCCCAATCCCTCCCAGCATCAGAGTCTTTTCCAATGAGTCATCTCTTGGCATGAGGTGGCCATAGTACTGGAGTTTCAGCTTCAACATCATTCCTTCCAAAGAAATCCCAGGGCTGATCTCCTTCAGAATGGACAGGTTGGATTTCCTTGCAGTCCAAGGGGCTCTCAAGAATCTTCTCCAACACCACAGTTCAAAAGCATCAATTCTTCGGCGCTCAGCCTTCTTCACAGTCCAACTCTCACATCCACACATGACTACTGGAAAAACCATAGCCTTGATTAATTAGCCTGCAATTAAAATAAATAGATTAATTTAAAAAGAAGAAGAATTCCCTTTAGTCAAAACCCATTCCACAATCTTCTCCAACACCACAGTTCAAAAGCATCAATTCTTCGGCGCTCAGCCTTCTTCACAGTCCAACTCTCACATCCACACATGACTACTGGAAAAACCATAGCCTTGATTAATTAGCCTGCAATTAAAATAAATAGATTAATTTAAAAAGAAGAAGAATTCCCTTTAGTCAAAACCCATTCCACAGTCTTGTGGGAAAAGAGGGCAATGACCTTTCAGCCCTGTGAGATGGATCTGTCTGCAAGTGTCCCCCATTGGTGCCAGTGTTTCATAAATTGGATTTTTCTTCTTTTTGTTCATTCCTGTAAAGTGTCTGCTTTACAGCTGTTGACTTAGAAATACTGAACTTGAAATCCAGGAGGCAGAATTTCAAGTTATGGACTTTAGTACTTTTCCATGTATGGAAAGGTGCAAGAGTCAGGGCTGATTACAAATATTTTCTTGTTATGTACATCAGCCATCTGAGGGCCTGTAATCCCATGTTCTCAGTGTTTCCTCTGGGTTCACCATAGGGAGTTGTTGTAATCTTATGTCTGCTAGATGGCAAGTATTCTCCTTCCTCAGGGCTCACCAGCTCATGCTGGAGGTCCGCAGTTGCTGATTCCATTTCTCAGGTCTTCCTCTCTTGGTCAACAATTTCACTAATATTTGGGAGATATTTCATGATTAAATTTTATCCCATGGTACTGGGAGGCTCATCCTAGTCCAGGTGAAAATTCTTCATATGCCACTGCAGGTGTTAAGTTTTGGATGAGGCCCCATCAATAATTTAAAATTCTCTGGATTTTGTATAACTGTAATCGAGGAGTGATTATCCCTTTTTGCTCTTTCCCATACATAGATTCACACTGTAACAATTACTTCATGCTATAAGTGTGATTTTCTCTAAATGTTTAGCCATAGAAGTTTTGCTGGAGGCCTGATTACACTTTAGTAACTTCAAGAGAGAACAATCCTATAAATGAGACAGGATATTAGTAATGAAACTACTAACATTGACAAAGATGTATTTCAGCAGAGAGGCACAAATCATGATTTGAAAAGAACTTTAAACAAAGATTAGTATAACTCATTGTAATCCAGTTGCAATAATCAAGTGACTCAAGGAGCCATAACTGATTTAATGAGTTGTTTGCAATTTTACTGTCCTGGCTGTGCACATTTACCCATGGCTTTATCTCTGAGACAATTGTATGCTACTGGCAGTATCAACCAGGTAGAGGAAGAGATGTTTCAACTTTACTCACAAAAGGTATAACATACTAGGTTACTATACAGGGCTTCCCTGATGACTCAGATGGTAAAGAATCCACCTGTCAATGCTGGAGATGCTTGAGACATGAGTTTGATCCCTGGGTCGGGAAGATGCCCTGGAGAAAGGAATAACAACCCAATCCTGTATTCTTCCCTGGGAAATCTCATGGACAGAAGAGCCAGATGGGCTACAGTCCGTGGGGCCACAAGGAGTTGGACAGAACTGAATGACTAAACATGCACTCTACCAAGTTACTATAAGTCACAGTTAGTTAAAGGAGAAGATTTTTCTTATACCTGGAAAACACTGATTTAAACCAGTAATGTTTTTGATAGGAAGCATAAAAATTATATTTACTAGTTCACTCATTCCTATGTAACTAATTCTTTACGTTATGGAGAAAGGAATAACAACCCAATCCTGTATTCTTCCCTGGGAAATCTCATGGACAGAAGAGCCAGATGGGCTACAGTCCGTGGGGCCACAAGGAGTTGGACAGAACTGAATGACTAAACATGCACTCTACCAAGTTACTATAAGTCACAGTTAGTTAAAGGAGAAGATTTTTCTTATACCTGGAAAACACTGATTTAAACCAGTAATGTTTTTGATAGGAAGCATAAAAATTATATTTACTAGTTCACTCATTCCTATGTAACTAATTCTTTAGTTAACAGCTTTATGAAGCCTTCAGATTTCCCATTAGAATTCTTTAATAACTTCTTTACTCAGTTCAGCATTATGGTCTGAATGTAGGGAACTTGTGTAATCCAAAAACTCGTCTGTAAATCGTCTTGAAGAGGAGGCATTTTTGCCATGACATCAGAGTGGAACCATAAGTATCTATAATGATAAAAGACTTCAGGCAATTCAAGACTCAAATCTGATTACAGTGCAGCTGACAAAGCAACCCGGTTAGTGCTGTGATATACAACATTTTCAAATAATAAACAGAATTATGACTAATAATATTCTACCAGGAGACACCAGGTTTTTAGGAACTCTATATAATCTCTATAATATCTGTATCATTTACAATGTAACTTAAGATTTATTACTCATCTGACACCTCCCATGCAGTTTAACATACCAAGTGAACCTAATTAGCTTGATATCTTCCTTTGGGAGTGTTTCAGAGACCCTTTGAAACATCCTAAAGTTAGAGATATTTTGATTTGAGAAGTTGTATCAAAAAAGCATTCAGAAAAAAAAAACCCTTTTAAAGCGCAACAGAATGACAGGTCACTGTGAAAAATAGTTATTTACTTAGGCAAAGTGACAAGAAAGGATTTCAAAGGCAAATACTGAACAGACCACTTAAAAGATAAACAGACCTAAAATCTGTTATCCAAGGCAACATAACATCTTCAGAAAACTTGAGATTTTTAAAAAGAGAGAAAAGCCAAATTTACCTTTTGCCTCAGCTGACCTTGAAGGTTCATTGACTCAATGAAAATTGTTTTAAATGTAGTTATTCTTGATTGATTATGTACAAAACCGTTTTGGGGGGTCCATTTTCCACAAACCATTCATCACTGAATTTATTTTAGCACAAATTTAACTTTCAAGTTGCAAAATATCTGGACGGATCTTAAAACACATAATTCTTTCTAAAAGTTCACTGAAAACTCTTGTCTCATTTGCACTTGTTCCTTAAAAAATTTTTTTCATACTGAGTTACTTTCCCTGCTACAGATTTGTAACAGATATGGTAAGACGTTATTTAACTTATGTTAAACCTAGGCACAATAAAAGTATTATACTTAATAGTATGCATAATGAGGTGTTTAGGCAAGGAATGTGACTTTAATCCGAAAGTCAGTTGACCAATAAATGGCAGACTAATGTCTTGAAATAACCATCTTGTTGCAGTGCAGGTGCAAGGTTTTTGAATAGAAGCAGAAAGAGAAGTGGTGACGATGTAAGGTCAAAAGGCAGAACAGAGAGTGAGAGACAGTCAAGAAAGAGTCTAAAAGGGGTCCTAAGTCTTGCAAAACATCTGTGTGAAGGGAAGTGAGGTGAACGTTGCTCAGCTGTGTGTGACTCTTTGCGACCCCATGGACTGTACAGTCCATGAAAGTCTCCAGGCCATAATACTGGAGTGAGTCGATTGCCCTTCTCCAGGGGATCTTCCCAACCCAGGCATCGAATCCAGGTCTCCCACACTGCAGACGGATTCTTTACCAGCTGAGCCACCAGGGAGGCCCATCATTGGGAGGAGCCAGCTTTTGAAGCTGTGTTCATCTCTTCTATCTCTTCTTTTCAGAGCTGGGCAGGATCAGATCATCTCTTTATGAACCCAGCAAAGGCATTTTACTTTGCATTCAGGCAGAGGGGCAGTATCCTTTGAGAGAGGTGATTATGTATGATGATAATAACAGCAAGGGCAAGCAAGCCGATGAAGCAGCTACAACCTATAGTCCCAACTGGTGCTTCTTTGCAACAGTTGTGAGGCACGGGCTCCATTGTCCAGCTTGTGGGCTTAGTTGCTCTGTGGCATGTGGCATCCTAGAGATCAGACCCATGGCTCCTGCATTCTTAGGGAGATTCTCAACCACTGTGCCATCAGGAAAGCCCCACAAGTACACTTTCTGAGATCTGACCTTCTCTACACAGTGCTTCTTGAAGGGGATCATGTCCAGACAAGGTGACAGGTGCCCTTGTTTCTAATGGAGCATGTATACTGTTGAGCCTGGAACCTGCACTTTTAACAGCACCCCAGGAGACGTCATTGCTTCTGGTTCCAAACCACACTTTTCAACAGGAAGTCTTCTGAAAGCTTAATCTGTGTTCAGACTTCCCTGGGTGTACTCTTTCCCTTAACTAGCAGCTTTGGTTTGTCCAAATCTGGGAAGGGTTTCTAAGGCTGCTGGTGGGGTATTGCTTCTCAAGCAGACACCCCTCTATGTCCAAAGAGAAACATTTGTCATGTGGGGTCATGTTTCTGGGTGTTACAATGGAAGACGTGAGAGGTGACACCTTCTATCCGGTCATTGGAGATGAATCAGGCTGTCTAACAGACTACAGCATACAAGAAAACACCTCACAGAGAATTATGCAGTCATGTCCATCATGGGGAGGGTGAGAAATCCTGGATGACATGAGTTAACCTGCTGCTCGCACAGAGAATGAAGCCTCAGTCCTTGTAGGAACCTGCAGCTTTCTACAGGACGTGGTCCTCCATCCAGTGTCACAGCCCCACACTCCCTAAGTCCTTCTCCTAACCACGTCATCATCTCTTATTCTTTATATAAGCAGTCTGTATGCACTGTTAACTTCTACATCGTCATGGTCCTGAATATTGGTGTTACTGAGTCTCCAACGCTAGAGCTGGTGAGTGAGTAACTAAGGCTCTTTCATGTGGAGTTTTTTCTTGAGTGGCAAATGCAGGCAACTGTGTGTACTCCAGGGGCATTTCTTGCTGAAAAGACCTGTTAAAGTTGAGAATCCAAAAGCATGTCCATGAGTCCTTAGTCACACACACGGCAATATGAGTTCAGGAGAAGGGATCCAGCGTAGCATTGTTTTGTGGACAAGGTCAAAGGCTCCAGACATTCAGGGGTGGGGGCACCATCTTGGGTGTGTCTAGGAGCCACCCAGCACCTGGGCTCTGTGACTGTTTGTCCTGAGAACTGTGACCATCAGGGAAACACAGCCATCAAGGTTCAGTTAGACAAACAGGACTATACAAAGATGGAAGTAAGACATGCACGCTGTTCTCTCGGGAGTCTCCACTGGAAGCGGGTGACCCAGAGTACGGCTTCCTCTGAAACAGTTATCCAGGTTGTACCTTTCAGCACAGCTTCCAAGGGTGCCCCATTAGTGTGAGTCAGGAAAGATTGATCATTTTTCCACTCAGTGTCAGGGAAATGCTCTGAGGGGCACTCAGCCCTGGCAAACAACAGATAAACAGCAATGGTGTAAGAAATATCAGTCCTTCAGCTCAATCAGAAGTGTTGGTGCTGTCAGAATAGATACTTAGCCTCAATTACATCCCATGGCATCTGACACTTTCTCTCTATGAAGCTCTGTGGGGCCAACAAAGTTCCTTTCCCTATAATGAATAAGGAGCTTTCTAGGGACATTTTCTTGATCAGATGCCCCACTCCCAGAACAGTAAGGGGATTCTGTCCCCAGTCCAATGATGGTTTAGTCCTTTCTCTTCCTTTCAAGTGACACATGAGGGTATTGCTATCAAATCTTCATCAGAATTGTCTCTGATGAACACCTGTCCTAAAAAAGACAGTTTCCTGGATAATCAACATGGACATTTGTATGTTTTAAATCAGATGACTTTTTGCACAGACACACATGTGCAGGGCAAAAATTAAATCAGTTGATTTAAACCCTCAGAAATCAAATACACCAGACAGGACGTGATTTAGTGACCAGGAGAGATGAGGTGGGAGAGGGAGTGTGAGTGTGAAGAGAGAAGGATCATGTTAATCAGAAGGTCGTGTTCGTGTTGTTGACAGGGACTCTTCCTGTAGGTGAATGAAACAAGACCAAAGGTTTAGTCGAGTCAACTATGTGACAGCTGACAGAGGTGAGTTTCAGGCAGTAGGGAATAGGAGCTGGTAGTAATCCAGTGCTAGAATCCTGGTGGACCTCAGCACTCCACATCTCAGTGATGTACATGGGAGTCCCTGTGGAATTTGCCCCAGGATGTCCATGAGGGAAAAACTTTCTCACTGGGGATTGATTCTAAGAGTAACGGTTTCAGAATGTATGTTCATTGGAATGGTTCATCTAAAGAAGTTTAAAGTCTCTGTTTTAAAGTTTGTGTTTTCTGAGTTTGTTTCTTCTCCTAATTCCAAAAGGTCTGTCTTTTGGGTCTTCAATAGTTACTTGTTTAATTTTAATTTTATTTTGAAGTAGAGTTGATTAACAGTGTTGTATTGGTTTCTCCTGTACAGCAAAGTGATTGAATTATACATACAGATATGAATATCTGGTTTGGTTTTTTTTTTTTTTTTTTTAGGTTCGTTTCCCTTTTAGATTTTTACGGAGTGTTGCATATAGCTCCCCACATTCTGCAGGAATATCTTTTTGTCTATCCTTCCTGTATGTAATATCTTGCATCTGCTTATCTCAAACTCCTAGCCCTTTTCTTAGCCAACCTCTTCCCTCTTTGCAACCACGAGTTTGTTCTCTACGTCTGTGAGTGTGTTTCAGCTTTGAAAATAACCTCTTCCAAGTCTTATTTTAGATTCCACATATAAGAGATATGTCTTGTTTTTGTCTTTCTCTTTATGACTTACGTCACTTAGTATGACATTCTGTAGGTCCATGTATGTTGCTGCAAATGCCGTGATCTCATTCATTTTTATGGCTGAGTAATAATCTATTGACTGTTTTCAGCATGTCTTTTTTTTTTTCATATTCACTTGCCAGCTGGTGTTTTTATTTGCCTCTTTTCTTTAATTTTTTTCTCAACAGAAAATTAAAGCCCTAGATGTCCATCAGCAGAAGAATGGATAAGAAAGCTGTGGTACATATACACAATGGAGTATTACTCAGGCATTAAAAAGACTATATTTAAATCAGTTCTAATGAGGTGGAGCCTATTATACAGAATGAAGTAAGCTAGAAAGAAAAACACCAATACAGTATACTAATGCATATATATGGAATTTAGAAAGATGGTAACAATGACTCTATATGTGAGACAGCAAAAGAGACACCAGATGTAAACAACAGATTTTTAGACTCTGTGAGAGAAGAGGAGGGTGGGATGATTAGGGAGAATGGCACTGAAACATGTGTAATATCATATGTGAATAGATCACCAGTCCAGGTTCGATGCATGATACAGGATGCTCGTGACTGGTGCACTGGGATGACTCAGAGAGATGGTATGGGGAGGGAGGTGAGAGGGGGGTTCAGAATGGGAAACACATGTACAGCAGTGGTGGATTCATGTTTATGTATGGCAAAACCACCAAAATATTGTAAAGTAATTAGCCTCCAATTAAAATAAATAAATTTATATTAAAGAAAGAAAGAAAATTAAAGCCACACCTTAGCCTAGATTAATGTCATTTTCTAAGGCTGTCTTACTATAGAAAGCTTAAAGATTCCACTAAAAGAAATCACCTTGTGAAAAGGAATATAATTAAAGGGTTATTTCAGAGAATGCAGTTGAAAGGGCTTCACTGGTTCTGTCAACATGATGTGAGATGAAAAACTAATCTTTCAGGAGAGGTGAACTGTCTTTAATCCTGGTTTTCCTGGAGAAGGGTCGTGTATGGACAACCACGAGGTCAGAACTGACAGGAGCCCTAAGTTTCCACCAACTTGTGGTGATTCCTGCTTCTCTCTGATGAGTCTCGCCTGCAAGGTTCCTGCAGGTTGACATGCTCTCACTAAAGATGGTTCAGCATTAATCAACCAACCAGTGTGCAATTTAATATGGCTCCAGAGAAGAGAGATTACCTAATGTAACAAAGTTCTCTAGTGAGAGAATGTAAGTTACTGGGGCAAAAAAAAAACTACCTGTAAAATTTGGCGTATATGAAATTGGCAGAGGTGGTAAAGAACCAACCTGCCCATGCAGGAGATGTAAGAGATGTTAGTTTGATCCCTGGGTCAGGAAGATCTCTTGGAGAAGGAAATGGCAACTTGCCTGGAGAATCCCATGGACAGAGGTGTCTGGTGGGCCAAAGTGCGTTGGGTTGCCAAGAGTCAGACAGCACTGGAGAGACTTATTAGGCATTAAGCAGGAAATAATAGTGTGTCCTTTTTTATTTATTTGATGGTACAGCATTAATAATGGACCATGTCTACTTACAAAAGTGTATCAAGTCACTTTTCTTCACTCCTCTGGACAGTCATCTGTGGAAAAACAAAATGGGAGAAATAAAGGAGCCACCAATTATTACCATTCCACAGTATTTCTAAGGTTTCTTTCTTTCTTTTTCAGTAAAGTATTTTATAAGAGATTACTTTTGGGAGAAGAAATTTTAAATAAGTTGATTTTTTCATGATATTTATATATGTATTTACAATTTACAGGTGAATGATATAGCAGGGAAAAAATATAATTTCATTACCATTATCGATGAAATTAATAATATTTTCTTCTGGAATCCCTTTGTCTCTTGTCTCCTCTTTGAACCTCTCAAAGTCACTGTCTGAAATCTCATCATCTGTGCCTGATAACCAGTGTACAAAAAAGACAGTGTTGTCTCTTAGAACTCACAGAAATGTCTGAATATACATAACAGGAAATCGAATGTGTCAATCAGATCCTCACTTGTATGATTTAAGAGAGCCTCAAACAGTTTCCATGTTCCATGACATAGACATCTGCCATCCTCAGAATTATATTTCATCCATTTCTGCCTCTGTCAGCAGGAGGAACCCAGAGACTTGTAGGTGCTCCATGAATTTGGGACTCAACCCATCACAGTAAGCAACTGACTTGCTTCTTTATCAACTTCCCACAACCTGTATCTGACACTCCTGTCTTGTTCTAGACCCAAATTATTAGGAAACAGGGTTCCCCCCCTTACAAAGACGCATTTACCCCATCACATACCATGTGTGGGACAATTTAGCTGTTAACCCATTATTCTACCGAATTCCTTTTCTGAAATAGACATCTACTGTTTCAATGGCACACACCTCAGTGCTTCTGTGAGGTCATTTGGGGTCAAGTCACTGTTCACAGGAACAAAGCATTGTGATAACAAAACAGGAGGAAGAGTTACAAGATTTTGTTCCAAGGGTTAAAATGCGTGGGAAAACTGATGTAAAATGACATCATTCAGGTCAGCCTCATTATAGCCATGGCCTGAGCTTAGCTGATATATATATATTTTTAAACTGTAAAAGTTCAGTTCAGTTCAATTCAGTTGCTCAATCGTGTCGTTCATGTGACCGCATGAACTGCAGCATGCCAGGCCTCCCTGTCCATCACCAACTCCTGGAATTCACACAAACTCATCTCCATTGAGTCAGTGATGCCATCCAACCATTTCATCCTCTGTTGTCCCCTTCTCCTCCTGCCCCCAATCCCTCCCAGCATCAGGATCTTTTCCAGTGAGTCAACTCTTTGCATAAGGTGGCCAAAGGATTGGAGTTTCATCTTCAACATCAATCCTTCCAATGAATATTCAGGACTGATATCCTTTAGGATGAACTGGTTGGATCTCCTTGCAGTCCAAGGGACTTTCAAGAGTCTTCTTCAACACCACAGTTCAAAAGCATCAATTCTTTGGTGATCAGCTTTCTTTATAGTCCAAATCTCACATCCATACATGACCACTGGAAACCATAGCGTTGACTAGATGGGCCTTTGTTGGCAAAGAAATGTCTCTATTTTTTAATATGCTATCCACGTTGGTCATAACTTTCCTTCCAAGGAGTAAGTATCTTTTAATTTCATGGTGGCAGTCACCATCTGCAGTGATTTTGGAGCCCCCAAAAATAAAGTCAGCCACTGTTTCCCCATCTATTTGCTATGAAATGATGAGACTGGATGCCATTATCTTAGTTTTCTGAATGTTGAGCTTTAAGCCAAATTTTTCACTCTCCTCTTTCTGTAAAATTGCTGTAAAAGTAATTTATTTTTAAAAAATTTAACAGGTTGAGATTATTTTCAGAAGTTTGAAAACTATTTTCAGCCCCTGTTTCTTGGTGGATTACCTTCCAGGATCCTTAGCTCAGTGAACATAAATATCTAGAACTTGTATGCTGAATAGTGAATATTGTCAACACCTCCTGGTTTCTGAATGAAACTACTGACAGGGGACATGTTGCATGACAATGGCAGTGGGATATTAGGATGCCATGTGAAGCGTGAGAGTCACTCAGTCGTGTCCGACCCTTTGTGAACCTGTGGCTATATGGTCCAAGTAATTCTCTAGGCCAGAATGCAGGAGTGGGTAGCCTTTCCCTTCTCCAGGGGATCTTCCCAACCCAGGGATTGAACCCAGGTCTCCTGCATAGCAGGCGGATTCGTTAACAGCTGAGCCACAAGGGACGCCTCATACCAATTATTCCAACCAAATCTGTCTCGTTTCCTTCTTCATCCACGTTGATAAGATGTCCTATTACAGAGTTATGGGACACATGAAGAACTCGACCTTCATTTTGACCCTCATCTGTGAGAGAGAAAAGATACATTTATACAATTCTGCATTCACTTGTCAGTTAGATGTAGTGAGACAGATTTAAGGTACTAAGAAAGATATGTGGGATGACCCAGAAGAATGGTATGGGGAGGAAAGTGGGAGGGGGTTTCAGGATGGGGAACATGTATACACCTGTGGTGGATTCATCTTGATGTATGGCAAAACCAATACAATACTGTAAAGTAATTAGCCTTCAATTAAAATAAATAAATTTAAATTAAAAAAAAGAAAGGTATGTGCTGTATTGATTTGTGTCTGACTCCATGGGTACACTGAATTCTACCGTGGTTATGACAGCAAGGAAAGCAGGCAAGACTTTCCTTCATTCGCACGTTTTCCTAGTTAAGCAGTCACTCCTTGCTGTCTTACTTGGACGCTTTCTAGAACCTGTGTCCTAATGAACCCAAGCAATGTACTTTTTAGTTTATTTCATTATTTAATCAATTTTTGGTTACGCTGAGTCTTTGTCACTGTCCACAGTCTTTCTCCACTTGTGTCGACCGTGGGGCCACTCTCTAGCTGTGAGGGTGGTCCCTGCAGTGGGACCTGCTGCTCCCTGCAGTGGCTTCTCTCTCATGGAAAGAAGAGACTCTGGGGCCCGTGGGCTCAGCAGTCAAAGCTCGTGGGCTCTTAAGTGCCAGGTCAGTAGTTGTGGTGCATGGGTTTAATTTCCCCAGAGCACGTGGGATCTTCCAGAACCAGGGACTGACCTATGTCTCCTGCGCTTGCAATAAATATCTAGAACTTGTATGTGAATAGTGAATATTGTCAACACCTCCTGGTTTCTGAATGAAACTACTGACAGGGGACATGTTGCATGACAATGGCAGTGGGATATTAGGATGCCATGTGAAGCGTGAGAGTCACTCAGTCGTGTCCGACCCTTTGTGAACCTGTGGACTATATGGTCCAAGTAATTCTCTAGGCCAGAATGCAGGAGTGGGTAGCCTTTCCCTTCTCCAGGGGATCTTCCCAACCCAGGGATTGAACCCAGGTCTCCTGCATAGCAGGCGGATTCGTTAACAGCTGAGCCACAAGGGACGCCTCATACCAATTATTCCAACCAAATCTGTCTCGTTTCCTTCTTCATCCACGTTGATAAGATGTCCTATTACAGAGTTATGGGACACATGAAGAACTCGACCTTCATTTTGACCCTCATCTGTGAGAGAGAAAAGATACATTTATACAATTCTGCATTCACTTGTCAGTTAGATGTAGTGAGACAGATTTAAGGTACTAAGAAAGATATGTGGGATGACCCAGAAGAATGGTATGGGGAGGAAAGTGGGAGGGGGTTTCAGGATGGGGAACATGTATACACCTGTGGTGGATTCATCTTGATGTATGGCAAAACCAATACAATACTGTAAAGTAATTAGCCTTCAATTAAAATAAATAAATTTAAATTAAAAAAAAGAAAGGTATGTGCTGTATTGATTTGTGTCTGACTCCATGGGTACACTGAATTCTACCGTGGTTATGACAGCAAGGAAAGCAGGCAAGACTTTCCTTCATTCGCACGTTTTCCTAGTTAAGCAGTCACTCCTTGCTGTCTTACTTGGACGCTTTCTAGAACCTGTGTCCTAATGAACCCAAGCAATGTACTTTTTAGTTTATTTCATTATTTAATCAATTTTTGGTTACGCTGAGTCTTTGTCACTGTCCACAGTCTTTCTCCACTTGTTTCGACCGTGGGGCCACTCTCTAGCTGTGAGGGTGGTCCCTGCAGTGGGACCTGCTGCTCCCTGCAGTGGCTTCTCTCTCATGGAAAAAGAGACTCTGGGGCCCGTGGGCTCAGCAGTCAAAGCTCGTGGGCTCTTAAGTGCCAGGTCAGTAGTTGTGGTGCATGGGTTTAATTTCCCCAGAGCACGTGGGATCTTCCAGAACCAGGGACTGACCTATGTCTCCTGCGCTTGCATGCCGGAAGCCAGCGTGAGGAATCCCACCCGTGACAAGGTCATGTGGCAGAGATTTGATGGGCAAGGACGAGTCAGATCTCAGGTTTTCCCCCTGGCATTTCCTGAGCATGTACCGCCCCCAAAACAAGAATCTGCCTGCTTTTCCACTCTTCTGACACTCTCTGGAAAAAGTCAACTCAGGGCTTTAGTCTTCTGCATTTGAAAGGGTGTTTCAATCCAAAAACCTCTCTAGTGGCTTTCTAGCCTGCCTGCAGGCTGCGCATGTGATTGTTTGAGGCCTCCCGACCTTGGGAGGCACAGGAAGCCTAAAACATCCTAGGAATGTAGGGGCTTCCCAGGAGTCATAATCATTAGAATAGGACTGATTAAAGATTTCACTTGTTGAGCCAATACTTGCTGCCAAATTTTTATTTGTAAGATATAGTTGGTTTATAGATACACAGGTAGTAGACCTGGTATTAGCAATATTAGATCTTTGAGTTAAGTACTTTCTTTGTTATAACTCACTGCACCTTTTTTCTACAGGAATGGTAACTTTATTTAGTCCTTTGAAGGTGATGCAGAGTACAGAAAAAACACTTCTAGGGAAAAGGAGTTTTCTGGTTGATAGACAATTACCCAGGAAGAAAGCCATAAAAATGTTAACAGGCCTCTTGGCCAGAAGGTAATGTAAACCACCTGAGACCTTTTGTATATGGGACGGTTTGCAAAAAGAAAGCCTGATTTGGGGGCTGCTAATGCTGCATAATTTTGTATTATCCATTGATCTCTATGTAAAAAAAAAAAAAGGTATAAAAGGCCTTTCTAGACAATAGAAGGGTGGCTAGTCATTGGAAGGACTGATTTCCCCCGTGTCTCTCTTTACTCTTAATTTAGGCTGAATTTCCATCTGGGCTGTGGAGGCTCACCATGTCTATTTACTTGTCCCGGCTGCTAAGAGCCATAAGTGAGAGAGCCCAGGGCGGGGCACTCTGGGATATTCAAACGGACACCGGTGGCCTAACGTAGATGGTACAAGCTCCTTATCTGGAACTTTATTGGCTTTCCACCTAAGCCAAGTTATTCAGCCTTCTTTTCTCCATCTAAGTTTTCCTCCTATACTATTATTTCCTAATCTAATCTTATACTAATAAATAAATAAGATTTCCTCGCCTAGCCGTCCCTTCTTTGAATCACCCTGGATCCACCGGGGCTGGACCCCGGCACCTGCAGGCAGATTCTTACCAATGGACCACTAGAGAAGTCCCTTACTGTGTTTTCAGCAGTAGGAGCCTCTTTTTCAAACCACAATTCAAAACTTCTTTGTATTTTTCTTAACCCAGCCATGGAACTGATTTCTCTTGACCAAAATGAACTTACCATTCACGAGCTTGCTTTGCTGAGTGCCTAGCTTGTGCCAGGCATGGTTTGAACACTTTACAATAATTACTGCATTTTCACTGTCCCTCAGTCTGAGCTCTCTGTGCTCAGACAGAGAGCACAGCCATAGACATTGCTGTGAAGACAGCTTACCTGCTGGGATGCTGGGACAGGCAGGCAGTGACCATCTCGGGGAGCTCCATCACCACCTGGAGAAGGCTGCCCTTCCAATCTGCCCTGCCTGAACACTCTGCCCCTTGTGTCTGGACAAGAAGGAACTCTGATCCATTGTGTGTCATGTCTAAACCCTCTATATCCATTCTCTCTCTCTGCTGGCCTCCATTGCACCTGATTGGAATCACTCAGCAAGATGGGATGTAAAACCGCCAAGCCGTGTTCCTGAAACATGGACACACTACTTTCAGCTCATTGTCTGAAACACTGAAAATTCTTAGTGTGTTTGAAAAAAAAAAAAATAGTAGCCAAAGCAGCTTCCCATCTCATAGTCCCAAGAAGTGTATTCAAATTTCCTAAGGGATGCTGAGTCTGGAAAACATGGGTCACAGTGGGAAAATTTAGTTATGTACGGATGTGACAGTTGGACCATAGAGAAGTCTGTGTCGAAGAATTGATGCTTTCAAACTGTGGTGCTACAGAAGATTTGTGAGCATCCATGGAGGGCAAGGAGATCAAGCCAGTCAATCCTAGAAAAGAGCAACCCTGAATATTCACTGGAAGGATTGATGCTGAAGCTGAAGCTCCAATCCTTTGATCACCTGATGCAAAGATTCAACTCGTTGGAAAAGACTGTGATGCTTAGAAAGGTTGAGGGCAGGAGGATAAAGGGGCAGCAGAGGATGAAATTGTGGATGGCGTTACCGACTCAATGGACATGAGTCTGAGCCAACTCCAGGACATAGTAAAAGAACAGGGAGGCCTGGAGTGCTGCAGTTCATGGCATTGCAGAGAGTCAGACATGAGGAAGCAACCGAGCAACAACCACAAATGCAGGGCCTCAGATTATCAGTGACCCCCTGTGGTTAACCAGGACTTCACAAAGGTGGGCATTGCAGCATCACCGAATCCTCTGTGAAGGTAATGTGGGCAATAGGACAGTGAGAATACTTTTATCTTTCGGATGTCAGGTCTCTATCAAGGCCACTGATTGTGTGCTGTGCTTAATGTGGGTACACCTCACAGTACCTAAAACAGAGCTAGGGAGTAGCACTTGCGAGAGACCTTACCGGAAGGCCTGCTATTCTCTCTCCCGTCTTTAGTCACTCTGCCAAAATCCAGCTAAAAAGGATTACAACAGTGGAGAAAAGACAAGACACTGGAAAGCATTCATGATTCGGCCAAAGGAAAAAGTAATACAGGAAAAAGAAAATGAAAGCATAGTTTAAAAATCATCAAACATTAGAAGTTATGGATGAAAGGGTAGGGAAATGTTTCAGGCCTAAATGTGACTGCTTTGTGCTCATAGACACTGTGCCACTGGTCACTTTAGGCAGGGTTGCAATCACAGAAGTTCAGTTCAGTCTCTCAGTCGGGTCTGACTTGCAATCATATAGTGATGTATTTAAATGTTAATCAAATATGTATCCCTTGTGTGCGATGTCCATTCGGCCGTGTCCAGCTCTTTACAACCCTGTGGGCTGTAGCCCTCCAGGCTCCTCCGTTCAAGGGGTTCTCGAGGCAAGAATATTGGAGTGAGTTGCCATGCCCTTCTCTGGGGAAATCTTCCCAGGGATCAAACCCATATCTCTTCTGCCTCCTGCATTATCAGCTGGGTTCTTTACCACTAGCATCACCTGGGAAGCCTGTACCTCTTAGGCCATTAATGTACCTCCTCATTTAAAATCAGGAATGATGTTTAGAATCCTCATAAAGAACTTAGGGATGTCCGTGCTAGCCAGCATTCCCATTGCTTTGAACAGAAGCCGATGTTATGACTGAAGTCAGGACGATTTTGTTGGATTTAAACTCTTCCATTGCAATTGTATGGATTAGGATCTTTTATGATTGTTTTTAAAATGTGAGTGACACACTGATGTGCGAACTCAAGATA
Source organism: Aepyceros melampus (assembly GCA_006408695.1). Taxonomy (NCBI): domain Eukaryota; kingdom Metazoa; phylum Chordata; class Mammalia; order Artiodactyla; family Bovidae; genus Aepyceros; species Aepyceros melampus. The sequence goes on from SJXQ01012531.1 coordinate 29,167, forward strand.
GACCCTTGAGATGCCACTTCACAGACGGTTGTGAATTCTCTGTGAGAATCCTATGGAATATGAATTCTGCACTTGTGCTTAGGCTCATTATTCTTGTCATTGAGTAGCTAAATCATGTCCGAATCTTTGCAACTCAATGGACATTAACACACAAAGCACCTCTGTCCTTTGCTATCTGCCAGAATTTGTCAAATTCATGTCCTTTGATGCGGTGATGCTGACTATCCATCTCATCCTTGGTCACCCCCTTTTGCCTTCAGTCTTTCCCAGCATCAGGGTCTTTTACACTGAATGGGCTCTTCCAATGAGGTGGTCAAAGTATGGGAGCTTCAGCATCAGTCCTTCCAATGAATATTTAGCATTGATTTCCTTTAGAATTGGCTGGTTTCATCTCCGTGAAGTCCAAGGGACTCTCAAGAGTTTTCTCCAACACCACAGTTCAAAAGCATCAATTCTTCAATGTTCAACCTTCTTTATCATGTGACTCACTTCTGTTCATGACTACAGGAAAAACATCACCACTTTGATGATACAGACCTTTGTTGGCAAAGTGATGTCTGTGCCTTTTAATACACTGTCTAGGATTGTCATTGCTTTTTTCCCAAGGAGCAGGCGTCTTTTAATTTCATGGCTGCAATCAATGTCTGCAATGATTTTTGGGCACAAGAAAATGAAAATTGTCACTGGTTACACTTTTTCTATTTGTCATGAAGTAATAGTATTGGAGAGATTGGGAGCAAGGGGAGAAGGGGACGACAGAGGATGAGATGGCTGGATGGCATCACTGACTTGATGGAAGTGAATCTGAATGAACTCTGGGAGATGGTGATGGACAGGGAGGCCTGGCGTGCTGCGATTCATGGGGTCGCAAAGAGTCAGACACGACTGAGCGACTGAACTGAACTGAACTGAATAGTATTGGATGATACCACCCTTATGGCAGAAATTGAAGAACTAAAGAGCCTCTTGATGAAAGTAAAAGAGAAGAGTGGAAAAGTTGGCTTAACGCACCACATTCAGAAAAGTAAGATCATGGCATCCGGTCCCATCACTTCATGGCAGATAGATGGGGAAACAGTGGAAACAGTGGCTGACTTATTTTTCTGGGCTGCAAAATCACTGTGGATAGTGACTACAGCCATGAAATTAGAAGACGCTTACTCCTTGGAAGGAAAGTTATGACCAACCCAGACAGCATATTGAAAAGCAGAGACATTACTTTGCCAACAAAAGTCCATCTAGTCAAGGCTATGGTTTTTCCAGTAATCATGTATGGATGTGAGGCTTGGACTATGAAGAAAGCTGAGCGCAGAAGAATTGATGCTTTTGAACGGTGGTGCTGGAGAAGACTCTCGAGAGTCCCTTGGACTGCAAGGAGATCCAACCAGTCCATCCTAAAGAAGATCAGTCCTGGGTGTTCATTGGAAGGACTGATATTGAAGTTGAAACTCCAGTACTTTGGCCACCTGATGCAAAGAGCCGACTCATTTGAAAAGACTCGGATGCTGGGAAAGATTGAGGGCAGGAGGAGAAGGGATGACAGAGGATGAGATGGTTGGTTGGCATCACCGACTCAGTGGACATGAGTCTGGGTGGACTCCAGGAGTTGGTGATGAATAGGGAGGCCTGGCGTGTTGCAGTTAATGGGGTCACAAAGAGTCAGACACGACTGAGCGACTGAACTGAATACTACTGGATGCTCTGATCTTATTTTTGAATGTTGAGCTGTAAGACAGATTTTTCACTCTCTTCTTTCACCCACATAAAAAAGGCTCTTTTGTTCCTCTTCTCGTTCTGTCATAAGAGTGGTATCATCTGCTTATCTGATGTTACTGACATTTCTCTCAGCAACCTTGATTGCAACCTGTGGTTCATGCAGCCTGGCATTTTGCATGATGTACCCTGCATATAAATTAAGCAGGGTGATAGTATACAGCCTTGACATACTTTTCCTCAATTTTGAACTAGTCCATTGCTCCATGTCTGATTCTAACTGTTGCTTCTTTGCCTGCATACAGGGTCTCAGGAGGCAGGTAAGGTGGTCTGGTACTCCCATCTCTTACAGAATTTTCCACAGCTTCTTGTGATTCGCGGTGAAAAGCTTTAGCATAGTCAATGAAGGAGATATTTTTCTCGAATTCCCCTGTTTTCTGCACGATCCAGAGAATGATGGCAATTTGATCTCTTGTTCCTCTGCGTGTACAGGACCCAGATTGTGCCTATGGAACTTCATGGTTCTCTTACTTCTGAGGCCTAGCTTGATGGATTTTGAGTGATACCATGCTGCTGCTAAGTCACTTCAGTCATGTCTGACTCTTTGCTACCCCATAGATGGCAGCCCAAGAGGCTCCCCTGTCCCTGGGATTCTCCAGGCAAGAACACTGGAGTGGGTTGCCATTTCTTTCTCCAATGCATGAAAATGAAAAGTGAAAGTGAAGTTGCTCAGTCATGTCCGACCCTCAGTGACCCCATGGACTGCAGCCCACCAAGCTCCCCCATCCATGGGATTTTCCAGGCAAGAGTACTGGAGTGGGGTGCCATCACCTTCTCCAATGCAGAAACTGAAAAGTGAAAATGAAGTCACTCAGTACTGGTATGGAAATGAGTGCAATTGTATGGGAGTTGGGGCAGAGTTTGGCACTGCCCTTCTTTGGAATTGGAATGAAACTTGACCTTTTCCAGTTCTATGGCCTCTGCTGAGTTTTCCAAATTTGCTGACGTAGTGAGTGCAGCATTTTAACAGCATCATCTTTTCGGATTTGGAATAGGTCCACCTGAATTTTGTCACCTCCACTAGCTTTGTTCCCAGTAATGCTTCCTAAGGCCCACTTGACTTAACAGTCTAGGATGTCTGGCTCTAGTCTTGGTGAGTAACACTCAGTCTAGTGGAGATATTCCAGTCCAATTGTTAGTAGGAGTAGAATTCAGGTGTATGGAGCTATTGAAGAAAGTTGAGATCAAGATTTCCACCCAAACATATTCTTACCAGTGAAATACCCATACTTACATTCAGCAGTATAAGTGAGATTTTGTTGCTTCTGTGCTGTTTCGTGTTATTTTATGCATTCTCCATTTGACCTTAGAAACAAAGCATATTCAAATTGGTTTATTAAAATAAGAATTTGATGCATATTAGGATTCTTTTTGTATCACAGCCAAAAATGCATGTCAGTTATCACCTTAGTGCCTGTGAAAAATGCGACCTTCAAAAGAAAAGGAATATGTTGTTTAAGACCCACTAACTATCAAGTGACAAGGATGGTTTGTATACACATTCAAAGCAACTAGTAGTTCCATGCAAATGCAAAACAGGTTGTGTGTAAAGCCAATACCTTGGAGAAATCTAGAATTTTAGAGAAAACAAAAACAAGAAAAAGAGCAACTATTTCTTTGGTATCGTTTCTGAAAACTGAGAGGCAAAGCCATTATCTCAGGCCCTGGGGCTTCTCAAAACCCTGGTAGTGGTTCATTAGAGAATAGGAGAGCCAAATATCACAAAGACGTAGAGGAAGGATGCTTACTTTTCTCAAAACGCACACTCTTCTTCCATTGAAATTCCAGGAGAGGATTAAACATTGAAGACCCATACATGTATGCAGGCACATGACACACACACACACACACACACACACATAAGCAAGCACACAAGGACATATGTGTGTCTGCATAATATGCTTATATGACATAAGGAAATTATACATATATATCACATGATAAGTGTATATTGTCACCGATACAACAGAAAAGTTTGGGTGACTTTTTATGGGTCCTCTGTGCATATACGTGAGAGAAGGTGTTATTTGGCACATAGTAGGTGCCTCAGATGGTAAAGCATTAGCCTACAATGTGGGAGACCCAAGTTCAATCCCTGAGTTGGGAAGACCCCCTGGAGAAGGGAATGGCAACCCACTGCAGTACTCTTGCCTGGAAAATCCCATGGACAGAGGATCCCAGTTCATGGGGTCGCAAAGAGTCGGACATGACTAAGCGACTTCACTTTCACTTTCACATGTGAACACAAGCCAAATATTAAAGGGCAAGACAAATTGGATTAGTTTTTGAAAGGACACCTTGGAAAAGAATGTCCATAATGGATTGAGCTCCCTCTTCTTAGTCATTGGTCAAATGCGTTGACATTACTGGAAACAACACAGCATGGGAACAAAATAATTTTCCAATAACTGTAAAACTTTATCTACGCAAACAAGCCCTTTCAGTTGGCTTGAAAAACATGACGCCTTGCTCATGCAGAAGCTGAGATACACTTTCAAAACATGGTGCTGAGTGGTAGATACCAGGGAAAATGAGGCAGAGCGTCTAATTTTGTCATCTGAAGTTTCAGAAGAGGTGAGATTAAGCAAGTTAGCTCTTGCCTGTTGCCCGATGGGGTGGACACTTAATGATAAGTGAAGCAAAGCAACAATGATGGGGAAATTTTAGACCTTGAAATAAAATGTTTGTTTTTTTGTGCTGGGTCTTGATGGCTCCTCTAGTTGAGGGCCAAGGGCTGTGCCTTAGTTGCAGAGCCCAGGCCTCTCAGCGTGGCGGTTTTATTTTTGCGGAGCTTGTGCTCCAGAGTACAGGCTTGATATTTGTGGCATCATGCATAGACTCTCCCCGGCATGTGGGATCTTCCCGGCCCAGGGACCGAACCCTTGTCTCCTGCGTTGGCAGGTGGATTCTTACCCACTGAGCCACTACGGAAGCCCAGAGTTTTATATCTTGATGGTGGAGATGGTGAAACATTTGTGTACATGTGAACGCTCATTGAACTGTGCCCTTCACAAAGGAGCAAATAATTCCACATAAATACACTTCAGTAAAGATTGATTTCAGAAAGTGTGGCTGCATGACAAGTTAAACATAGGGCACAATAACTGTAAAAACTGCAGAGGGAAATAATAAGTTTTCTTTTAAAAAATTAGTGAAAAGAGGCAAATGTGTCTCCCAGGATAGAATGCTGCATGTGTGTGTGTGTGTGTGTGTGTGTGTGTGTGAGTGTATGAGTGAGTAAGTCTGTTTCTGTATGTGGTTGTAATTCAGTTGTATGTATACTCTCCTAGCTCAGATGGTAAAGAATCTCCCTGTAGTGCGGGAGACTTGAGTTCAATATCTGTGTCAGGAAGATTCCCTGACACAGGGAATCTTAGAGTGGGAATGACCACCCACTCCAAGATTCTTTCCTGGAGAATTCTATGAACAGAGGAGCCTGGGGGCTACACTGTCTATGGGGTCGCAAAGAGTCAGACACGCCTGAATGACTAACACAACATGCATTCCATACTATGAAATATATACATATATAATATATAAGCAGCTATATACACGTGTGAACCAATATCTCTAAGCATAAAGCTTTTAGTTGTTTTTTCTTGATATTTGTATTCCTCAAAATACATATCTGAGTTTGCATTCTTTTTATGGAGAATAAGTGTCCAGAAAACTTGTGTCGGTTTCTGCCATACTTGCGTGCTCTCGATGAAGCAGCTGCAGTATAATGGACATTCCATGAACGGTACTTAAGACAGAGTGTGTTTAATTCCTCAGCCGTGTCCATTCCTTGTGACCCCAAGGACTGTAGCCTTCCAGACTCCTCTGCCCATAGGATTCTCCAGGCAAGAATGTGGACTGGGTTGGCATTCCCAACCCAGGGATCAGACTCATCTCTCGTATGTTGCCTGCCTTTCCAGGTACATTCTTTACCCCTAGTACCACCTGGGAAGCTCATTTGGGATGGTCACGGGTTTTGTAAATTCAGTGGTCATGAAATCTCCCGTGAGGAAGCTCTGCAGAGCAGAGCTCACTGTGTGCTCTCCCCCTGCTCTCAGCTTCTGGACTCAGTGGAAAACGTCTCTTACAAATTCCGCAGGGAGGGGTCAAGCCCCTGGTGGGGACTGTGGGCTTCAAGCACAAGAGCTTCTCCCCGCTTCTGTGTCTGTCTTTCCTTTAATGAGTTGATGCCAGTGGAGCTTCTGGGACCCCTCCCTCTAAGCGAAAGCTCCAGGACATTCCTTGGAGGCTCACAAGGAATCTGCTCTCCAGGCCCCATCTCAGAGACCCTGCTCAGGCCCACAACTCAGGGTGCCTTGCTTCAACATCATTCAGAGAGTTCCCTGCTGATGGGGAAGCCACACCCTCCCTCAGCTCAGAGATTTGTGTGTGTTTTCCTTCTGGGTTATTTTTACTTACTTGATATAAAAGTCGACGTCTACTGTGTTGTCTGCATTAAACTGAATGTAACGTGCGTAAATGTGAAATGGCCCATTCTCAGTGATCTTCTCAATGTTACTGGATGCAATGTAATGGGTTCTCCTTTCTCCTGAAAACTGAAATCAAAATTCCTATTAAGAATCTGGTCCACATGTGAAATAGATCGCCAATCCAGGTTTGATGCATGAGATAGAGCGCTCAAGGCCGGAGCACTGGGATGACCCAGAGGGATGATATGGGGAGGGACTTGGGAGGGGGCTCCAGGATGGGGAACACATGTACACCCGTGGCAGATTCATGTCAATGTATGACAAAAACCACTACAATATTTTAAAGTCATTAGCCTCCAATTAAAGTAAATTAATTAATTAAAAAAAGAGAGAATCTAGCCCATCTCTGTTAATTCTGCCCGACATCATCCTTCAGGAGTTTCCCGTCTTTCCACTTGGACAGAAGTTATCTACCTTTATGAATACAGCCTAGGTATAAAATCATGTGAAAACTCAAGTCAACTAAAGGAAGGAGCTGAGGCATTACTGAGATAGCTTGAGCTGGGTAAAGGAAGGAGCTGAGGCATTACAGAGATAGCTTGGGCTGCCTTGTCAAATCCAAGAGCCCTAGTCAACAGCCATGAGATCTTCCTTCTGTTTTACAAGAGCAGTGGACATGCATGAGAGCCAGTTAATAGATGGTAGAGATGATTTGAAGACCACATGGAACAGGTATAGAGCCAGTGAGTGAAGCAATTTTGAGTTGCAGGGAGACAGCTAGACTTAGGAATCCACAGGACCAAACCCCAAAATGGACACACACATATACCCCCAAGACCTCCCAGCTTGCACCCCAGGTACCGATTTGAGAAGTAGCTGAGCTTCACCTAAGCAGACCAAGGACAGTAGTGAGCAGCAGAACCTTCATTTTGCTGGCTCTTCTTCTGTAGAAGCTGGGGGTGTTCCAGTTGTCAGAGAGGATGTGAGATTGCTGCCATTTTTATAACCAACATCTCTTGGTGTGATGGGTCATGAGCCAATGTTTGTTCCTCATATGACCAAAGTTACACAGATGTCATCTTCAGTATCCTGGTTGGCAGGGATAAGGTTTTCTGGCATTCTGTCATGTTAATAATGAGGTTTGTTTTAAGAGAGGCTGGTGCGGACATGGAGTTTTGACTGAGTAAGTGAAAAATCTCGGTACACATGTCATCTTTCAAAGTCAGAAATATTTATTTTTCTTTATGTCTTGAGATCAAAAATGGAAAAAGCTATCCAGGGTACATAGAAGTTGTCCCCCTCTCTTATATTGTTTCCTTAATATGGAGAGAGTGTTTAAAATTTATTATCTAAAAGTAAAGATCAATTTTGTGGGCTAGCCAAGGAAAATCCATTTCTTAAGAGACTGTTGGAAAGCCTCCTATTTCTGAAGTGAGGAGCACATGGGCAGAATGCGTTTATCACCTCTCTTGCACCAAAGCAGGCTCTTTCCTCCTTATAACTGGGAGAACGATCCGCTCAAATGCCCATAAACCTCGTCTGAAAAAAGCATGTCAACAATTAATTTTCGTTACTCCTTTTCCAGACACCATTTACCCATCTAATCTCTAATGTAGTATTTACTCACTGACTCAATTGTTTTTCTGGGTGAGCACAAAATTAGGACAGTAGTTCTCATAATATTTAGAATTTTGAATGGAGAAAATTTATTTCCTCACTCTATGAAGTGAAATCGCTCAGTCGTGTCCGACTCTTTGTGATCCCATGGACTGTAGCCTACCATGCTCCTCCATCCATGGGATTTTCCAAGCAAGAGTACTGGAGTGGATTGCCATTTCCTTCTCCAGAGGACCTTCCCGACCCAGGGATCAAACCCGGGTCTTCTGCATTGTAGGCAGATGCTTTACCGTCTGAGCTACAAGGGAAGTCACTCTATAGTTCTAGTTATTTTCAAGGCCACATAAAGGTCAACAGAACCTGTTTTTCATATTTTTTAATCAAATTTTTACTTATGTTCATCTTCATTGATCATAGTTCATCAAATGAATACACTAAAAGATTAATTTTGTTCTGAGTATAGAAATGAAGAAGCAGTGAGTTTCGGGATTCTCAAGTCAGCTAAGAGAAAACCCCTTGAGAGCTAACCCAGGACTGGCTACTTCCAGGACAAATCAGAGCTCATGATTCTTCTATTCAAGTGAAATCAGACCTTTGAGGAGGGCTTCTGTCAAGAATATTTTCAGCTCACACCTTCAATTGATCCTTTCCCTCGTGGCTCACATGGAACTTCAGTATTATCTTTTGTTTTCTCTTTGTCTTTTCTTCCATTTTCTTCTTCTTTTTTTTAACTTATTTTAATTGGAGGCTAATTACTTTACAATATTGTATTGGTTTTGCCATGCATCAACATGAATCTGCCACAGGTGTACATGTGTTCCTCATCCTGAACCCCCTCTCACCTCCCTCCCCATACCAAAGGAAATAATCACCAAGTCCGAGAAACTCAGAGAGTCTTCTGGTTTCAATATTACATTTTTCTCTTTCATTAGCACATTCCTCTGTATATAGCCTGTTGCAGTTTCGGCTGTGAAATCTGTGTGATAGAAGAGTTTCATGTCTCAAAATATGATGAATTGATTTCCTATTTTTGGTCTTTGATCCACATAATAATGTCTTTTTTTTTTTTTTTTTTTTTGGCTGTTTGTTAACTTTGGCTGCACCAAGAAGCCTGTAGATTCTTAGTTCTCCAACCAGGAATAGAACCTGTACCCAGGGCAGTGAAAGTGCAGAATTGTAACTGGTGGACCCCCAGGAAAGTCCCTGAATCAGATAATTTCCAGCAGGGATGTGACCCCAGCTAACACCCTTTATTCTCCCATCATCACCCTTCCATCTCTGTCTCTGCACTTCCAGCATTTTCAGGTTTTTCTTTGAGGTTCACACCAACATGTGTCCTTGAGACTGTATCCTAACACCATCCCATCTTAGGAAGGCCTCATTATCTTCCAGTTCAGTTGTCGCGCAGTCGTGTCTGACTCTTTGCGACCCCATGAATCGCAGCACGCCAGGCCTCCCTGTCCATCAGCAACTCCCAGAGTTCACCCAGACCCACGTCCATTGAGTCCATGATGCCATCCAGCCATCTCATCCTCTGTCGTCCCTTTCTCCTCCTGCCCCCAATCCCTCCCAGCATCAGGGTCTTTTGCAATGAGTCAGCTCTTCGCATAAGGTGGCCAAAGTACTGGAGCTTCAGTTTTAGCATCATTCCTTCCAAAGAAATCCCAGGGTTGATCTCCTTCTGAATGGACTGGTTGGATCTCCTTGCAGTCCAAGGGATTCTCAAGAGTCTTCTCCAACACCACAGTTCAACAGCATCAATTCTTCAGCACTCAGCCTTCTTCACAGTCCAACTCTCACATCCATACATGACCACAGGAAAAACCATAGCCTTGACTAGACGGACCTTAGTCGGCAAAGTAATGTCTCTGCTTTTGAATATACTATCTAGGTTGGTCATAACTTTTCTTCCAAGGAGTAAGCGCCTTTTAATTTCATGGCTGCAGTCACCATCTGCAGTGATTTTGGAGCCCAAAAAAACAAAGTCTGACACTGTTTCTACTGTTTCCCCATCTATTTCCCATGAAGTGATGGGGCCAGATGCCATGATCTTCGTTTTCTGAATGTTGAGCTTTAAGCCAACTTTTACAAGAGTCTTCTCCAACACCACAGTTCAAAAGCATCAATTCTTCTGCGCTCAGCCTTCTTCACAGTCCAACTCTCACATCCATACATGACCACAGGAAAAACCATAGCCTTGACTAGACGGACCTTAGTCGGCAAAGTAATGTCTCTGCTTTTGAATATACTATCTAGGTTGGTCATAACTTTTCTTCCAAGGCGAAATTAAACCTCAGTTACTCTAAGAGATTATTGCATAGTTGTGATAATCCTGTTGTCTTCTATTCATCTCATTCTGCCCTTCCCTCACTGTGTTCTCAAGTTTGTTCTGTATATCTGTGTCTCCATTCCTTCCCTGCAAGTAACAGGTAGCTGGTGAGAAGTTACAGTAAAAGAGGGAGCCCAGTGAAGTATTTTATGATGACAATGAATGAGGACTGATGCTAGATTGTTCTTTTCTTTTGAACTTTTTTATTTTGTATTGGGGTATAGGCAATTAACACTGTTGTGATGGAGTGAGGGGGCTCACAAGGGAGGTGATGTATGTTTCATTATGGCTGATTTGTATTGTATTATGACATAAACCAGGATAAGATAATTTATGCCAAAAAAAAATCCTATGGTTTTGTATCAAAGGGAAGTCATATGGCCTTTAATACAAATGATTTCATTAGTAGCGGTCAAAAAACAGGTAGTTGCTTCCTTGGTGGCTCAGAGGGCAAAGCATCTCTCTGCAATGCAGGAGACCTGGCTTCATTCCCTTGGTTGGGAAGACCCGTGGAGAAGGAAATAGGAACCTACTCCAGTATTCTTGCCTGGAGAATCCCATGGATGGAAGAGCCTGATAGGCTACAGTCCCTGGGTTTACAAAGAGTCGGACATGACTGAGCTACTTCACTTTCTTTTCAGTTCAGTCGCTCAGTCGTGTCTGATTCTGTGACCCCATGGACTGCAGCATGCCAGGCTTCCCTGTCCATAACCAACTCCCTGAGCTTACTCAAACTCAGGTCCAGTGATGTTATCCAACCATCTCATCCTCTGTTGTCCCCTTCTCCTTCTGCCTTCAATCTTTTGCAGCATCAGGATCTTTTCCAAAGAGTCAGTTCTTCACATCAGGTGGCCAAAGTATTGGAGTTTCAGCTTCAGCATCAGTCCCTCTAATCGATATTCAGGACTGATTTCCTTTAGGAGGAACTGGTTTGATCTTGCAGTCCAAGCGACTCTCAAGAGTCTTCTCCAACACCACAGTTCAAAAGCATCAATTTTTTGGTGCCCAGCTTCTTCATAATCCAACTCTCACATTCATACATAACTACCTATAAATAAAGAGAGAGCCATCTTACACAAATATTTCTCCTGTAACCCCCCTAAAATAATGCTAAGCTATGCCTGGTACAGCTTCCTTGTATCTCCTTCTGAAATTAATTTAGGTTTGTGTAACTTTGGAAACAGTGGCTGACTTTATTTTTTGAGGTTCCAAAATCACTGTTGATAGTGATTGTAGCTATGAAATTAAAAGACGCTTACTCCTTGAAAGGACAGTTATGACCAACTTAGACAGCATATAAAAAAGCAGAGACATTACTTTGTCAACAAAGGTCCATCTAGTCAAGGTTATGGTTTTTCCAGTGGTCATGTATGGAAGTGAGAATTGGACTATAAAGAAAGCTGAGCGCAGAAGAATTGATGATTTTGAAATGTGGTATTGGAGAAGACTCTTGAGAGTCCCTTGGACTGCAAGGAGATCCTACCAGTCCATTCTGAAGGAGATCAGTCCTGGGTGTTCATTGGAAGGACTGATGCTGAAGCTGAAACTCCAATATTTTGGCCACCTCATGTGAAGAGTTGACTCACTGGAAAAGACCCTGATGCTGGGAGGGATTGGAGGTAGGAGAAGAAGGGGATGACAGAGGATGAGGTGGTTAGATGGCATCAATGACTCAATGGACACGAGTTTGGGTAAACTCCGGGAGTTGGTGATGGACAGGGAGGCCTGGCGTGCTGGGGTTCATGGGGTCGCAAAGAGTCAGACATGACTGAGCAACTGAACGGAACTGAACTTTGAAGCCTTTTCATACTGTAAGGGCTTCATAAGGCTTCAAAGCTAGTGGAGGTGATGGAATTCCAGTTGAGCTATTTCAAGTCCTCAAAGATGATGCTATGAAAGTGCTGCACTCAATATGCCAGCAAATTTGGAACACTCAGCTGTGGCCACAGGACTGGGAAAGGTCAATTTTCATTCCAATCCCAAAGAAAGGCAATGCCAAAGAATGCTCAAACTACCACACAATTGCGCTCATTCACACAGTAGGAAATTAATGCTCGAAATTCTCCAGCTAGACTTCAAAAATACATGAACTATGAACTTCCAGATGTTCAAGCTGGTTTTAGAAAGGCAGAGGAACCAGAGACCAAATGGCCGACATCCACTGGATCATCAAAAACGGAAGTCAGTTCCAGAAATATACCTATTGCAGCTTGACTATGCCTAAGCCTTTGTGTGGATCACAACAAACTGTGGAAAATTCTTAAATATTTGAGAATACCAGACCACCTGACCTGCTTCTTGAGAAATCTGTATACAAGTCATGAAGCAACAGTTAGAACTGGACATGGGACTACAGACTGGTTTCAAATAGGGAAAGGAGTACTTCCAGGCTGTATATTGTCACCCTGCATATTTAACTTCTATGCAGAGTACATCATGAGAAATGCTGCGCTGGAGGAAGTACAAGCTGGAATCAAGATTGCTGGGAGAAATATCAATAATCTCAGATATACTGATGGCAGAAACCGAAGAAGAACTAAAGAGTCTCTTGATAAAAGTGAAAGAGGAACGTTGAAAAAACTGGCTTAAAATTCAACATTTAGAAAACTAAGATTAAGGCATTTGGTCCCATCATTTCATGGCAAATAGATGGGGAAATAGTGGAAACAGTGGCAGACTTTACTTTTTAGGGCTCCAAAATCAGTGCAGATTGTGACTGCAGCCATGAAATTATAAGATACTTACTCTTTGGACCAACTCCTATGACCAACTCCTATGACAAACTTAGCCAACATATTAAAAAGCAGAGACATTATTTTGCCAACAAAGTTCCATCTAGTCAAGGCTATGGTTTTTCCAGTAGTCATATATGGATATGAGAGTTGGACTATAAAGAAAGCTGAGCCCTGAAAAATTTATGCTTTTGAACTGTGGTGTTGAAGAAGACTCCTGAGAGTCCCTTGGACTGCAAGGAGATGAAACCAGTCCATCCTAAAGAAAATCAGTCCTGAATATTCATTGGAAGGCCTGATGCTGAAGATGAAATTCCAATATTTGGCCATCTGAAGTGAAGAACTGGCTCATTTGAAAAAAAAACCCTGATGCTGGGAAAGACTGAAGGCGGGAGGAGAAGGGGACAATAGAGGATGAGGTGGTTGGATGGCTTCACCGACTCAATGAAACATGAGTTTGAGTCAACTCCGTGTGTTGGTGATGGACAGAGAGGCCTGGTGTGCTGCAGCCCATGGGGTTGCAAAGAGTAAGATAAGACTGAGCCACTCAACTGAACTGAACTGAACTTTGAAGCCTGTCTCTCCCAGTTAATTAATTTTGTTTTACTTGTCTGTTTTCTCTGTAACCACTGCTTTTACATCTTCGATTGCACAACTCCTGTCTAAACAGTGCAAGCAAGCTATTGACCTTGGCTACTAAAAGCTCCAGGTTCCATCTAGAATTCATGGGCAGTGTTGCAATGTAGTAGCATTTAAGTTGAGATAATAAATCATAAGTCCAGTTTTTTTAAAGGAAATAATTGCATATGTAACTTGTATTACCACAAAGATCTGTTTAAATGTTTATGTATTTACTCATTTATTTGTCCAAATCAGGTCTTAGTTTCAGCACATGGGATCTTTGTTTCATTATGGAGAGGTCTTTACTTCTGGTGTACAGACTCTCTAGTTGTGTTACCAACAGGCCAATGAATCTGAGAGACAAGGTATTGAGGCAAGGTTGGAGAAGACTCTTGAGAGTCTCTTGGACTGCAAGGAGATCCAACCAGTCCATTCAGAAGGAGATCAGTCCTGAGTGATCTTTGGAAGGAATGATGCTAAAGCTGAAACTCCAATACTTTGGCCACCTGATGCGAAGAGTTGACTCATTGGAAAAGACTCTGATGCTGGGAGGGATTGGGGGCAGGAGGAAAAGGGGATGACAGAGGATGAGATGGATGGATGGCATCACTGACTCGATGGACGTGAGTCTGAGTGAACTCCAGGAGTTGGTGATGGACAGGGAGGCCTGGCATGCTGCGATTGATGGGGTCGCAAAGAGTCGGACACGACTGAGCGACTGAATGATACAACTTTATTCAGAAAGCATGCTGACCAAGAAAATGGCAGACTAATGTCCCAAAGTAACTGTCTTCTCAGGGTCTGGATGCCCAGTTCTTATATAGACCCAGATGGAGAGAAGCAATGACGAACCAAAGTGAAAAGTAGAGTAGAGAACTGGAGACAGTGAGGAAGTCAAGTAAGAAGGGTCTTCTGTCTTGCAAAATATCTCCTGGTAGGGCCAGCCTTTGAAAGCAGTGTGTTCATCTCTCTTTTCAGAGGTAGGCAAGGTCAGATTATCTGCCTCTGAACTGAACAAAGGCACTTTCGTTTACCATTAGAATAATCATAACAGTGTGATCTATATATGGGAAGAAGCAATAAGGAAAAATGTCCCCTGCATTAAAGTTAGCCAGAATCCAGAGAATTTTTAATTTTTGATGGGGCCTCATCCAAAACTTAACACCTGGAGTGGCACATGGAGAATTTTTGCCTGAACTGAACAGAGCCTCCCAGTGCCATGGGACAAGACTTGTGAAATGTCTCCCAAATATTGGTCACGTTCATGACCAAGAGGGCAAGACCTGAGAAGTGGAACCAGCAATTGCAGTCCTCTGAACTGAACAGAGGGGTAAGGGGTAAGGTCATCTGCTGTAGGCCATCATGTCTGATTATGATAGCAACAACAATGAAAAGCAAGTCAAAGAAACAGTGCCAACAGGAGTCAGAATTGGTTGTTCTCCAAGAGAATTCCCCACTCTCAAAGCCCACTCCATAATCGCGTGGAAGAAAAGGGCAACGACCATTCTGCTTTGTCAGATGGATCTTTCTCTGAGTGCATGCCATCAGTGCCAGAGTTTCATATTTCATATGAGATTTCATTTCTTTTTTGTTCCTCTTTGGAAAGTGTCTACTTTACACCTGTAGACTTAGAAATACTGAACTTGAGATGCAAGAGGCATTTTAAGTGAAGGAATTTAGCACTTTTCCATGTACGGAAGAGGCAAGAGTCAGTGCTCATCACAAATATTTCCTTGGTATGCACCCAGCTCTCCGTGGTCCTGTTACTGTGTATTCTCAACATTTCTTCAGGGTTCACTGTAGGGAGTGGCTGTAGTCTGGTGGCTCCTAGATGGCAGCTATTCTCCTTTTTCTAGTTTGACCAGCTCATGTCAGAGGGCTGCAATTGCTAGTTCCATTTCTCAAGTCTTGCCCTCTTGATCACGAATGTGACCGATATTTGGGAGACATTTCATGATCAACTCTTGTCCCATGCACTGGGCGACTCTGTCCATTTCAGGCAAAAATTCTCCATGTGCCACTCCAGGTGTTAAGTTTTGGATGAGGCCCCATTAATAATAAAAAATCCTCTGGATTCTGGCTGACTTTAATGCAGGGGACATTTTTCCTTATTGCTTGTTCCCATATATAGATCACAGTGTTATGATTATTTTATGTTATAAATGTGATTTTCTCAAAATGTTTAGCCATAGAAGTTTTTTTTTTTTTTTTTTTTTGCAGGCTTGATTACACATTAGTAACTGCAGGAGACAAAAATCCTATAAATGAGACAGGACATAAGTTAAGAAGCTAGCAACATCGAAGATGACGTGGTTCATCAGAGAGATACAAAGCACGATTTGAAAACAAGGAAGAAATTTAAACAATGATTAGCTGAGCTACTTGTAATCCAGTTGCAATAATCAAGTAACCCAAGGGCATATAACTGAGTTAATGAGTTATATACAGATTCATTGTGCTGGTCATTCACATTTATGCATGGTTTAATCTTTGAGACAAGCCTATGTTACTGGCAGGATCAGCTATGTAGACAGCAAAAGATAAATGTTTCAATTTTACTCACATATGGTGTAACATACCAAGTTACTGTAAGTCAAAATTAGTTTAAGGAGAAGGTTTTTCTTACACCTGGAAAACGCAGATTTAAACCAGTAATTTTTTTTTTAGATTCAAATCATAAAAATTATAACCCTATGGACTAGTTCACTCAGTTCTCTGTAAGTGTTTATGTTAGCAGATTTATGAAGCCTTCAGGTTTCCCGTTAGATTCCTTCATAATTTTTTTTTTTTTTTTTTTTTGGCTCAGTTGAGCATAGTGGTCTGGAAGTCAGAAACATGTATTTATCCAAAAGACTTGTCTATACATCTTCTTGAAGATGAGACATTTATGCAAAGGCATCAGAGTGAAACCATAACTGTCTATAATGAGAAAAGACTTAAGATGGAAATTTTAAATGCGATTACAATGTAATTGACAAAGCAATGTGCTTTTGCTGTGATATAAAACACTTTCAGATAATAACTAGAATTATGATTAATAATATTTTATCAGAACATACCAGGTTTTCAGGAGCTCCATATAATCTCCACAATATTTATATCTTTTATGATATAACAAGATTTACTACTCATCTGACAACATTTCCCATGTAGTTTTCCATACCAAATGAAACTAATTAGCTTAATATCTTCTTTTGGGGTATTTTAGGGACCCTTTGAAACATCCCAAATTTAGATAGAGGTATTTTGATTTGAGAAATTTTATCAAAAGAATTTCACAAAAAAATTTTTAAAACACAAGAAAATCATAGGTCACTGAGAAAAATATTTACTTAGGAAAACTGGCAATAAAATATTTCAAAGGCAAATACCAAGCAGATCATTTAAAAAGGTAAACAAACATAAACTCTATTATCAAAGGCAAAATAACATCTTCAGAAAACTGAATTTTGTATAAGAGAGAAGCCAAATTTACCCTTTTGCCTCAGCTTACTTTAAAAGTTCAGTGATTCAATGAAAGTTTTTTAAAACTTAGTTATTTTTCATTGATTAGGTAAAAAATCCTTTGGGAGTCCATTTTCCACAAATCAATCATAACTTAATTTATTTTAGCACAGATTTAAATTTCAAATTGTAGAATATCTGGAAAGTTCCTAAAACACATAATTCTTTCTACAAGTTCACTGAAAACTCAATCTCATTCACACTCTTTCCTCAAAAGTTTTTTCACATTGAGTTACTTTCCTTGCTATCAAATTGGTAACAGATATAATACGGAGAAGGCAATGGAGCCCACTCCAGTCCTCTTGCCTGGAAAATCCCATGGATGGAAGAGCCTGGTAGGCTGCCATCCATGGGGTCGCTAAGAGTCAGACACAACTGAGTGACTTCACTTTCTCTTTTCACCTTCATGCATTGGAGAAGGCAATGGCAACCCACTCCAGTGTTCAGGCCTGGAGCATCCTAGGGACAGGGGAGCCTGGTAGGCTGACATCTATGGGGTCGCAAAGAGTCAGACATGACTGAAGAGACTTAGCAGCAGCAACATAATAAGATCTTATTTAGCTTATGTTAAACCTGGCACAATAAATTTATTCTACTTAATATTATTTTAATGTTGGTGACTCAAGAAATATGTATATTACTTAAATCAATCTACTTAAATATTAACACCAGGACTAGTTTAATATCGAACATTTCTCAGTTCATGTGAGCCTCAATTTCACTTATCTTAATGTCTCTTGTACTTAGAATAGTTTGGGCTTCCCTGGTGGCTCAGCTGTAAAGTGCCTGCCTCCCAATGCAGGGTACATAGGAGATGGGGTTCAATCCCTTGATCAGGAAGATCCACTGAAGGAGGAAATGGCAACCCACCCCAGTATTCTTGCTTGGGAAATCTCATGGCCTGATGAACGTGGCAAGCTATAGTCCATCCAGTCTCAAATAGTTGAACACAAATGAGCACAAAGTTTCCTCTGTTAGAATAGTTTGGTTTGCAAATCTGTAAGGGCTTACTTTTATTTCAGTTCAGTTCAGTTCAGTCACTCAGTCGTGTCCGACTCTTTGCGACCCCATGAATCGCAGCACACCAGGCCTCCCTGTCCATCACCAACTCCCAGAGTTCACTCAGACTCACGTCCATTGAGTCCGTGATGCCATCCAGCCATCTCATCCTCGGTCGTCCCCTTCTCCTCCTGCCCCCAATCCCTCCCAGCATCAGAGTCTTTTCCAATGAGTCAGCTCTTTGCATGAGGTGGCCAAAGTACTGGAGCTTCAGCTTTAGCATCATTCCTTCCAAAGAAATCTCAGGGTGATCTCCTTCTGAATGGACTGGTTGGATCTCCTTGCAGTCCAAGGGACTCCCAAGAGTCTTCTCCAACACCACAGTTCAAAAGCATCAATTCTTCAGTGCTCAGCCTTCTTCACAGTCCAACTCTCACATCCGTACATGACCACAGGAGAAACCATAACCTTGACTAGACGGACCTTAGTTGGCAAAGTAATGTCTCTGCTTTTGAATATACTATCTAGGTTGGTCATAACTTTTCTTCCAAGGAGTAAGTGTCTGAATTTCATGGCTGCAGTCTCCATCTGCAGTGATTTTGAAGCCCCCCCCAAAAAAAGTCTGACACTGTTTCTACTGTTTCCCCATCTATTTCCATTAAATAGAATTGTTTTACAAATCAACTGCAGCAATGTTATCCAAAGACAAAGGTACATACATACAAAGAGAGGCCTCAATTCTCATTTCACGATTTCAGTCCTAAGTCAGGCTGAGCCATAGAAAAGCCACCATTTTGCCCGCCAGGCTCCTCTGTCTATAGGGATTCTCCAGGCAAGAATACTGGAGTGGGTTGCCATGCCCTCCTCCAGGGGGATATTCCCAACTCAGGCATCAAACCCAAGTCTCCTAACTGCAGGTAGATTCTTTACCAACTGAGCTACCATCAGTCCTAAGTCAGGTTGATCACTAGGAAAAGCCATCAGTGTGCAAAGGAAGTTGGATTAAATTTGGATTTCTGACGAATGAAATAAGTCAAGCTCACTTGGCTAGATGACTGGATATTTGCAGGAAAAGAAGTTTCTAATTATCTTGGACATGCCAATTTCTAAATTACATTTGTAATTTGAGAGTGTACACTTTCAAATGTGTATGTAGAAAGGCAACACAGATGAGTGTTGCTGAGAAGACCTATACGACTTTTTCATCTCAGAATTATAGGTGAGTTCTTCCTAAAGTGAAGTGAAGTGAAAGTTGCTCAGTCATGTTCAACTCTTTGCAATCCCATGGACTGTATAGTCCATGGAATTCTCTAGGCCAGAAGACTGGTGTGGTAGCCTTTCCCTTCTCCAGGGGATCTTCCCAACCCAGGGATGGAACCCAGGTCTCCCATATTGCAGGCGGATTCTTTACCAGCTGAGCCACAAAGGAAGCCCAAGATTACTGGAGTGGGTACCCTACCCCTTCTCCAGGGGATCTTCCTGACCCAGGAATTGAACTGGGGTCTCCTGCATTGCAGGCGGCTTCTTTACCAACTGAGCTATCCAGGAAGCCTTTGACTCTTTGCAACCCCATGGACTGTATGTATAGTCCATGGAATTCTCTATGCCAGAGGACTGGCTTGGGTAGCCTTCTCCTTCTCCAGGGGATCTTCCCAACCCAGGGATTGAACCCAGGTCTCCTGCATTGCAGGCAGATTCTTTACCAGCTGAGCCACAAGGGAAGCCCAAGAATACTGGAGTGGGTAGCCTACCCCTTCTCCAGGGGATCTTCCTGACCCAGGAATTGAAGCAGGGTGTCCTGCATTGCAGGCGGATTCTTTACCAACTGAGCTATCAGGGAAGCCTGAGTTCTTCCTAGGATGACTTTATTATCCCCTTGTTTAGTTTTTACAAGCCTCTTAAGATAAACAGGAATGGTTTGGGGAATAGTAGACAGATTGTTGGAGCTAGTCTTCTGTTGTTATGAAGACTCTAAAGCAAAGACAGTGTCGTTTTTCTTTTTGAAAGAATTTGGTGTCTACCTCTTCGAAATTGAAAGACAGACATACCCTTTTAGCTATGCTGGAAAGTTTTACTTTTCCTCATTTAGCTCAGGGGATAAGGCCTCTTGGGAAGGCTCAGATTGATTTACACCCAGGCTGCTGTAACTCAGTCCAGGTAGAAGGGGGGATGTGGTGAAGGTAACAGAAAAAATGGTTTGAGTGGTCCACCATGTGGTCTTGCCTGGAAGGGGGCCACCAGGGGGAAGTGGGCTTGGCATTTTGCATGAACCAACATGTGTCTGATTGCCTGAATATTATCTTGCTGGGGGCAGACACTAACAGTCTGGTCATTTCTGTGTTTCCCTTATCCGTTGTGGGAGTCATCAAGCAGCAGATACCGTAATGCCTTCTAAGTGTCTGACCCAAGCCCACACAAGGTTAATTAGCCTGGTTTTCAGCTTAAGGGAGGAATAAGAAAGGAGAGCCCTCACCTGCTTGTGTGGAAGGTACTGGCGCACACTGGGCTATGGAGCATGGAACCCTGGCCAGAGTTGCTCAATTGCTTCCATAGACTCTATGCAATGGAAATTCATGTTCTTGTTTGTGGAGCTGAGGAATGAACTCTACGAACATGAAAACACTCATGGTAGCAGGCAAATATGTTTTATTAAAGGGAAGGAAAGTACAAAGCTCTCAGTATAGACAGTGAGAGGGGGTAAAGAGTCCCCCAAAGGAGGACTTACAGCAATTTTTATATCCTTAATCTGTACCTTTTTGGTTGGTTCCTGTCCTTAAAATGTGTCATTTTTAACCAATCAGTTTAGAGGTCAAGATGCTTAATATTTTTATGGCTTCTCTTGGTCTTTGGATTAAGTTGCCACCTTTTCTCATGGCCCCTGGCCATCTTAAAATGGACCAGATGTCTGGGCTAAAAATTAATGGGCACCAGTTGTTTTTTTCCCTCAGGCATATGGAGCAGAAGTTAATTACTGCCCTTCCCTGGATCTGAGTGCCGATAATTGATCAGACCAAGGACACGTTCCAGCAGTTCTGGACAAAGGGTGTAGCTTTAGGCTAACGGATGGAGGTGGTTATTGAAAACAAGACTGAGGGCTCAGAGTCCTACACGGTCTGCCTAGCCATTTCTACCCCAAACCACCCCCTCTAGAGATGGAGACTCTAAGTGTCGTTGCGGGGAAAGGGACGAAGACCCGTCTGGCTTCTTTGAGCCTGTAGTGGCACTGTTAGTGGATGGCAGTTAGTTCTCCATCTGTGGGATGATCTATCGTATCTGGGTATGTCCTCTTAGGTTCCATTTCCATAACCATTTGGAGTGTGATAGTTTCTATGCAAGATATTACAGAGAGAGAGAGACAGAGAGAGAGAGAGAGATTTAAAACACAAGGGCCAAACAGCAATAAGAACAAAGTAAGGCTTCCCACCCAGACCAGGGGCTTCCACCAGGTGGAAGTTGATATCCAATTCCATAGGGTAGTCCCAAAAGGAGTGAAATCAGCCATTGCCTGGACATGGCTTTCCAGATCTTGAAGAGAATCAGACACATTTTGTGAGTAATCAGTTATATATACACAACGCTTTGTATGAATCATGACACAAGTTCCTTCCTGTGCTGCTATTAATACATCTAATGCCATTCTATTTTGGAGTACTGCTTGGCACATGAAAGCTTGTCTGGAATTGAAGGTGGGATTCTCCATCATAGTATCATTTGAAGCTTGTCTTGTCAAGTTAGTCAAGGCTTCTTTTCTGAGTATTATGTCAGTGGTGCCAAGTGATGGCACAAATATTGCAGCCAGGTAGTCATACCAGCAGAACACAGATGGTGACCATTTCACCTGTAGTATAGAGAGATTGATTGAGTTATGAGGTAATTCACTCAAAATTTGACCATGTGCAAACAATAATCCCAGGGCACATTTTGCAATCCATCCTGGGGGTAACTAGGGCCAATGAATGGTCCCACATATCCAGTGAGTTCTGTTTGGGGCTCAAAATCATATGCTTGGAGTGTTGACCCAATCAGTCCCTGGCTATGTGACTGAATCTGCTGAGTTCATATGACTTACTGTTGTTGGATTACGTGAAGACTGTGATACGAATCCTGAAGGTTTAGTACTAGGAGGATATAATTTGGTATTAGTTTGTTTCCAACAAATGGGAGCTGTTTTTATCAATTGCCCCCTTTCTGGGGTTATCCATATGTACTGGTCTCAGATTTAGTGCATTTGTTGAGCAGTATATCTTGTGGTTTTGACTCCCCTGCAGACATAGCTAGTATTGGTTGCTTCTTTTATGTAATAGCCATTGGCATCTCTTTCTGTTTGATCATAATCGATATGTAGACTGTGACCCAATGCATTCGTAGTATTACACCAAGTCAATAAATTCATGTTAGGATGTTTAAATCTTTGGTTTCATTTTTATCTTCCTGGACAAAATGACATATGCTTAGTTGCTCAGCTGTGTCTGACTCTGCGACACAATGGACTGCAGCCCACCAGGTTCCTCTGTCCAGGGAGATTCTCCAGGCAAGAATGCTGGAGTGAATCAACATGTTCTCCTCCAGGGGCCTCTTCCAAATCCAGGGAATCAAACCCAGATCTCCCTCATTGCAGGCGGATTCTTTACCATGTGAGCCTCCAGGGAAGCATAAAATGACATACCTTTTGAAAATCGGATCCATCTAAGGGTGACATTAACCAAGGTGTCCATGAATGGAGGTTAATGGTAGAACTCCACAGACCCAACCACAGGATCGATTTTCGAACATTGCTGAGAATGTGCCCATAAAATGAAAACTTTCTGTGTCCAATCTAAAGGGACTTGAGAAGTCATTATCATACTAAGAAGAACAAAATAGTATGTGTCTGTACATGTTGTGTTAGAAGAGTTACTTAGCTGGGCCCTTCTGGAACAGTCCTTTCAGTCTTTTCAAGAGGGTGTATTGACATTCCAAACACTGAGAATTCTCTTGTGATTTCTGCTCTGGGGGTGTTGGATGGTCCTTATGATTTTTTCTGGGAGGATTCCAAGACCTTATCCATGTGTGGTGATTCCAGATGTCGATACCTGTAAACTTAACATTGTCAGGGTGAAAGAGAATAACAGAATAGGATCCCTCCCACGTGGGGGTTAAGGTGTGACTATTGTTAGGAATGGCCTTTACTAATACCAAGACCCCAGGATTATATTAGGACTTTTTATTTTCCTTTTGTTGTGAAATCCCATCTTTTAAAGACTGTAGCTGTCTTTGGAAATAAGTTATTAGTGACAAATTTCGTTAGTTCAACTGTTTCTTGATCTAGAAGTCAGTCATTTGTGAGAAATGGCCTTCCACTGAGTCCTAGAGACTGTGAAGTCTTTCTTACTACAGCTGAAGGGAGTAGTGAAATACATGGAAGGTGAGTTTCTTGTGTAGCTTTCATAAATGTCTGTTGATTATATCATGAGCTTTTTCTACCTTGCCTGAAGATTGAGATTCTAAGGACTATATTAAGTGACACTCAGTTCCTAGGGCTTGAAAGACTCATTGCATTATTGCAGTCTGAAAGGCTGGGCCATAGTCACTTGAAATTTTTCAAAGTAGACCAAAGCAAGGAGTGACCTCATGTATTAAAATTTCAATTACTTCTTTTGCCAGTTCTGTTCTACAAGGGAAAGCCTCTATCCACCCGGTAAAGGTATCAACACAAACCAGTAGGTACTGATGTCTCTTGCCTTTAGGCATATG
This sequence comes from Aepyceros melampus, assembly GCA_006408695.1. NCBI lineage: Eukaryota > Metazoa > Chordata > Mammalia > Artiodactyla > Bovidae > Aepyceros > Aepyceros melampus. Next base: position 52,902 of record SJXQ01012531.1, read on the forward strand.
GCTGAAATCTATCTGCCAGTCTTCTCCAGGATATTTTCCTGTATGTTGTAAACCTGGAGGAGCTGATTGGCTATCATGGATTACTCTTTTGACATATTTTACAGTTCAGTTCAGTTAAGTTGCTCAGTCGTGTCTGACTCTTTGCGCTCCCATAAAGTGCAGCACGCCAGGTTTCCCTGTCCATCACCAACTCCCAGAGTTTACTCAAATTCATGTCCATTGAGTCGGGGATGCCATCCAACCATCTCATCCTCTGTCATCCCCTTTTCCTCCTGCCCTCAATCTTTCCCAGCATCAGGATCTTTTCCAATGAGTCAGCTCTTCGCATGAGGTGGTCAAAGGATTGGAGTTTCAGCCTCTGCATCAGTCCTTCCAATGAACACCCAGGACTGGTCTCCTTTAGAATGGACTGCTTGGATCTCCTTGCAGTCCAAAGGACTCTCAAGTGTCTTCTCCAACACCACAGTTCAAAAACATCAATTCTTCAGCGCTCAGCATTATTTATAGTCCAACGCTCCCATCCATACATGACCACTGGAAAAAACCATAGCCTTGACTAGACGGACCTTTGTTGGCAAAGTAATGTCTCTACTTTGTAATATGCTGTCTAGGTTGGTCATAACTTTCCTTCCAAGGAGCAAGCGTCTTTTAATTTCATGGCTGCAGTCACCATCTGCAGTAATTTTGGAGCCCCCCAAAATAAAGTCGCCACTGTTTCCCCATCTATTTCTCATGAAGTGATGGGACTGGATGCCATGATCTTAGTATTCTGAAACTAAGAAATATATTTATTTTACATCCCTTGACAATTTGACTTCTAGTTTTTCTTAATCCCTTTTCTTTAAAGAGACATGAAGCAACTTGGGACGTGTTTTTAATTCCCAAACTGGATGTTTGATGTCAGGTTTTAAGAACTTTGCATTGGCCATTAGAGGGTAATATACGTTTCTCATCTGTTTGAAGGCATCCATAGGGGAGTAAAATATTTCCATCAGACAGGGAACATTAAAGTTCCTCAGGGGAATAATTGGGTTTTATATCAGTTTGTGTGAACTCCAGGAGTTGGTGATGGACAGGGAGGCCTGGCGTGCTGCGATTCATGGGGTCGCAAAGAGTCGGACACGATTGAGTGACTGAACTGAACTGAACTGATATCAATGGGAATCTTGTCCCACAGGAGGTGGTGGTTTAGTCACTCGGTCATGTCCAACTCAAGACCCCAATGACTGTAGCCTGCAAGTCTCCTCTGTTCGTGGGATTTTCCAGGCAAACATACTGGACTGGGTTACCATTTCCTTCTCAGAGAATCTTCCCAACCCAGGGGTCAAACCCAGGTCTCCTACACTGCAGGTAGTGTCCTGAATTACAGGCAGCTTCTTTACCAACCGAGTCAGGAGGGAATCCCCACGGAAGGGGAGCCTGAGTCTTAATAGACTGGGTGGCTGTCTTTTTGTTTGTCGGTGGGTTTTCTTTTTCCCTCTGTTATGTCAGAATGATCCATTTGATGGCCCCAGCGGTGTATTACTGCCACTTCTTTGGGTAGTTTAATTGTATCATAAAGGTGTGTAGTCTTAATTGCATCTAAAGGACAGGGGGAGATCCTGTCTCCTGTCTCCTGTCTCCTGTCTCCTGTCCCGTGCTTGTTTAGTCTTTTTTCTCCCTCTCTCCTGGACACTTGAGTGCATCTCTATTGAATCCTCATCAGAATTGCTTCTGATGAACACCTGTCTATTAAAAGCACAGTTTCCTGGGGCTTCCCTGGTAGCTGGTAAAGAATCCACCTGAAATGATGAAGACCTGGGTTCAGTCCCTCAGTTGGAAAGACTCCCTGGAGAAGGGAAAGCCTACCAATTCCAGTATTCTGGCCTGGAGAATTCCATGAACTATATAGTTCATGGGGTCACAAAGAGTCGGACATGACCGAGCGACTCTCACATTTCCTGGATATTTAAAGTGGAAAATTACATGTTTGAAATCAAGTGACTTTTGCACAGACACACATTTGCAGGGCAGATATTAACTCGATTTATTTAAACCTTCAGAAATCAAATACCACAAGACAGCACATGACCAGTGATCAGGAGAAATGAGATGGGAAAGAGAGTGTGTATGTGAAGAGAGGAGGATCCTGGTAATCAGGGAGCAGGAAAGTGATCTTTGTGTTGTTGATCTTGGTTCCATGCAGAAGAGGATGTGCCTGGTATCAGTGACTCTGTAGGTGAATAAAAAAGGATCAAAAGTTTAGAGGAGGTGACTGTGTGATGGCTGACAGGGTTGACCTCAGGCAGCAGGCTGTCCAGGGTTCAGGAGTTGGTAGGGGATTGGACAGAATCCTGGTGGACGTCGATACTCCACCTCTCTGAGATGGCAGGTTCCCTGTGGATTTTTCCCCAGAATGTACATAAGGTGGGAGATTTTCCATTTGGGATTGATTTGAGGAGTAATGATTTCAGAATGCATGCTCATGGTGAATCTTCATCTGAAGGTGGTTTACTGCCAATGTGGTTGAGTTACATTCTTCTCCTAATTCCACAAATTTTATCTTTTGGGTCTTCAAGAACTAATTTTTTTTTAAAATTTCATTTTGGAATACAGGTGTTTAACAATGTATTAATTTCAGGGGTAATGGAGCCTGATTAATGTATACATACATATATTAATATCAGTTCTTTTTCAGATTCTTTTCAAATTTAGGTTTTTACAGAATATCGCATTTAGTCCCCTGTGCTATGCAGTTGAACTTTGTTCTCTTCCATCCTCTTTATAATAGTTTGCCTCTGCTGACCCAAACTCCCCAATTTATATCTTTCCCAAATCCTTTTCCATCTGCAAAAGCATCTGTTCTCTACGTCTGTGAGCCTGTTTCTGTTCTGTAAATAACCTCCTCCATCTCTAATTTTTTATTCCATGTATAAGTGATACATATTTCATTTGTCTATTTCCTTTTGACTTATTTCACTCACTATATATGTAGGTCCATACACATTTCTACAAATGGCATGATTTCATTATTTTTTATGGTTGACCAATATTCCATTGAATATCTGCAACATTTTTTTTTATCATATTGATCTGCAAGCTAGTGCTTTTCATTGCATTTTTTCTTTCAGTTTTTTTCTCAACAGGAAATTAAAGCCACACTTCAGCCGAGATCAGTGTCGTTTTCTCAGGCTGTCCTACTTTTGAAACGTTAAAGATCCCAGTAATAGAAATTACCCTCTAAAGGGAAATATGATTCAAATATGATTCAGGGTGGTTGGAAGGCATTTAGATTCTGTCAGAGTCACGTGACAGTAAACACTGGTCTTGAGAAAGCGTGAGCACTGTTTAATCCTGGGGTTCCTGGAGGACAGATGTGTGTGGACAACTATCGGGTCAGGACTGACGGGAACAGAGTAGTTTGCACCAACTTGTGGGTATTCCTGCTTCTCTGCTGACTCTGGTCTGCAAGATTCCTGCAGGATAAGGCTCTCTCACCAAAGCTGCTCAGCAAGAATCAAGCAAACGGTTTGTAATTTCCACTGTCTCAAGATTAGAGAAATTACCTAATGTAACAGACAAAGCTCTCTAGTGCTAGAATGTAAGTTATTGGGACAAATAATTGTTACGTGCAATGTTTGGCATGTATTAAATAGGCGCAGGTGGTAAAGCACCTGCCTGGTGATACAGGCAATGTAGAAAGGCTTGCTCAATCCCCTGGTTGAGAAGATCCCCTGGAGAAGGGAATGGCAGCCAACTCTCGCATTTTTACCTGGAGAATCCCATGGTCAGAG
>SJXQ01012534.1:8279-30614 GCA_006408695.1 Aepyceros melampus
AGCTGTGGTGTTGGAGAAGACTGTTGAGAGTCCCTTGGACTGCAAGGAGATCCAACCAGTCCATTCTGAAGGAGATCAGCCCTGGGATTTCTTTGGAAGGAATGATGCTAAAGCTGAAACTCCAGTACTTTGGCCACCTCATGGGAAGAGTTGACTCACTGGAAAAGACCCTGATGCTGGGAGGGATTGGGGGCAGGAGGAGAAGGGGACGACCGAGGATGAGATGGCTGGATGGCATCACCGACTCGATGGATGTGAGTCTGAGTGAACTGCGGGAGTTGGTGATGGACAGGGGGCCTGGCGTGCTGCGATTCATGGAGTTGCAAAGAGTCGGACACGAGCGAGTGACTGAACTGAACTGAACTGACACTTCACCACAGTGTTTGTTTCCAAGCAGAGCACAGGTTCATTGTGAGAAAAGCCTTTCCTTCCTTTCAGGTTGACTTCAACCTTATTCTTGATCAATTAATTTGGCTCCTTCCAGTTCAGAATACAAGGATGAGCGCAGTATCTCAGAATGGTCTTCGGGGCTGTTTGAACCAGTGGCATCAGCTTCATTTACATATTTCATGATCCTCAAATCTTGCCCCATACAAAGATTGTGTGTATGGAGAAAATTCTCTATTCATCCTGCCACTGTTCAGTAGAGTGTTTTAAATGCCACATGAGATATATAGAGGTATAGGTGGATGAAATGAAGAGCAATTCCAACTCAGCAATTAGAAAAGCTTACTTAGCCTTTCAAGGCAACATTGGAACTGGGCTTTATTGAAGAAGTAGCATTTTATGCAAAAGAGACGAGGTGGTGAATACTTAGGATACCAGGAAAGAAAACACTCAGAAACGTTAAAAATAACAACTTATGCTTATTAAGAACTTATGCACTCGGGGCTGTTGAAAGCAATTTATGTATTTGAACTTATTTACCTTTCATGACAATGGCAACTTCTTCTGTGCAATTAGGGAAGACATTGTGTAGTTGGATTTCCTGTAGCTGGAGAATTAGAAAGTGAGGCTAAACAGATGGGCTGGAGCCTTATCCCAGAAAGCCTTGTCCTGTTAAGTAATTAGCACTTTGTTTTTCCTATAAGAATCCAGACTCTGTGTTTGAGTTTTTGTTTAACAAAGTACTGACATTGTTGGTATTGAGACAGGAATGTGATATGTGTGCTCAGTCACGTCAGACGCTTTGTGACCCCATGGACTGTAGCCTGCCAGGCTCCTCTGTTCACGGAGTCTTCCAGGCAAGAATACTGGAGTGGGTTGCCATTCCTACTCCAGGGGATCATCTCGACCCAGGGATCAAACCCTCATCTTTGCATCTCCTGCATTGGCAGGTGGATTCTTTACCATTGCACCACATGGGAAGTCCCAGGTGCCTGAGAATTGTGCTTGAGGACAATAGTTCTAATTGCCACATAAAGGATGGATTGGAGGGAAAAGAAGCTAGCATAAAAGACCAAGTGGAAAGATTGGAACAGAGAGAACCTGGGGAGAAGGAAAGGCAGGGGAGGTTATGAGAAACATAATCCACTGTTCACTCACATATTCATTCCGTAAGCACTTATTAAGAAACTCCTCTGCAGTTGGTGCTGAGGCTCTGTGTGCAAAGTGTCAGAAAATCAGATGATGAGGACCTGGTGGGGAAGAGAAATTATAACGAGGAGTTGAAGATGATTTAGTTTGGGATCACAGGACATTTCAAGGAGGTGACACCATCATCTAGGAACAAAAACATAAGAAAAGAAATGTGAAAAATATGACTTATCTCTCTTCATTCCACCACAGTTCTTCTGTACACCCCAAAGTGTTATTTTTCATCTTCTTCCTCTCCCAACCAAAAAAGGATTTCCTATCATTTGCCTTCAGGTTGGCCATCAAGACCTCACATACTGGCTGCAGTCTTCTCTTCCTCTCCCACCTGCTTCTCTGGGCTGTTTGACGTGCTAAGTCACTTTAGTCATGCCGGACTCTGTGACTCCATGGTCTGTGGCTGGCCAGGCTCCTCTGTCCATGGAATTCTCAGGCTAGAACACTGGAGTGGGTTGCCATGCCCTCCTCCAGGGGATCCTCCTGAGCCAGGAATTGAACCTGCATCTCTTATGTCTCCTACATTGGCAAGCAGATTCTTTGCCACCTGGGCTGCTCAACAAGCACCTTCATTCCAGCTGGGCCAGTTTATTTATATTCCTCCCAATATTAATTTTAGGCTTTGCTGCACAGAAACTCCTCCTCAAAATGACCCAACCTGAAAGCTCACATTAGAGTCCTATTTCTTTCTTTAATATCTTGACCCCACAATCTCCTCTAACCATTCTAACCTCCAGAGATGGCTCCCACTTTGCAGATGTCTTATTTCCACGGATGGCTCTGTGAATATCTTTGAAAAGATGAAGCCTGCTTCACACATCTTTGGCACAAAACCTGCATTAACTGTGGTGAGTTCCTAAGACTCCTGAAAACTACCACGTTGCAGAAGAGGTAGCTGGGGCAGAGTTCCCTTTTCCTTTGGAGCTTGGCTTCCCAGATTGCTTTGGATACACCAGTTCCTTATAGCTGCATGCAATTCTGACTTTGAAAATCACCAGCAGAAACAGCACTCTGTTTATCAGCAATCACATAACACAAGTTCCTTAGATAAGGATGGCTTATTTCCTGCCTCAGTGTTTTAAAAGATATATTTCATGGGCTGCTGGTATCATCTTTTAAAAGAAAGAAAATTAAGGATTCTTCCCCAAACACACTGGACAAGCTTGAAAATAAGTGAATTTCGCATGTTTCTTACACTTCAACCTCAAATACTAAATGCAATATCGGCTGATAAAAGGATTTAGTGTTCACAAAGAAAAATAATGACACAGATGACCTCAAACAATGAATAATTGTGCTTCTATGACTAGTTATAGTCAAGAGATTTGAGAAAAACATGTTCTTGTGAACATGAGTTTCAAAATTAATTGCAATTGAGCAGAAAAGCAAAGCAATTTGAACTTTTAGTTCTAAATGCTGTAACTGGGTGCCCAGTGCCAAAAAGAAAATTGGTTTAGGGCTTTCAGGGAAATTATGGAGCATATTACATATTTCAGTTTTTTATGTTTTTATGAAAACTGTTTTTATGAATGTATTGATTTATATGTATTTGTTAAAATGAAATAAAGTTGAATAAGCTTGAAGTAGGAAACAAATATTCAAGATATACACAGACATTTTACGTTAAGTATCTTCTATGTGTAAATGTTTTATGTATTGTATGTGTTGGGCTTCCCTGGTGGCTCAGCAGTAAAGAATCTGCTTGCAGTGCTGGAGACCTAAGAGACATGGCTTGATCCCTGGGTCAGAAAGATCCTCTGGAGGAGAGCAGATAACCCACTCCAGAATTCCTGCCTGTAGGATCCCGTGGACTGAGAAGCCTGGCGGGCTAGAGTCCACAGTGTTGCAAAAATTCACATACAACTGAAGTGACTGAGTACACACACCACATGTATGTGTTAGTGTGTATTTATTGAGTCTCTGATTTGTGCCTATTATATACCAGTTTGCTTGGCACTGGGGGATGTATGAAAGGATTATATATTTAAAATTTGCATGTCAGAACTGCCTTTCCAGTTTACTGGTAGGTAAGATTGAACTAGACCCCATTTTGCTATTTGAGGAAAGTTCTTTGCCTTTGAGGATGGTGAACATCAAACTGAAGATGGCGATTATATTTAGTGTTGGAGTGAGAAGATGTTACTGAAGAAGATACACAAGGAGCTTCAAGTATATTAATAGTATGTTTCTTGGGCTGGCTGGTATATACTAGGTTATTCATCTTTAGACTTTTTTGTGTGATTCAAGTGTTTTATGGTAAAACTTTTAAAATGACCAATTCCTTCTACAGAATTTTTGTGAATTCTTAGGTATTGTATGATTTCATGCTTACCTCCAACTCCAGTATCCTGCTTCTGCTGCACATGTCCTGTCTGGGAAATCATTCTGCCACGCTGATGTGGTTGTCCCATTTCCATAATGATTCAATGCAGGCATGAAATTCAGCCCCTTTTCTTGATTTACACAAACATTGAACCCACAAATGAATTCAATAGTCTAAACAGTTTGCAGAGATAGAGGTATGTACTTCTCAAAAATGTAAGCAACTTAAAATACAATGTTACTATGCTTAGAGAACTTCTGGCCATTCCACCAAAAATGTTGTCACTGCCAGACGATACAGCCTTATAACCCTTGCCAACTGTTACTGCCTCTTTTCTTCTCTTCCTCCCAGGCCACCTCCAAGAACTCCACATTCTTCCTGCTCTAATATGAAGAGCAATTTCGATCTTTTCAGTCTTGATTTCCAATCTCACATTACAGGCATTGAATAAATAATTGTTGAAAAATGATAAAACTTGATTCCTGGCCCACTCACAGATGTCCAAAACCCAGCAATGTGTTTGAAATGTCTAGCCCATAAATAACAACAGGCTGGAAGAAACTCGACATTTCTTTCTATGGGTGCTAATCTCCTCAAAGGAATTGTGGTTTACAATAGTAATTTTTTATTTTCTCCATTATATGTAGTAACTTATGACCTCATTAATGGGTTTCACATCTACTTAGGTCAACAGAACATCTAAGTCCAATATAGAAGTTTAAATCATATAGGAGTAGAGGTAGAGATTATAGGAATTTGGAGGAAGGAATCATTGTTGATACGTAAAGGAATTTGACAAGAACGGTTAAGGAGGAAAAATTTCACTGGTACTTGAGATAAGGGTTAGACTTAAATTACTGGACAGAAGAGGGCATTCCAGGCTGGGAGAAATACGTGATCAAAAGGAAGGAATAAGAGAGTTTATCTTTCAGATAAATCCACTAGTAAACCCCTAAAGAACTTGTAAAAAGGGAAGGATTAGAATTATGTGCTCATGTGCGTGTGTGTGTGTGTGTGCTTGCACACTGTATTTTACAGAGGATCATGATTATAAATAAATTGCAACGTGTTATGGACTAAATTGTTTCCCCAAATTCAGGTATAGAAGCCTAAATCTTCAGTACCTTAGAATGTGACTATTTTGTAGATGAGTCATCCAAAAGTTATTAAGATAAAATGAGGCCTTTAGACCCTAATCCAGACTTTTAGACCCCAGGAACAGGCCTAGAGCACACAGAGAAAGGACCATGGTCACAGGATCATATGACACAGCAAAAGGGAGGCCATCTGCAAGCCGAAAAAAGTGTCAGAGGAATCCAGTCCTACCGGTACATAAGTTTTGGATTTCCAGACTCCAGAACTGTTAAAAAACAGGTTACTCTTCAAGCTATCCAACCTGTGGCATTTGTTACACAGCTCTAGCAAATTAAAACATGATAAGGTCTTTGAATAGGAGAAGAGGATGAAATTACAATTAAAAGATCATGATCTTTGGTAAAACTAAAAGGCCTATCATTCTCTGAGAAAGGGCAGTTTGAAGTTAAGAGAAGATGGAGTTAACACTGGATGATTTGAATCTACTTGGATTACACGGTGGAGAGGGAAACAGTAAGATTTAAAACTGGATGTACACACTGATATATTCAAAATAGATAACCAATAGGACCTCCTGTATAGCATAGGGAACTCTGCTCGATATTCTGTAATAACCTAAATGGGAGAAAAATTTGAAAAAAGAATAGATGTATGTATATGTATAACTGAATCATTTTGCTGTGCAAGGGAAACTAACACAACAATGTGAATCAACCATGCTCCAATATAAAGTGAAAATTAAAACAAAAACAAACAAAAAACTGGAACATGTCAAAGTTTCAGTCAGGAAAATAAAATCAGACTTCAATAAAATAAAAAAGAGTAAACAAACTATTTGGTGTGCTGTTGTTTAGTCACTAAGTCATGTCAGATTCTTTGCAACCCCACAGACTGTAGCCTGCCAAGCTCCTCTGTCCACGGAATTTCCCAGGCAAGAATACTGGAGTGGGTTGCCATTTCCTTCTCCAGGGGTTTTTCCCAACCCAGGGATTGAACCCACATCTCCTGCATTGCAGGCGGATTCTTTACCACTGAGCCCCCAGGGAAGCCTATTTGGTGTGTATTTGTACATAAAAAAAATTATAATTTTCTCTACCAATGCCAGACTGGTTATAATAAGATATTATAGGACTGAAGTTGGGGAAATTGTCATAAATGGAATATGGAGGGACATAGGGATTCTTGAATGTGAGACATCTCCATTGGAAAGACTGGCTCTTGTTGGATTTTTAAATAGAAAACAGTGAGCACAGTTCAGGATAATTGAAGAGAGTGAGGTCAGTGTATTTATTCCTGTGGCTCCTGTCTTACAGGGTCACTGAGGTTGGCTGCTTCCTTGGTCACAGCAGTTCTCAACACAAGGCATTGGTAAACCATGGCCCATGAGCCAAGTTCAGCCTGCCATCTGTTTTCCTGGACTTTGAACTGCATACATTTTTAAATGGTTGGACAATTTTTAAAAAAGAATATTTTCTAATAGTACATGAAAATTATATGAAATTCAAATTTTGGTGTCCATAAATGATTTTTATTAGAAAACAGTCACACTCACTCATCTGTATTTTGTGTCTGGCTACTTTTCTTTTACAGTGACAGAGCTGAGTTTTGAGACAGGCTAGAGATGAAGCTCACAAAGGCTGAAATATTTACTATCTGGGCCTTTGTAGAAAAATTTCCTCTACATGACTCTCTCCTTCCAGGTTCTTTTAACTGTTCCCTTCCCTTCTTCTCCTCTCTTCAAGTGTGTGTTAAGGGGGAATGGAGGAGTTGTAGAAACCCTGAGGTTGAGCTACATTTTATGGTTTCCAGGCACTCTGCCCCCCACGATTTAAAACAGTTCTTTTAGGTGGCCAAGAGGCACATGAAAAGATGCTTAAAACATCACTAACTAGTAGAAGAATGCAAATCAAAGCTACAGTGAGGTATCATCTCACACCAGTCAGAATGGCCATCATTAAAATGTCTACAAATAATAAATGCTGGAAAGGGTGTGGGAAAAAAAGAACCATCCTACACTGTCAGTGGGAACGTAAATTGGTGCAGCCAAAATGAAGAACAATATGAATTTTCCTTAAAAAACTAAAAATAAGAGTTCCCAAGGGACTCTGCAATCCCACTTCTGGGCATATATCTAGAAAAGATGAAAACTGTAATTGGAAAAGATACATGTACCCCAGTGTTTATAGCTGCACTGTTTACAACAGCCAGGATGTAGACGCAACCTAAGGGTTCATTTACAGATGCATGCATGAAAAGGTAGTATACAAGTATATATATATATATATACAACGGAATACTTCTCAGCCATGAAAGTGAATGGAGTAATGCCACTTGCAAAACAAAAATGGATGAACCTAGAGATTATCATATTAAGTGAGTAAGTGAGACAGAGTAAGTCAAACATCATATGATACCATTTATATGTGGAATCTAAAAAAAGAATAAAATGAACTTATTTACAAAACAGAAATAGATTCACAGACATAGAAAATAAACTTTTGGTTACCAAAGGGAATAGTGATGGCGGGGGGTGAGGGGGGATAATATACACTACTCTATATAAAATAGGTGAACAAGAAAGACCAACTCTGTAGCTCCTCTGTCCATGGGGATTTTCCAGGCAAGAATACTGGAGTGGGTTGCCATGCCCTCCTACAGGGGATCTTCCCAACCCAGGGATCAAAATCAGGTCTCCCGCATTGCAGGCAGATTCTTTACTGTCTGGGCCACCAGGGAAATCCAAGAATACTGGAGTGGGTAGCCTATTCCTTCTCCAGGGGAACTTCCAGGCCCAGGAATCAAACCGGAAACTGGGGTCTCCTGTATTGCAGGCGTATTCTTTACCAGCTGAGCTACCAGGGAAGCCCTATTTACAAAACAGAAATAGATTCACAGACTTAGGAAAAAAAATTTTGGTTACCAAAGGGGACAGTGGTGGCAGGAGGAGAGATAAAAGTGTGGGATTAACATGTACATGCTGCTGCTGCTGCTGCTAAGTCGCTTCAGTCGTGTTCGACTCCGTGCGACCCCATAGGTTGCAGCCCACCAGGCTCCCTTGTCCCTGGGGTTCTCCAGGCAAGAATACTGGAGTGGGTTGCCATTTCCTTCTCCAATTCATGAAAGTGAAAAGTGAAAGTGAAGTCACTCAGTCGTGTCTGACTCTTAGCGACCCCATGGACTGCAGCTTACCAGGCTCCTCCATCCATGGGATTCTCCAGGCAAGAGTACTGGAGTGGGTTGCCATTGCCTTCTCTGATGTACATGCTACTCTATATAAAATAGGTAAACAGGAAAGAGCTACTGGGTAGCCTAGGAAACACTACTCAATATCTTGTAACAACCTATAATGGAAAACAATTTAAAAAATTATATGTATAACTGAATCACTTTACTGTAGACTTGAAATTAGTACAACATTATAAATTAACTACAGTTCAGTTAAAAAATAGTTATTTTATTAAAATCTTCTCAGGTACTAATTTTGGTGTGCTATCTGCTTATTGCTGAGACCCTGACTGATGACTCTAACAGACAGGACCTTAAAGGAAGTCATAGTGTCCTAGGTCCTGATGCTTCTCTAGTGCATCAGTAGCCAGAAGCTTAGTTGGATTTCAGTTCTCTGTTTTTTCCCCAAGTGTAGAAGTCATAGAACTTCCTCTGGGCTCCCTTAAAGTCACCATCTTCCAGAAAGGACTCGTGGGAAGAAAACACTCTTCTTGAGTGTCACCGAATGTGGTCATTTTTGCACACAGCTCCTGAGATTACAGAACCACTTTACAACCAAGTGTGATCCTGCCAGCCTGCAGGGGATGGCAGAGCAAGGGACAGCATCTGAGTCCCTGACCATGACACAGTCACTGATTCACCATATTTTTGGCTTTCTTGTTATTTCAAATAATCAGTTGCCAATTCTTTAGCTGTTTCTAGTGTGCTGCAGAAGATATCAGGAAGAGGTGGCAAGAATACACAGAAGAACTATACAAAACAGATCTTTATGACCAAGATAATCACGATGGTGTGATCACTCACCTAGAGCCAGACATCCTGGAATGTGAAGTCAAGTGGGTGTTAGAAAGCATCACTACAAACAAAGCTAGTGGAGGTGATGGAATTCCAGTGGAGCTATTTCAAATCCTCAAAGATGATGCTGTGGAAGTGTTGCACTCAATATGCCAGCAAATTTGGAAAACTCAGCAGTGGCCACAGGACTGGAAAAGGTCAATTTTCATTCCAATTCCAAAGAAAGGCAATGCCAAAGAATGCTCAAACTACCGCACAATGGCACTCATCTCACATGCTAGTAAAGTAATGCTCAAAATTCTCCAAGCCAGACTTCAGCAATACGTGAACTGTGAACTCCCTGATGTTCAAGCTGGTTTTAGAAAAGGCAGAGGAACCAGAGATCAAATTGCCAACATCCACTGGATCATGGAAAAAGCAAGAGAGTTCCAGAAAAACATCTATTTCTGCTTTATTGACTATGCCAAAGCCTTTGACTGTGTGGATCACAACAAACTGTGGAAAATTCTGAAAGAGATGGGAATACCAGACCACCTGACTTGCCTCTTGAGAAATCTGTATGCAGGTCAGGAAGCAACAGTTAGAACTGGACATGGAACAACAGACTGGTTCCAAATAGGAAAAGGAGTACGTCAAGGCTGTATATTGTCACCCTGCTTATTTAACTTATATGCAGAGTACATCATGAGAAACGCTGGACTGGAAGAAACACAAGCTGGAATCAAGATTGCTGGGAGAAATATCAATAACCTCAGATATGCAGATGACACCACCCTTATGGCAGAAAGTGAAGAGGAGCTAAAAAGCCTCTTGTTGAAAGTGAAAGAGGAGAGTGAAAAAGTTGGCTTAAAGCTCAACATTCAGAAAACGAAGATCATGGCATCTGGCCCCATCACTTCATGGGAAATAGATGGGGAAACAGTAGAAACAGTGTCAGACTTTGTTTTTTTGGGCTCCAAAATCACTGCAGATGGTGACTGCAGCCATGAAATTAAAAGGCGCTTACTCCTTGGAAGAAAAGTTATGACCAACCTAGATAGTATATTCAAAAGCAGAGACATTACTTTGCCGACTAAGGTCCGTCTAGTCAAGGCTATGGTTTTTCCTGTGGTCATGTATGGATGTGAGAGTTGGACTGTGAAGAAGGCTGAGCGCCGAAGAATTGATGCTTTTGAACTGTGGTGTTGGAGAAGACTCTTGAGAGTCCCTTGGACTGCAAGGAGATCCAACCAGTCCATTCTGAAGGAGATCAACCCTGGGATTTCTTTGGAAGGAATGATGCTAAAACTGAAGCTCCAGTACTTTGGCCACCTTATGCGAAGAGTTGACTCATTGGAAAAGACCCTGATGCTGGGAGGGATTGGGGGCAGGAGGAGAAGGGGACGACCGAGGATGAGATGGCTGGATGGCATCACTGACTCGATGGATGTGAGTCTGAGTGAACTCTGGGAGGTGGTGATGGGCAGGGAGGCCTGGCGTGCTGCAATTCATGGGGTCGCAGAGTCAGACACGACTGAACGAATGAACTGAACTGAGTGTGCTGTTCTGTTATCTTTAGTAGAAAGAAACCCAATACAGCTTCCAATGTATTGACTCATTCCTTCCTGCCTTGTAGAGTGTAACAGAGCTTTATCTGCAGTACTATGACATAGTTGAATGGTGGGCTGAGAGGTCACCTCCTTTGCCAGGAGAACCTTTCTTTCATATCACATGCAGGTAAAGAATCCACCTACAATGCAAGAGACACAGGAGACATGGGTTTGATCCCTGTGTCAGGAAAATTCCCTGAAAAAGGTAATGGCAACCCAATCCAGTATTCTTGCCTAGAAAATCCCATGGACAGAGGAGCCTGGCGGTCTACAGTCCATGGAGTCACAAAATGTCAGACACAACTGAGCGACTAAACACACACATACACACACACACAGAGGCTTTGTTTATTTCATACAGAATCACACACCCCTCCCACTCTCACTCTCTAGGATCTAGTTCACAGGACGTTCAAGCTGGAAATAGCTGTAGAGGTGCCCTTTCCTTGGCTTCTCAAAGTCTGTCCTCAGGGTCATTTAAGTCTCAGCAGGTCTTCTCAGCCACAGAAATATGGGTGTCTGTGCATGTCTGTGTGTTTTTAAATTATGTTTTATTTGTTTAAGCTTCTGAGCAAGATTTTTCTGTGTACAAAGGATTGTTCTTGCTAAAACCATATCAAAACAAGACACCAAAAACAACAAACAAAAGGAGGCTCTGGAAACCACTCTGGAGTATCTCATGACTGCCAGCCCACCCCAATCCCATTGCTGTATGGTTAAATTCTGCTTCTTCCCTACGCATCAAGGGTTTCTTAACCATTTTAAGGTTATGGGATTTAATTCTATGTTCCAATCATTAATTTTGTTCAATCAACTCTTCAGTTCTGTTCAGTCGCTCAGTCGTGTCCAACTCTTTGTGACCCCATGAATTGCAGCACACCAGGCCTCTCTGTCCACACCAACTCCCGGAGTTCACTCAGATTCACGTCCATCAAGTCAGTGATGCCCTCCAGCCATCTCATCCTCTGTCATTGGACCTTGTTTCTATCACCAGTTACATCCACAGCTGGGTATTGTTTTTGCTTTGGCTCCATCCCTTCATTCTTTCTGGAGTTATTTCTCCACTGATCTCCAGTAGCATGCTGGGCACCTACTGACCTGGGGAGTTCCTCTTTCAGTGTCCTATCATTTTGCCTTTTCATACTGCTCATGGGGTTTTCAAGGCAAGAATACTGAAGTGGTTTTCCATTCCCTTCTCCAGTGGAGCACATTCTGTCAGACCTCTCCACCATGACCCGTCTATCTTGGGTTGCCCCGTGGGCATGGCTTAGTTTCATTGAGTTAGACAAGGCTGTGGTCCTAGTGTGATTAGACTGACTAGTTTTCTGTGAGTATGATTTCAGTGTGTCTGCCCTCTGATGCCCTCTTGCAACACCTACCATTTTACTTGGGTTTCTCTTACCTTGGGCATGGGGTATCTCTTCACGGCTGCTCCAGCAAAGCGCAGCCACTGCTCCTTACCTTGGATGAGGGGTATCTCCTCACTGCCCCCCTTCCTGACCTTCAACGTGGGATGGCTCCTCTAGGCCCTCCTGCGCCCACATAGGCACTGCTCCTTGGATGTGGGGTTGTTCCTCCCGGCCACCGCCTCTGACCTCGGGCGTGGGGTGGCTACTGAATAGTTTTCTATATGTTTAGTATTGTACTGAATGTTAAAAATACAAGGACAATCATCTAACTGGGGAGACAGACATGGAGAAAGCTAGTTTCACTACAGTATAATACACGTTGTGCTTTCCTAGTAGCTCAGCTGGTAAAGAATCTGCCTGCAATGCAGGTGACCCTGGTTCAATTCCTGAGCTGGGAAGTTCCCTTGGAGAAGGGATAGGCTACCCACTCCAATATTCTTGGGCTTCCCTAGTGGCTCAGACGGTAAAGAATCTGCCTGCAATGCAGGAGACCTGGGTTGGGAAGATTCCCTGGAAAAGAAAATGGCAATCCACTCCAGTACTCTTGCCTGGGAAATTCCGTGGACAGAGGAGACTGGTGGGCTACAGTCCATGAGGTTGCAAAAGAGTTACTGGTTTAATTCCTGAGCTGGGAAGTTCCCTTGGAGAAGGGATAGGCTACCCACTCCAATATTCTTGGGCTTCCCTAGTGGCTCAGACGGTAAAGAATCTGCCTGCAATGCAGGAGACCTGGGTTGGGAAGATTCCCTGGAAAAGAAAATGGCAATCCACTCCAGTACTCTTGCCTGGGAAATTCCGTGGACAGAGGAGACTGGTGGGCTACAGTCCATGAGGTTGCAAAAGAGTTGGACATGACTTAGCCACTAAACAACAAACAACAGCAGAGTAGAATTAACTTTTGGGGGATGTTTCTATGAATACTAACACATTTATAGATTTGTGTAACCACCACCACAATCGAGATACAGAACATCAGTTCCATCATCCCCAAAACTCCTTTGTACTCTTCTTTTGTGGCCATGCCTTTTCCCCACCCTAATCCTTGGCAATCAGTGACCAGTTTTCTGTCACTATAGTTTTGTCTTTTTGAGAATGTCATTTAAATAGAATCACACAGTATGTAACATTTTGAACTGACTTCACAGCAGAGTAGAATTAACTTTTGGGGGATGTTTCTATGAATACTAACACATTTATAGATTTGTGTAACCACCACCACAATCGAGATACAGAACATCAGTTCCATCATCCCCAAAACTCCTTTGTACTCTTCTTTTGTGGCCATGCCTTTTCCCCACCCTAATCCTTGGCAATCAGTGACCAGTTTTCTGTCACTATAGTTTTGTCTTTTTGAGAATGTCATTTAAATAGAATCACACAGTATGTAACATTTTGAACTGACTTCATGAGTCAGCATAAATGCCTTTGAGATTCATCATAGTCTGTATGTATCAAGAATTAACTTTTTTAGATTGCTGATTGTATTGAATTGTATGAATGTGCTATAGTTTATTTATTCATTTGCCTATTGAGGGACATTTAGGTAGTTCCCAGTTTTTGTCAATTAAAAAAAAATTTCGTTGCAGATTTTGTGTGAACATAAGGTTTAATTTTTGTAAGGTAATTAGTCAGGGTTGGGGTTGCTGGGTTATATAAAATGCCTTTGAGATTCATCATAGTCTGTATGTATCAAGAATTAACTTTTTTAGATTGCTGATTGTATTGAATTGTATGAATGTGCTATAGTTTATTTATTCATTTGCCTATTGAGGGACATTTAGGTAGTTCCCAGTTTTTGTCATTTAAAAATAAAATTGCGTTGCAGATTTTGTGTGAACATAAGATTTAATTTTTGTAAGGTAATTAGTCAGGGTTGGGGTTGCTGGGTTATATAGGGAGTATGTTTTTAACTTCCTAAGAAATTGCCAGTTGTTTTCCAAAAGAGTTGTGCTACTTTGCTTTCCAATCAATAATATGAGAGTTCCAGTTGCTTTACATCTTTTCCAGTAATTTGTATTGCCAGTAATTTTTTACATTGGCTATTCTATTAAATGTGTGAAGTTATCTCACTTTGGTTTTAATTTAAATGCCCTAATAGCTAATGAGGTTGAACATCTTTTCATCTATTTAGTTGCTTTCCCTTTATGTTCTTCAGTGATACATGTCTACTTGTCTTTTGCCTATTTTTAAAATTGGGTTGTTTATTTTCTTACTGTTGATTTTTGAAGTGTTCTTTGCATAGTCTAGATACAAATTCTTGCTAGTTATGTGATTAGCAAATATTTTTTCCCAGAATTTAGCTAGTTTTTTAAAAAATTATCTTAATAGTGTTTTTCACAGAGCAAATGTTCTTCATTCTGCTGAAGTTCAATTCATCATTTTTTTTTCTCTTGTAGATTACATTTTTGGTTTTGTGTGTCTAAGAACTTTTTACCTAATTCCATTTCATGAAGATTTACTTTTATGTTTTCTTCTAAAAGTTTTAGTTTTATATTTTATATTTAGAGCTCTAATTTAATTTCTTATAAGAAATGATGTTTAAGTCAAAGTTTGCTTTTACATAAGAATGTCCAATTGTTCCAGCACTATTTGTTGAATAGTATTGAGTATCATAAGGCTTTCCTTGTGGCTCAGTAGTAAAAAATCTGCCTGCCAATGCAGGAGACATGGGTTTAATACTTGGGTTAAGAAGACTCCCTGGAAAAGGAAATGGCAACTCAGTCCAGAATTCTTGCCTGTGAAATCCCATGGGCAGAGGAAACTGCCGGTCTAAATTCCATGATGTCACAAAGAGTTGGCCACAACTTAGCATTTAAACAACAACTGAGTATCATATCCTCACTGAATTGAAT
Source organism: Aepyceros melampus (assembly GCA_006408695.1). Classification (NCBI taxonomy): domain Eukaryota; kingdom Metazoa; phylum Chordata; class Mammalia; order Artiodactyla; family Bovidae; genus Aepyceros; species Aepyceros melampus. Next base: position 23,158 of record SJXQ01012534.1, read on the forward strand.
TTGCATTGTTGCAAAAAATCAGTTGACCTTATTGTATGTCTTTATTTCTGGACTCTTTATTATGTTCTATTGATCTTTGTCTGTCTTTTTACTAGTCTTAATCTCTGGGTTACTGTTAAGTCACTTCAGTTGTGTCCGACTCTGTGGAACCCCATAGACAGCAGCCCACCAGGCTCCCTAGTCCCTGGGATTCTCCAGGCAAGAACATTGGAGTGGGTTGTAGATTTATATTAAGTCTAAAACTCAGTGTTTNTTATTTTTTTTTCTGCACTTAATGCCCTGGTTAAGATTGTCAACATGCTCTCAAATAAGAATGATGAGTGAACGTCCTTGCCTTACTCCTGATCCTAAAGAGAAAACATTTACTCCTTTACCTTTACATATGATTTAAGTTATATATAATGATGATGATGATTTTGCAACTGCCCTTTGTCAGATTTAGGAAGTTCTGTTCGATTCTTGGCTTCCCTGGTGGCTCAGATGGCAAAGAATCCACCTGCAATGCAAGAGACCCAGTTTCGAACCCTGGGTTGGGAAATTCCCCTGGAGAATGAAATGGCATCCCACTCCAGTATTCTTGCCTGGACAGTAGCCTAGAAGGCTACAGTTCATGGGGTCACAAAGAATCAGAGATGACTGAGCATATATGATTTAAGTTATATATAATGATGATGATGATTTTGCAACTGCCCTTTGTCAGATTTAGGAAGTTCTGTTCGATTCTTGGCTTCCCTGGTGGCTCAGATGGCAAAGAATCCACCTGCAATGCAAGAGACCCAGTTTCGAACCCTGGGTTGGGAAATTCCCCTGGAGAATGAAATGGCATCCCACTCCAGTATTCTTGCCTGGACAGTTCATGGGGTCACAAAGAGTCAGAGATGACTGAGCAACTAACACACACAATTCAGTTCTTAGTTTTCTGAGAAAGTGTTCATTTTCTCTTAATTTCTGCAGGAGACTTTTGTTAATTATAGAATTCTGCACTGAAATTTCTTTTCTTTCAGCTCTTTAAATGTTGTTTTACTTCTTTCTGGCCTTCCTGGATTCTCATGAATGATCTGTAGTTTTTGAACAGATGTTTCCTATAAGTAGTGCATCATTTTTCTCTGGCTAATTTCAGAATTTTTATTTGTCTTTAAAGTTTAGTGATTTAGGCATGTTTGGGGAAGTTATTTTATTTGGGGTTTCTGAGCTAAACATATCAGTATCTCATGCATTTTGCTAAATATTTGGTTTCCAGCCATTGTTTTCTCAGTTGTGTGTGTGTGTTTGTGAGCACATGTGTGTGTATCATACTCNCTGAAGGAGATCAACCCTGGGATTTCTTTGGAAGGAATGATGCTAAAGCTGAAGCTCCAGTACTTTGGGCACCTTATGCGAAGAGTTGACTCATTGGAAAAGACCCTGAAGCTGGGAGGGATTCGGGGCAGGAGGAGAAGGGGACGACCGAGGATGAGATGGCTGGATGTCATCATACACTTAATGGATGTGAGTCTGAGTGAATTCCGGGAGTTGGTGTTGGGCAGGAAGGCCTGGTGTGCTGCGATTCATAGGGTTGCAAAGAGTCGGACACGGCTGAGCGACTGAACTGAACTGAATTTTCATTTTTATTCAGTTCAGGGATTTATGTGTGTGTGGCCATGCTGCCTGCAGAATCTTAGTTCCCTCACCAGGCATTGAACTCGTGCCCTCTGCAGTGGTATAGTCCCAATCACTGGGCCACTAGTGAAAGTGTTAGCTGCTCACTGGTGTCTAAATCTTTGTAACTCCGTGCACTATAGCTTGACAGGGTCCTCTGTCCGTGGGAATTCTCCAGGCAAGAATTCTGGAGTGGGTAGCTATTCCTTTATCCAGGGGATCTTCAAGGCCCAAGGATGCAACCCAGGTCTTCTAGGGCTTCCCTGGTGGTGCAGAGGTTAAAGCATCTGCCTGCAATGTGGAAACCTGGGTTCGATCCCTGGTTTGGGAAGATTCCCTGGAGAAAGAAATGGCAACCCACTCCAGTATTCTTGCCTGGAGAATCCCATGGATGGAGATTGGTGGACTAGTCCACAGGTCACAGAGTTGGACACGACTGAGCCACTTCACTTCACTTCTTCTGCATTGCAGGAAGATTCTTTACCATCTGAGCCACCAAGAAAGCCCCCAAATGACTTTTTAACCTCATCAATAAAAGTGACTGCTGGGACTCTCTTTTCTAACTTTATCACATTCACCACACCAGACATTCCAGAATCTGCAGGAGATGCAGCCCTCCCTGTTCTCAAAAGACCTCATATTATCACAGAGAGAAGTTTGTGGAGCCTCTGAGGAAGTATAATTCTCCCTCTTGGACTACTTTTCTCACAGGAATTCTTCCATGACTCTGGCAGCTAGTACTAGCATTTCCCACATTTGTCATAAAATATAACTACAGACAAACATTAATGTAAAAAAATGTTTCAAATAGTGGGAAACAGGCAGAGCAGAGTGACTGGGATCTGGAGTGATTCAGAGAAGGGCAAGATCTAGAAGGAAGATAGGGAATCTGTCCATCATACCCACAAACACTCCTAAACCGAAGCAGGCCAGAAATATTTAACAGGTGTAGAAGAGAGTTGTAAAAAGATTTGCAAGGTAGAGTCCAGAACCAGGATCAGTCTGTGATATATCCATATAAATATATCCTGTTTCACTCCAGTTGCCTACAAAAGGTATAGTTGTTTTAATTGGAAAGTGAATGTCTAATTTAGGTCTAAAAAGATGCCATTAGACAAACCCAACTCCTTTTCCTGCCTCTTTATCCCTCTTCTATCCTTTAACTACTCTTTAATGCATTCTTTCTCTTAGCCTATAAAAATGCTCCAGTCTCTTCCATTCTAAGGCAAGTAGCCATTGATTCTTCATCTCTCCTCCTTCTATTAAAACTAAGCTTCTTCAAATATCAGTTTATATTTACTTTCTTATTCACATTTCACGCCTCTATCCATTGTAGCTTGGCCAAAGTTATCAAGGAAATCTTTACCATTAGGCACTGTGGATATACTGTTACTTAGGTTCCTGGGCCCTTCACTGTAATTTCTTTGACTTGTTAAAGATGTAGACTTTCTTGGTGCCCTACTCCCTAGATGTCCATGATAATGCAAGCTCTCTCAATCTTTCTGGCTTTGTCACCTCTGTAAACTTTCCTTCTTTGCCCACTCCTTAAATTGATATTGATGATCCCTGAAGCTCCTCTTTAAAAGTTGCTGCTCATATTTTATACACTTTATTTTCTTGGGTATGTATACGTGGCTAACTCCATATATTTGTCCAAAAGATCTCTCTAAAATTTGAATTTGAGCATCTTTCTCTCTTGCTTAATCCTATCATTCATCCATGCTGGCTATAAGAAAATTTAAACTCCTTATCATGACTTATAAAATCCTCCATTCTATTAAAGTAGCAACCTGTTTTTTTTAATGAACATTCAGTAAGTGTATGGATGGATGACTCATATTAGGTTGGTGCAAAAGTAATTGTGGCTTTGCATTTAACTTTGCCATTTGATATTGGAATACATTCTTAAATGTGGCTTTGTTATATATCATTTTAATGTGCATTTCTTGCTCTTTTTTTGCTAATGGCTTATTACTTGATGTTTATTTTATATTTATTTTAGATTAGGGAAATGATGTTAGACAAAAAGCAAATTTGACCGATTTTCTTATTCTAATTCAAAATGGACTTGTTTGTAAAGCAGACAACTTTAACACAGCTGGAAACAACAACACATTAGGCCCAGAAACTGCTAATGAACATACAGTACAATGCAGTGCAGTGATGTTTCAAGAAGTTTTGTAAAGGAGATGAGCCCTTTGAGGATGAGTGGCTGGCCATTGGAAGTTGACTATGACCAACTGAGAGCATCATCAAAGCTGATCCTCTTCACAACCACACAAGAAGTTGCTGAAGAGCTCAGTGTCGACTGCTCTATGGTCATTCAGCATTTGAAGCAGATTGGAAAGGTGAAAAACTCGATAAGTGGGTGCCTCATGAGTTGACAGAAAATTAAAGAAAATCATCGTTTTGAAGTATCATCTTCTTTTATTGTATGCAACAACAATGAACCATTTCTCTATTGGATTGTGACATGTGATGAAAACTGGATTTTATGCGCTAACCAGTGATGATCAGCTCAGTGCTTGGACCAAGAAGAAGTTCCAAAGCATTTCCCAAAGACAAACTTGCACTAAAAAGATGTCATGGTCACTGTTTGGTGGTCTGCTTCTGGTCTGATCCTCTATAATTTTCTGAGTCCCAGTGAAACCATTGCATCTGAGAAGTATGCTCAGCAAATTGATGGGATGTACCAAAAACACCTGCAGCCAGTATTGGTCAACAGAATGGGCCCCATTCTTCTCCATGCCAATGGCTACAGTATGTCACACAACCAATGCTTCAGAAGTTGACAAAATTGGGCTACAAAGTTTTGCCAAATCTGCCATATTCACCTGATCTCTTGCCAAAAGACTACTACTTCTTCAAGCACCTGAACAACTTTTTGCAGAGAAAAATGCTTCCACAACCAGCATAAAGCATGGATTTTTAGGTTATAGGAATAAACTTACTGCTTGGCAAAATGTGTCAAAAATGTGTCAAAATGTTGGCAGAAATGTGTCAATTGTCATGGTTCCTATTTTGATTAATAAAGATGTGTTTGTGCCTAGTTACAATGATTCAAAATTCATGATCCAAAACTGCAACTACATTTGTGCCACCTAATAAATCTGTCTCTAGCCGTGGATTTTTCTTGAGTTTTAAATCTGCAGACCCCAGAACTTGCTGAAAAATTCAGTTAGATCCTCCACAAAACTTTCAAACCCACAAACCTCAAACTGGACTCACCCAGCCCCACTTCTTTTGCTGTGTTATCCAAGGTCCCATCAGAAACTTGACAATCACTCTTTACATCTATTCATTCCCCGCATCAACTGAATCATCCTGAATCATCTCTCAAATGTTCTTCAAATGTGTTCCTACCTCTCCAGTGCCATAATTCACATTCTTGTCTTCTTTGACCTAAACTATCACAATAGCCCCCAGTTGATCTTCTTAATTCCAATTTTGCCACCCCCAATCTCATATTCTCTACATTGTCATTAAAGGGATTGATCCAAATCCTTTTTAATTCTGTTTAAAATCTTTCAGATCTCTCTCTCTAGGATAAAATGAAAGCTTCATTGTGCATCATGAAAGTCATTTATGGTCTCTTCTCCATAGGTCCAAACTCCTTCATTTTCTCTTACGTCTGCCAATACAGCTTATCTTGAGGTTGTTTGAATTTGTTGTGCTATCTCCTAGCTTGAAACATTTGCTCCTGGTGGTCTTTGCTCTGGGCCAGACTTCTACCTCTTCTTCACCCACCAAACCACTACTTATCCAACAACATTTGTATCAGGATAATTCACCAGGAAGCCTTCTCTGCTCCTTCTGGTTTGGCTAGGTGCTAGGAGTTTACTGTGTTCTGGAAAGCAGAAATGCCTAGTGGTTAATGCCTAACCGGCCCAGGTGCTGAACCCAGAATCACAACTTACCAACACTAAGTTGTGATTTACCAGCTTTGGGGAAATTACTTAAGTCATCTCTCTCTGCCTCAGATATGACTCAATAAATGTTAACTACAGAGGATGAGATGGTTGAATGGCATCATCAACTCAATGGACACGAGTTTGAGCCAACTCCAGGAAATAGTGAAGGACAGAGAAGCCTGGCGTACTGCAGTCCATGGGGTCACAAAGAGTCAGACATGACTGAGCGACTGAACAATAGCAACAACTGTTATTCACATTAATAGCTCTCCTCTCCCGTGTGGACTCACAAGCCCACCACCTATCCCAAGGAATCTCTGGCAAGACTCTAGAATGACCTCACTGTGCTCTGGATTCGCTAAGATCTTCAAAAGCCAACAAAGAAGAAACAATGTGAATTAGCTTTTTCTTCATTCTTGCAGCTGCCTTCTTGCCATTTTCTGAGGGCTGTGAGGAGGTGTGCGCCAGCTGGAATGCACCTGCTGAAGCATGCTGGCTGCAACAGACTGCAAAGAAACATGGCCGAGAGGAGCTACTCCTCACCCAAGGTCCGGGGCAGCGGCCAAGAGGAGCTACCCAATGCCAGAGGTCAGGGGAGGCGGCCGAGAAGAGCTACCACATGTCCCAGGAGGAGTGGCCATGAGGGAATACCCCTCATCCAAGGTAAGGAGCAGCAGCTGTGCTTTGCTGGAGCAGCCATGAAGAGATACCCCATGTCCCAGGTAAGAGAAACCCAACTAAGACAGTAGGTGTTGTGAGAGGGCCTCAGAGGGCAGACACACTGAAACCATAATCACAGAAAATAGCTAATCTGATCACATGGACCACAGCCTGGTCTAACTCAATGAAACTAAGCTATGCCGTGTGGGGCCACCCAAGATGGGAGTGTCTGGAAGAGAGGTCTGACAGAATGTGGTCCACTGGAGAAGGGAATGGCAAACCACTTCAGTATTCTTGCCTTGAGAACCCTATGAACAGTAGGAAAAGGCAAAATAATAGGATACTGAAAGGGGAACTCCCCAGGTCAGTAGGTGCCCAATGTGCTACTAGAGATCAGTGGAGAAATAACTCCAGAAAGAATGAAGGGATGGAGCCAAAGCAAAAACAATACCCAGTTGTGGATGTGACTGGTAATAGAAGCAAGGTCCGATTCTGTAAACAGCAATATTGCATTGGAACCTGGAATGTCAGGTCCATGAATCAAGGCAAATTGGAAGTGGTTAAACAAGAGATGGCAAGTGTGAACATTGACATTCTAGGAATCAGCAAACTAAAATGGACTAGAATGGGTGAATTTAACTCAGATAACCATTATATCTACTACTGTGGGCAGGAATCCCTCAGAAGAAATGGAGTAGCCATCATGGTCAACAAAAGAGTCCAAAATACAATACTTGGATGCAATCTGAAAAACGACAGAATGATCTCTGTTCATTTCCAAGGCAAACCATTCAATATCATGGTAATCCAAGCCTATGCCCCAACCAGTAATGCTGAAGAAGCTGAAGTTGAACGGTTTTATGAAGACCTACAAGACGTTTTAGAACTAACACCCAAAAAAGATGTCCTTTTCATTATACGGGACTGGAATGCAAAAGTAGGAAATTAAGACACCCCTGGAGTAACAGGCAAATTTGGCCTTGGAATGCGGAATGAAGCAGGCCAAAGACTAATAGAGTTTTGCCAAGAAAATGCACTGGTCATAGCAAACACCCTCTTCCAACAACACAAGAGAAGACTCTACACATGGACATCACCAGATGGTCAACACCGAAATCAGATTGATTATATTCTTTGCAGCCAAAGATGGGGAAGTTCTATATAGTCAGAAAAATCAAGACCAGGAGCTGACTGTGGCTCAGATCATGAACTCCTTATTGCCAAATTCAGACTTAAATTGAAGAAAGT
>SJXQ01012534.1:31127-129875 GCA_006408695.1 Aepyceros melampus
AAAAGACCCTGATGCTGGGAGGGATTGCGGGCAGGAGGAGAAAGGGACGACCGAGGATGAGATGGCTGGATGGCATCACGGACTCAATGGACGTGAGTCTGAGTGAACTCCGGGAGTTGGTGATGGACAGGGAGGCCTGGCGTACTGCGATTCATGGGGTCGCAAAGAGTCGGACACGACTGCGCGACTGAACTGAACTCTTTCTCCCACTCCCAGTTTTTTTTCTCCATTCTTACTCTCTTCTCTAGCCTGAGGACACAGAACTCAGCTAGAGTGCAACATGCAGGTGGAAGGATTAAGAAATGGATTTCACCTCTGGATTACCAATAGGATCCAGTCCCAGAAATCACTGTAGTTGGAAGTGGAGAGAAGCCCAGAATAGATCTGATTGTCTCCCTTAGCTGGAGTACAGCCTATCTTTTAAATCTGAGAGCTCTGCTTCATGATTTCACTATATCTAGAATCACAGTTCCTTTAGGGAAATCCAGGGTTCAGTTAGAAAAGTACAGATTTAAAGTATACAAACTAGGTACTAAAGAAACCAAGTTTCTACAGAAACTTTGCAACAAACCCTGTCCTCATTCTGGTCTCCATTTTTTCTCAAGAACCAAGTGGCTTAAGATTTTCTTATCAATGACACTAATTTTATTTTCTTCTTTGGCCTATTTTAACAGGGGACATAAGGTAGTTACCCTAAAGATTTATATTTAAATGTTTCAAAGAACACAAAATTTAAAAATCAGGAATATATAAAAGGCATTTCTAGCTTCTCTGGGAAAAATTACACAAAAGTCCAGTAACAATGAGACCACATTTTCTCGGGATAAAATTGACTAAGACTAAGCAGAAGTTTGACTATGTCGAAGCCTTTGACTGTGTGGATCACAGTAAACTGTGGAAAATTCTGAAAGAGATGNGATGTTCAAGCTGGTTTTAGAAAAGGCAGAGGAACCAGAGATCAAATTGCCAACATCTGCTGGATCATGGAAAAAGCAAGAGAGTTCCAGAAAAACATCTCTTTCTGCTTTATTGACTATGCCAAAGCCTTTGACTGTGTGGATCACAATAAACTGTGGAAAATTCTGAAAGAGATGGGAATACCAGACCACCTAACCTGCCTCTTGAGAAATCTGTATGCAGGTCAGGAAGCAACAGTTAGAACTGGACATGGAACGACAGACTGGTTCCAAATAGGAAAAGGAGTACGTCAAGGCTGTATATTGTCACCCTGCTTATTTAACTTCTATGCAGAGTACATCATGAGAAACGCTGGACTGGAAGAAGCACCAGCTGGAATCAAGATTGCCGGGAGAAATATCAATAACTTCAGATATGCAGATGACACCACCCTTATGGCAGAAAGTGAAGAGGAGCTAAAGAGCCTCTTGATGAAAGTGAGAGAGGAGAGTGAAAAAGTTGGCTTAAAGCTCAACATTCAGAAAACGAAGATCATGGCATCTGGTCCCATCACTTCATGGGAAATAGATGGGGAAACAGTAGAAACAGTGTCAGACTTTATTTTGGGGGGCTCCAAAATCACTGCAGATGGTGATTGCAGCCATGAAATTTAAAGAAGCTTACTCCTTGGAAGAAAAGTTATGACCAACCTAGACAGCATATTCAAAAGCAGAGACATTACTTTGCCAAAAAAGTTCCATCTAGTCAAGGCTATGGTTTTTCCAGTAGCCATGTATGGATGTGAGAGTTGGACTGTGAAGAAAGCTGAACGCCACAGAATGATGCTTTTGAACTGTGGTGTTGGAAAAGACTCTTGAGAGTCCCTTAGACTGCAAGGAGATCCAACCAGTCCATCCTAAAGGAGATCAGTCTTGGGTGCTCATTGGAAGGATTGATGCTAAAGCTGAAACTCCAATACTTTGGCCACTTCATGCAAAGAGTTGACTCATTGGAAAAGACTCTGATGCTAGGAGGGATTGTGGGCAGGAGGAGAAAGACATGACAGAGGATGAGATGGCTGGATGGCATCACCGACTCGATGGACATGAGTTTGAGTGAACTCCGGGAGTTGGTGATGGACAGAGTGGCCTGGCATGCTGCGGTTCATGGGGTCGCAAAGAGTCGGACACGGCTGAGCAACTGAACTGAATTCAATAAGCACGCATGCCTGCACAAAATTCACATAACAGAATAAACTGTTTTAAGGTATACAATTCGGTGGCACTTAGTATATTCAAAATGTTGAATAATCATCCCCTCTATCTAGTTCCAAAATATTTTCATTGCTCTGAAAAAAGAAAAAAATTCCATAACCATTCACTCCCTGTTCCTTTCCTCTACCCGCTCCTTATGGCAACCTATAATCTGACTTTTTCCTATATGAATGTACCTTTTCTGGATATTTAATATTGTGGATGAGATGATTGGATGGCATTACTGACTCAATGGACATGAGTTTGAGAAAACTCCAGGAGATAGTGAAGGAAGCCTAGCATGCTGCAGTCTCCTGGTCAAAAGAGTAGGACATGAATTATGCACTAAACAACAACATTAATTTTCACCTCAAATAATAGTAATACTGCATTTTTGATTGGTGTTCTGAAGATTTTATGGATCTCATATGAGCCACTTTATTTTTTTGAATATTTGAGAAATTGGTGTAACAGATAAATCCATATTCTCTATTAGAAAAGTGAATGGAGATGTTATTACTTTGCTTGTTAAAAAATCTGATTTCTCCAAAAATAAATTTATGTTTCTAGAGAAACAGCGATCCAACCATCTTAGTTGATTAATTAGGTTAATCTGTCCGTGTCTCTGCACTCGCCTATAATTAGTGTATATTTGAGACTTTTAGCTATCTGATGAGGCAAGCTTGTTTATAGATTGTGCCTGTGTGCTTGAGGCATAAAAGTGCTGATCCCTGTGTGCAGAGTAAGTTTGCTGATTCTGATTCTTCACTCTAGAATGCTGGAACTGTTAATCCTTAATCTTTCAGTGAGGGAGAAATGCATTTTAAGGCTAAATGAATCTTTGAGTAAAATTTCTTTTATTTTTACTTATTTGCTTGAAAGAGTAATAGGTAGATACTCTACTTGTTATTCTGTGGTTCCCTTTTGCTGTATTAGTGATGGAACTCTTGATATTTAGCTAAATATACAGCTATCTTGAATAAAGAGTGTACTGATAGCGTCCCTTCTAGCTACTAAGCACTAACCTATCTGGCTAGTGAGGTATCTATGGAAGTGTCGTATTCAGCTTATGAAAAGTGTCCTTAAAGGGGAGAGCATGCACCTTACTTCCTCTTCTTTGCTTTTCTGTATGGAAGGCAGGCAATGCGCCTGGAGCTCCAGCAGCTGTTTTGAACCAGCAGGTAACTTTTAAAATGGGAAGTTGTCTTACCAGTTTAAAGGACTGGAAGTGCGAAGTCTTAGTCATTGGACCACCAGAGAAGTCCCCACTTCTAAGAATTAAATTGACATGATACTCTATATCACAGAGAACTATGTACAGTATCCTACAATAAACCGTAATGGAAAAGAATATTTTTAAAAAGAATATATATACTGAATCATTTTGCTGTATGGCAGAAATTAACACAACATTCTAAATCAACTACATTTCTATAAAAAAAAATGCGAAGTCTTAGTCATTGGACCACCAGAGAAGTCCCCACTTCTAAGAATTAAATTGACATGATACTCTATATCACAGAGAACTATGTACAGTATCCTACAATAAACCGTAATGGAAAAGAATATTTTTAAAAAGAATATATATACTGAATCATTTTGCTGTATGGCAGAAATTAACACAACATTCTAAATCAACTACATTTCTATAAAAAAAAACAGATTAATAGGAGAAAATCAAACAAAAGTTTAATAATATGTATACATGAGAGAGGGACCCAGGAAAACTGAGTAACTTATTTAAATAGCCAAAGTCCTCATCTTGAATACCATCTTCAGCTAAAGACAGAAAAGGATGCTGGGGGTAGCTGTTGGGGGTTGTCATGGGTGGGGTTGGAGGGGACCTCAAAGGGCAAAAAGGCAATTGACATAGAGACAGAAAAGGTAGTGCTTGGTAAATAAATGTTTGCTGGCCATATAGAGACAATAGGACACCAGAGGAATTTTAACAGATTTTGCTAGGCTCCTCCCTGTCTACCACAATTAGTTCCTGCTATGGTTATCTACAGTGATAGCTCCCTTCCTGGAGCAGGTCCTCTATCTATATTCTTTGGGCAGCTAAGGGGGAGGTAAAAAGAAAAACTTCCTGAATCTTTTGTTTCTTAAAAATAATCAGCCTAACTTAATCTTCATGCCAAAGAGATTCATGTGGGGCAAAATTTCATTCCCATAAAAACCGGTGTCCCAGACGTTGGCCATTTTATTAATAGTAGGTGTCCAGTGGGTATATAGCAGTTATTTTTTTAAGACAAATATTTCAGAGCACAAAGCATATATGGAGAATATATTAAAAGCTAAAGGATGTGAACCATTTATCTGTAATTCTTCAAGACTTTTAGCCACTTATGTGATTGTTGAAAGCTACTGTAACAATATCAAGTAGAGGTTGGCGTCTTCCTCATGCTTTCAAAGCAAATGGGAGACAAACATTGAACAAAGAATCAGCTGATTCTTACCTTCCTCTTACTTGCTGTTGGTTCAGTCGTAAAAGTATAGATGGAACATAATTGAGCCAAGCCACCTCCTGCAAAGCTCACAGAAACGATCTTCATTTTTAATACAAGTTTCACAATCTAGTATCCTACTCTAGGCCTAGTTCCATATTTTATTATTCTATAATTCAGATAACTCCCTCACTTTAATTTGTAATAAGGATGGGTAATACACATACATATTTATTATATATCTAGTTTCGTGAGTATTCACAACTTCCTCCCTTTGCTCTAAATGGTGAAAATTCTGTCTTTCCCTTCTTGATGGCCTCTTAAAGCTAGGAATTTACACCTAAACAGACATAGAAAAGACAGAGAACTAAGGTGCAAAGAAAACAAACACATGGGGAAAGTGGAAAGGATGAGTGAAATAAGAGAAGTTACACTGGCTGAGTTATAAGCAGAGTTCTAGAGGGGATTCAGAGAGAGGGGAGAAATTACTGGAAGCCATTGCTGCATTGTGGGTAGCAATGCTTGTGAGTAAACGGACAAAACTGATTGTAAAGAGGTCTGTAGTGCAATGTGAACATAACTTCCGGGGAAAATTCACTTTTTCAGTGACTTGTAGATGTTAGGCTAATGTTTCTTGAATGCAGCAATGACTTTGTACTGGATCATTTTATTTATATTAAATTTGCATATGCATTTTATATCTGTCTCAAGGACTTAATAGTCTTATTTTGGGATTAGAGTTTTATTTTGCTGATTAGAATGAAGTCTTCTTCCTCCTACTCAGTCTCCAAAAGTCACACTGCTGAATTAGCTTGAAATGAATCTGAGTCCTAGTGAGGTTGGTTGAAATCACTGCAGCAGCAGCAGCAGCAGCAGAGCAAATGTAAGATTTTTGTCAAAAGAAATAAAAAGGAATAAGACTAAGGTAATAATGAAGGTTCTGTCTAAGAAAGAGCAAAATATAAAGTCAATTTTCATGAAAAAAAAAAAAAAAAAAACAACAACCACCAAGTTTTTTCCAGTTCCCTTTTTTCTTTCTTTCCCCCAACAAAATTCATTTTGGAGATGAGTATTCAGGAGGGGGGAGGTGGGGGTTGGGATTGGGAGTTCATGTACACTTGTGGCTGATTCATGTCAATGTATAGCAAAATGAATACAGTATTGTAAAGCAAAACAAAAAAAAATTAAAAATTAAAAAAAAATGGAGATGAGTATTGAGAGGAGTAGTTGATTTTTAATGTTAATATGTAACACAATTTTCCATATCTTTAACAATTTAATGATATTTTCTTTACTCTTTTAAATAAAACAGTTTTTAGAGAAAGTTTCATTTACTAGAAGCTGAAAGTGTTGTAGCCTATAGGCAGAAACTGGACTTCAAATGATAAAGAATTCTTATTGTATAATAAAGCATCTTCCCCTTTCTGTCCTTCCTTCCTTTTTTTCCCCTTGTTTAAAGTTTTTTTTTTTTTAAATAAAAGGTAACTAATTATCCTTTCAAAATTAAATTTTAAAGAGAAAATAGATGCTGGTTTGAATCTCTGGGCAATCATTTAGATGATTACATTGACAGAGAATATCTACTGGAGATATGCACTTTTTATACTGTGGAATGTTCTAGAGTGCCCATTCTCATGGAGGGGGTTCACAGCTGTCCCTTCCTCCATCATGGGACATTTAACCATGTCTGTCTGGAGCCTGTCTTGCTTGTCATGACTAGGGGAGGGGGCTACCAGCATGTAGTGGTTAGGGGCCAGGGATATTGCTAAATATTCCTTCAGTGCATAGAACAGTCCCCCACAGCAAAGAGTTATTCAGCCCAAATAGCAGCAATACTGAGGCTGAGAAAGTTCTATTTTAGACATTTCTTAAACTATTTCCTGGATTTTCGTTTTAGGCTAGAGGTTACAAAGTGAATTGGGAAGTTTAAATAATCATCCTAGTTATCGTTTGCCATGTTGCAGATATTGTTCTAAAGACTTATAATTCCCATAATAATTCTATAAAGCAGACACAATTTGTTCCATTACACAATTTAAAAAACAGAGGAACCAGGAAGATAAGTAATTGGCCCAGGAGTGCCTAAGTGTTAACAATTAGAGCTTAGGAAGAAGTGTAAAGCTAGAAAGTCCGCACTTTTATCTGTTATGCTATGTTTTCCTTTTTTTGTAGAACAAGACTAAAGGCCTTGGCTAAATGAAGGTAGAGGGGACAGAAATGGAGGTCTGAAAAATGGTGTTTGTCTGAATTGCCACCTCTTATTCTGATATTCATTGCCTTAGAAAGACAAAACTATCTTTTTAATCATTGCATTTGTGGAAATATTTGAAATTACATAGTCTGATGTTTATCTGAAACAAACAATTTTTCTGATTACTGTTAATTTAGTGGTATACAATACAATATCCTTCTACTTGTTCAAGGAAGGATATTTTAGACGACAGGAAAAAACTGATGCAATTTTTTTCAAACTCTGGAATTTTCAACTTGAAAAATGGAAACGATCATGAATGATGAGTTCTTTTCTATTGTTACTATATAATAGTTTTGATTGCTGCACTAAACTGTCAATGTGTTCTCATATTGCTCTTATTAATTTTAAGACCCACAGGGGAAAATAAAAAATCCTCAAGTTGGAAGGACAAAATCTTGCTTCCACCATCTCTGTCTAAGAGGCCAACTGGATTATGGTTCAGGGTTTGTTTGGGCAGCTTAGGCTACAGTGTAAATTCCATAGAAAGAAAGGCAAATCTATTGGTTTTGGCTCAGTGTCTGAGAATATGTATCCTCCAGAGCTCAACATAAGAAAAACATCCTCCATTCAGGGTTGAAGTAGAATGATATAGGATTCTGCTTTCAGAAAGGACTGCTTTGACTATTCTGATGTTCCTGATTTGAATCTGTTTTTTTCATATGTGGTTTTCTTGGGGAAAAAAAAAAAAAGACGTCCATGAGATGGAGAGGCTGAGAATGGATGAGTGGTGGGGAAATAGGATGGCATATGAATACTACAAAAACAAATCTGGTCATAATTATTTCCCAGGAATTCTAGAAAGCAGCTCAACTTATCATCAACATGGAACTCTGGACAAAAACATTTGATATCAGATTCTCATCTGTTTCCTTAAAAAAAAAAAAAAAGAAAAAAGTCAATTCACATTTCCCTGGGTCCTTTTGATTCATTTCTGTTGAAAAAGTCCCAGAACGTGATGTAAAACAAAGACTCTTTTCCTGAAACAGCGCTTTGAAACTTGAACAAATAAAAAATACAACTGATTCCCTTTCCCTCAGTCACTTGAAAACTAAAATAAAATAAAGGAAAGCAAAACCCAACTCAGACCTCAAAATCATTCATGAGCCCTTCCACCCCTAACTGTCATGTTCAATCCTTAGCCTAAAAGGTGAAAAGCACATTTCAAAGTCCATCCAATTTCTAAATTACACTCATCTCCAGTATGATATAAAAATGAGTAAAAGTCAACAATCAGGAAACTATCTGCAGCTGTTTGACTTCTATACACTCAAATTAATTGCTGCATAGCAAGGTCAGGTCATCCACATTGCCAGTTTCCTATTCTGTCTGCAGCATCTCCAAGTTCTCTTAGAAATGGCCATCATCTTTCAGAGATAGAAGAACAGATTATCAATAGGTTAACTTCAGGAAAGATTAGAGGTCATCTCACAGCCCAGTTCTCTCTCTCTCTCTCTTCTTTTATTAAACTTAATTTTTAACATGCTTATGCTTCTAGGCATATTAAACAATTGCAGAGAATTCAGCAAATCCTTTTTTAAGAGCACTAAATTCCACTAATATGGAGCTTGTGGAGTGTAAATAAAGAACTTGAAAGATAAGAGAAAAAAAGACCTCACATATCTTGTGTTCATTAATTTAAGAAGCCACTGAGTTCTATGAACTGCGTAATTCTTACTGTCATCTCTTCAGTGTCATTGCAGAATTTAGTTTGGGTAATTTTCTCTAATCATATAAAAAGAAATTTGAGCTATATTTATGTTTTATTTATTAATATTTTTCAACATTTGTATAGTCCTAGTTCAAAGACAATATAGGTAATTCACCCCAGGAATGAACTTTTTCTTATGCTTAAGATCTTAAAGATAGGTAAGATATTGAAGTACATACAGTAGTTAGAACAATATTGTCATTGTGCTGAGAAAGAATAAGGGAGGGAGGCAAAGGAGCGTCTACTCATTTTAAGTATTCAGGGCTTTTAAACCCTTTAAAACCACATTGCTTAAGATTTGCAAATAGATTTCACCTTGTGTTCAACAGGTTTTGGCCATTTGGCCCAGATCTGGAAGCCCTTCCCAGTGACTGCCACTCCTGGAACAGGTTTGGCTGGATCCTGAATACTCATCTCTTTTCCCTTCCTGACAGGTCACAGATCTGGCTCAGAACTGGCTCTACCTACTTAAGTCTGACACTGTCAGGGTTACCTGGAGAAGGCCAGTGGGTTTCACTCAAAATTGAACCCTGTGTTCTACCACAAGTGACCAAATGACTGCCTCCAAAACGAGAAGACAAAGGAAAGATACAAGGAGCTAAAGCACCTCACAGGGGCAGTGACTTAATGTTACTGTGTCCTCAGTAGAAAGGACAGTACTTAGCACTCAGTAAATGTGCCATAAATATTTGCTAAATAAAGTTAATCTTCACAATAATGCTCAGAGGAATGAGTTACCTCCAGCTTACATAAGCTCAGAAAGTTTAGTGGAAGAAATGGGACTTGAACATAGGGGTAGATCTTTCTATTATCAGTTCAGCTGAGTTCAGTCGCTCAGTCTTGTCCGACTCTTTGCGACCCCATGGACTGCAGCACCAGGCCTGCCTGTCCATCATCAATTCCCGGAGCTTACTCAAACTCATGTCCATCGAGTCGATGATGCCATCCAACCATCTCATCCTCTATTATCCCCTTCTCCTCCTGCACTCAATCTTTCCCAGCACAGGGTCTTTTCAAATGAGTCAGTTCTTCCCATCAGGTGGCCAAAGTATTGGAGCTTCAGCTTTAGCATGAGTCCTTCCAATGAATATTCAGAACTGAGTTCTGTTAGGATTGACTGGTTGGATCTCCTTGCAGTCCAAGAGATTCTCAATAGTCTTCTCCAGCACCACAGTTCAAAAGCATCAATTCTTTGGCGCTCAGCTTTCTTTATAGTCCAACTTTCACATCTATACATGACCACTGGAAAAACCATAGCTTTGACTAGATGGACCTTTGTTGGCAAAGTAATGTCTCTGCTTTTTAATATGCTGTCTAGATTGGTCATAGCTTTTCTCCCAAGGAGTAAGCGTCTTTTACTTTCATGTCTGCAGTCACCATTTGCAGTGATTTTGGAGCCCCCCAAAATAGTCTTTCACTGTTTCCACTGTTTCTCTATCTATTTGCCATAAAGTGATGGGACTGGATGCCATGATCTTAGTTTTCTGAATGTTGAGTTTTAAGCCAACTTTTTCACTCTCTCTTTCACTTTCAACAAGAGGCTCTTCAGTTCTTCTTTCTATTATACTACATAATTTATTAGAAAGTTCTCTCCTCCATCCCCCAAATTCAAGTCATTTCAAGAGACCTCTTGAATATAGATGTCTTTTCGTCACATCTTAAACTTTAGGCAAAAATGAAAGTCAATCATAAAGTGACCAACCAAATAATCTGAATTTTAATGAGTACTGTAGAAAGTATGCAGTTTAGCTCTTGAGCCAATGAAGAAGCGAATGTATTATTCACAATCCCTGGCACATGTTAAGTGCTTAATAAGCATTAACTCCTAACCATATAAGAAACTCATTCTAGGCTGACATCCCAGCCTTGGGCCAGAACACTCATTAACTATGTTACAATTTTATGAAATGTTCTATTCTCAAAATGAACTGTTCTGACTTGAATGTAAACACCACGAAATAAGTGACTTTATTTTGTTGAACCCTGCATGACTAGTGCCAGAATAGGGCCTTACACATTGCAGGTCCTAAAAAAAAAAAAAAAAAAAATTAATGTTTTAAATACATGGCTAAATGCATGAATAATTGTTGGAATAGTTCTAGGAACAGCACTTTTTTTGCTAAAGAAATGGGTTAGGAGTTCAGACGAAGAGCTGGTACCTCAGCCCAGCAGGTGGCCCTGGTGGAATCATTTGAAGACATGTGACACTGTGGTAGATGAATGGTTCACAAGCTGCGGTCAGGACCCTCCACCTCACCACAGTCTCATCCAATGACAAATGTAGGATGAGCTTGCATTTGGATGAAATTTACAGACAGCATAGGAAAGGTGGGGAGACTCACCAACCACAAGATGGGCTGTGGCCTCCCTCCCTCTCTTCCTCTATCTCTCATTCCCACAACACAGAAATTCCAGTTTTTTAGCCAATCATGTATTGAAATCATCCAGTGTGAAATGATACATAATCAGGTCATCGAGTAATCCAGAAGACAAAAATGGAGAAAAAAAAAATTTTATTTCAGTTGGCAGTATGCCCAGGTGGAGTTTGGTACTTTTGGCAGCTGATTCTTGAATGAGGGAAGAAACAGGGGAGATCTAACAAATTTAATACCTTTGATTTTTTAAAAGAGATCAAATAGCTTTGCATTATCTCCTATAACCTTTATAAATCCTTTACTGAAGGCAGGTTTCCTACAGAATCTCTGAAAAACACTGTATCACATAACACTACCACCAGGTATTATAATGAAAGAGACAGGCATCTTCCTAGCATTAAGTACACTCCAAGCCCACCCCCACGTGGTCCTTCTTGTATTTGTTCACAAAAGACTGGCTATTTGTTGATCAAAGTTCCAGTCACACTGCTGAAAGGGTATTCTGTTCTCAAAGTGATTATTAAGCCACTTTAAAAACACTTTAACTTGTGGATTTGCCTCATGCTATTTGAGTCTAAGTTTCACAATAACACAACGAAGCAAGCCCTGTGGTACTATGTCATCTTCATTTATCAGGAAACCACAACCTTGCACATCTTTTCCAAGTGTCTTTTTTTCCCCTCCCCCTACCTCTGTGTCTAGTGCTGTCTGGCTTTTTTCTGGCCTGAGTTCCAGGATTGAGGACTCATTACATTTACCCTACAAGGCTCCCTTATCACTTTTCAAACTGGCCCACCCCTATTCCTGATGTCAGGTTTCAAACTCTACTATGTGCTTTGAGTAATCAAGGCTTTAATCATAAAAACCAATTTGAATCCCCAAAGAACGCTGAACTATTCATATCATTTTTCCAGCTGCTTCAGTGGGTACTTTGTGTGAATTGTGAACTTGGGAAACATAAAAAGAAAAAATTAAAAAGAAATATGTAGGCAGTTAAGGACTGGTAGCAATCGTGAACAGTGTTTCAGAGAGTAAACCAAGAATATGGAACATATTTAACCAATCTGGTATTTTCTTTATAGGTTTTCTTTATGATTTGCTCCTGATGGAATGACTGAACATTTACTTAGGCTTGAGATATGATCTTCTCTTTGAGAGCTTGATGGTTTTACTTCAGAAATATTTGACAAATTTTAAAAGGTACTTAAGAATGTTAAAAATGTATTTTAAAAGACATCACTAGTCATTTCTTTTAGAAACAGCAATTTCCAAAATTTTTCTGGTTTATTTATGGTCAACAAAATGCTAAGGGCCTTGATTATCATTCATGACATTGTATAACTATTTTTATTCATATCTCCAAGTAATATAATTCCAGATATTTAATGTTTCTGACATACTTTATAAGAGTTTTCCAGGTGGCAGAGTGGTAAAGAAACTGCCTGCCAATGCAAGAGATGCAAAAGACGCAGGTTCTCTCCTTGGGTCGAGAAGATCCTCCGGAGTAGGAAATGGCAACCCAGTCCGGTACACTTGCCTGGAAAATTCCATGGACAAAGGAGCATGGAAAGCTACAGTCCATGGAGTCAGACACAACTGGACACAGCACACACACACACTTTATAAAAGTGAATTCAGAATTTTCCATATAATTGTTATATAATTGTTAGTTAACTTCTATTAACGATAAAGAACCAATAGCCCATACTGATGACTGAGGACAGAAATAGTATCTACCTGAGTGATATTTTGAAGAACAATTGTTAGGCATATAATGCAACAGAAAGAGAACCAGACCGAGTTGATGAAGACTGCACTCTTCCGTATGAGCCCAAGAAAGTCACCTGACCTCGTTAGGCTTTAATAGGGTCAGAGAGGTTAGAGTTAAACCTAAGGTCATTCATATCCTTTCGCTTTTTGCCATACCTGCTTCAAATGGGTTTGTTTAATTTTTTTTTTGTGCAAACCAATGTTGGGAAATGTCAAGCCAAACTTTATTTTTTTAAGCTAAACAATCTTCTTATTTCCTTACATCTTTGGTTTTCCTCTTTTAAAAGTCTCTTTCTATGGAGCTGTCTGATATCTAATGAAGCAGCAATTCTTTTCCCTAACTTTGACCTGAAAAGGTAAACAAGCAACCTACTCTTACATAATCAAAAGCCATTTTTTTTTATAGATTTGTCTTGTACTCAGAGAAAATAGATGTTAACTGCCAGAATGAAAACAAGTTAGAGACCAAAGCAAAATCTTTGCCTTTTTGTTTGTTCAGAAAAACAACATATTCTTTAGCTGATTGACTCCTACAGACCCAGTTTAGCTCTAGTCCTGTCTTCATGTTGTATTTAAACTTACTTAATTTATAAGTGCAGTTCCTCATCTCTGCTTTTTTGCTGATATTACTTGTGGCTCACAGTTCTTCAACGTTCTTTCCTATGATGTCTCAAATTGTCATGATTTTCAAACATTTTTGAATCTAGATGTTGCTTTGTTTCTGTGAAGTCATCATCGATATATTTTACAAAGAAATCTGGAAGTTGACAAAGGAAATTATGAGAATGCTGAAAAGCCAGAGAGATATCCTACAGGAAACCAAAATTTAAAAGGGAAGGGATAAGAAAATTTCAGACATTCCATAAGTTTTGCGTGACACCCAAGAGTTCTATTTTTTTTCATTTTGGCTAACCCATCTGTTATTTTGATTTATTAATTTTTGTTGCAACACTTTTGACATGCTATCTTTCATATAAACTTACAGCTTTAGCCCTTTCTGGAAATAGAAGCTTTCTTTAATTTCCCTTAAAACATGAGTCACTAGATGCAAGTAAAACAGGATAGGGCGGGGGGAGGTAAGAGACCGAAATGATCCTGGTGGGTTGCAGTCCATGGGGTCCCAAAGAGTCGGATATGACTGAGCAACTGAGCTGAACTGAATAAGGTATTGCAGCATCTTCATGAAGGTGACCATGCTGATGGGTTCGTGGAAGTGCTGACAACTTATTTCACCAGCAACCAAGTTCTATTACTTGGGACTCTAATGTAAATAAATGAAACTGTGTTTTTCTAGTGGTGGACTTGTCCTAAATAACATACATTGTCTTGTTTTGGCCTTACCAGGCAAATGGGTACACATTACAGATGTACAGTGTTCGTGGGTGCTAAGTCACCTCAGTCGTGTCCAACTCTTTGTGACCCATGGACTGTAGCCCACCAGGCGCCTCTGTCCATGGAATTTTCCAGGCAAGAATACTGGAGTGGGTTATCATTTTCTCTTCCAAGGGATCTTCCCAACCCAGAGGTCAAATTCACATGTCTTATGTCTCCTGCATTGGCGGGCTGGCTCTTCCCCACTAGTGCCACCTGAGACGCCCATACAGTGTTCAATTTTTCGTGAAACAATCTTTTTACTATTGAGTTTTATGGCAATTTTAGAAGTGGGAAAAGAGAAAAAGCAGCATTATCAAAACACTGTATAAATGAAAGTTTTTATGACACTTTGTGTGTAGAGAAAGAGAGAGACAGAGAGACGACGAGAGGAAGAGGCAGAGAGAGAGACTGAGGTAGAGAAAGGAATTGGGACAGACAAGGAATCAGAGAAAGCAAAGAGTCTTAGAGAGAATGACTTAATTAGACTGGAATGGATTCTTTGTGTGTATATATTTCTAAAAACCCATGATAATTTTAAAGAATAAGTTTGGGAATCATAGAATTAAGGGCTAATTCTATACTTTACTTTTAACTTAATTATTAACATATAGCTGTTTAAGTAAGTAAGGTGTTATGCCAGTATTTCTGTAACTATTTGCAACCTGCACTGAAAGCAATAGGATATAATGACTTCATCAATTTAGATAATTACTTTTGAAAAAGAGATAACAATATACAGCCCTGAGTTATGCCATCTCCTAATTCTATTGAGTCCTGTGCACTGTTCTCTTCCACCAAACAGGGTATCATTCTGGGCTGATAATATCTTAGAGAATGATCAACGTATTTATGAGGCTGTGGAGAGAGAAGTATCACAAAGAAGATGAAAATTCTATTTTATCACTTTAGTTCAGTCCCTCAGTTGTGTCCGACTCTTTGTGACCCCGTGGACTACAGCACACCAGGCTTCCCTGTCCATCACCAACTCCCTGAGCTTACTCAGACTCATGTCCATCAAGTCGATGATGCCATCCAACTATCTCATCCTCTGTCATCCCCTTCTCTTCCTGCCTTCAATCTTTCCTAGCATCAGGTTCTTTTCAAATGAGTCAGTTCTTCCCATCAGGTGGCCAAAGTATTGGAGCTTCAGCCTTAGCATGAGTCCTTCCAATGAATATTCAGGGCTGAATTCCTTTAGGATTGACTGGTTGGATTTCATTACAGTCCAAAGGACTCTCAAGAATCTTCTCCAACACCACAGTTCAAAAGCATCAATTCTTTGGTGCTCAGCCTTCTTTACAGTTCAACTCTCACATCCATACATGACTACTGCAAAAACCATAGCTTTGACTAGATGGACTTTTGTTGGCAAAGCAATGTCTCTGCTTTTTAATATGCTGTCTAGATTAGTCATAGCTTTTCTCCCAAGGAGTAAGCGTCTTTTAATTTCATGCCTGCAGTCACCATCTGCAGTGATTTTGGAGCCCCCTAAAATAGTCTCTCAGTTTCCATTGTTTTCCTATCTATTTGCCATGAAGTGATGAGACTGGATGCCATGATCTTAGTTTTCTGAATGTTAGTTTTAAGCCAGCTTTTTCACTCTTCTCTTTCACTTTATCTAGAGGCTCTTTAGTTCTTCTTCGCTTTCTGCCATAATGGTGGTGTCATCTGCATATCTGATGTTATTGATATTTCTCCTGACAATCTTGATTCCAGCTTGTGCTTCATTCACCCAGGCATTTCTCATGATGTACTCTGCATATAAGTTAAATAAGCAGGGTGACAATATACAGCCTTGATGTACTGCTTTCCTTATTTGCAACCAGTCTGTTGTTCCATGTCCAGTTCTAACTGTTGCTTTTTGACCTGCGTACAGATTTCTCAGGAGGCAGGTGAGGTGGTCTGGTATTCTCATCTCTTTCAGAATTTTCCACAGTTTATTGTGACCCACACAGTCAAAGGCTTTGGCATAGTCAATAAAACAGAAGTAGATGTTTTTCTGGAACTCTCTTGTTTTTTCGATGATCCAGTGGCTGTTGGCAATCTAATCTCTGGTTCATCTGCCTTTTCTAAATCCAGCTTGAACATCTGGAATTTCACAGTTCACGTACTGTTGAGGCCTGGCTTGGAGAATTTAGATCATTACTTTGCTAGCGTGTGAGATGAGTGCAATTGTGCTGTAGTTTGAACATTCTTTGGCATTGCCTTTTTTTAGGATTGAAATGAAAATTGACCTTTTCCAATCCTGTTGCCACTGCTGAGCTTTCCACATTTACTGGCATATTCAGTTCAGTTCAGTCGCTCAGTTGTGTCTGACCTTTTGCAACCCCATGAACTGCAGCACACCAGGCCTTCCTGTCCATCGCCAACTCCCGGAGTCCACCCAAACTCATGCCCATTGAGTCGTTGATGTCATCCAACTATTTCATCCTCTGTCGTCCCCTTCTCCTCCTGCCTTCTATCTTTCCCAGCATCAGGATCTTTTTAAATGAGGCAACTCTTTGCATCAGATGGCCAAAGAATTGGAGTTTCAGCTTCAACATCAGTCTTACCACTGAACACCCAGGACTGATCTCCTTTAGGATGGACTATTAGCGCAGCACTTTCACAGCATAATCTTTTAGGATTTGAAATAGCTAACTGGGATTCTATCTCCTCCACTAGCTTTGTTTGCAGTGATGCTTCCTAAGGCCCACTTAACTTCACATTCAGGATGTCTGGCTCTAGGTGAGTGATCACATCATCGTTTTTATCTGGGTGATGAAGATTATTTTGAATAGTTCTTCTGTGTATTCTTGCCACCTCTTCTTAATACTTTCTGCTTCTGTTAGGTCCCTACCATTTCTATCCTTTATTGTGCCCATCTTTGCATGAAATATTCCCTTGGTATCTCTAATTTTCTTGAAGAGACCTCTAGTCTTTCCCATTCTATTGTTTTCCTCTATATCTTTGCATTCATCACTGAGGAAGGCTTTCTTACCTCTCCTTGCTATTCTTTGGAACTCTGCATTCAAATGGGTATATCTTTCCTTTTCTCCTTTGCGTTTCACTTCTCTTTTCTCAGCTATTTGTAAGGCCTCGTCAGACATGGCCTTTTGCCTTTTTGCATTTCTTTTCCATGGGGATGGTCTTGATCTCTGCCTCCTGTACAATGTCATGAACCTCCATGCATAGTTGTTCAGGCACTCTGTGTATCAGATCTAATCCCTTGAATATATTTGTCACTTTCACTGTATAATCATAAGGGATTTGATGTAGATCATACCTGAATGGTCTCGTGGTTTTCCCTATTTTCTTCAATTTAAGTCTGACTTTGGCAATAAGGAGTTCATGATCTGAGCCAGTCAGCTCCTGGTCTTGTTTTTGCTCTTTGTCTGCAAAGAATATAATCAGTCTGATTTTAGTATTGACCATCTGGTGATGTCTATGTGTAGAATCTTCTCTTGTGTTGTTGAAAGAGGATGTTTACTATGACCAGTGCATTCTCTTGGCAAAACTGTTAGCTGTTGACCTGCTTTATTTTGTACTCCAAGGTCAATTTTGCCTGTTACTCCAGGTGTTTCTTGACTTCTACTCTTGCATTCCAGTCCCCTATAATGTAAAGGTCATCTTTTTGGGGTGTTAGTTCTAGAAGTTCTTGTAGGTCTTTATAGAACCATTAACTTCAGCTTCTTCAGCAATACTGGTTGGTGCATAGACTTGGACTACTCTGATACCGAGTGGTTTGCCTTGGAAACAAGCAGAGATCATTCTATCATTTTTGAGATTGCATCCAAGTAGTGCATTTCAGACTCCTGTTGACTATGATGGCTACTCCATTTCTTCTAAGGGATTCTTGCCCACAGTTGTAGATATAATGGTCATCTGAGTTAAATTCACCCATTCCAGTTCCAGTTCATTTTGGTTCACCGATTCCTAAAATGTTGGTGTTCACTCTTGCTGTCTCCTGTTTGACCACTTCCAATTTGCCTTGATTCACAGACCTAACATTCCAGGTTCCTATGCCATATTGCTCTTTATAGCATCAAACAGCACTGTTCTCTTCCTCCAAACAAGGTTAGCATTTTGGGCTGATAATATCTTAGAGAAAAATCAATCTATTTACAAGACTATGGAGAGAGAAGCATCACAAAGAAGATGAAAATTCTGTTTTACCCCTTGGTTAAATTAATAACAAGTATGGTAAATTTCCTTTCTTGATAGAAGGTATCAAATATTAATAGCATGTTAGTTAATTATAAAATATAAGAAATATTTTCCTTTAAATTCAGCAGTCAAACAAGACCTGCTGCTGATGCTCCTTTTAATATTCTTTAGAGAACATAGTCATCCAAGTAAGGCAAGAAGAACAAGTTATAAGCAAAGGAAAAAAAGAAATAGAACTATAAGTGTTCATAGATGAGACACATACAAAACCCGTGAGGATCTACTGACAAATTAGTGAGGTTAAAATTACAGAGTACAACAAGGTTGTAGGATGTAATATCAAGATACAAGAAACCACTGCTTTCTTTATTAGTGACAAGTAGGAAAATTTTAATTTTAAAAAGTTTATGTAACTACAACCCCCTCAAAAACTTAAGAACAAAAACTAATAAAATTTGGGCTAGTGAGGCTTCCCTGGAGATCCAGCGGTTAAGAATCTGCCTTGCAATACAGGGGACTCAGGTTTGATCCCTGGTAGAGAACTAAGATCCCACATGCCATGGAGCAAGTAAGCTGGCACAGCAGCCACCGAATCCAGGCATTCTGGAGCCTGCACACCACAACTAGAGAGTCCGTGTTCCACAGTTAAGGAGCCCGTGCGCTGCCATGAAGACTGTGTGCTATAAGCCTAAGTTGCTTCAGTCCTTTCTGAATCTTTGCAACCTGTGGACCATAGCCCACCAGCCTCCTCTATCCATGAGATTCTCCAGGCAAGGATACTAGAGTGAGTTGCCATGCCCTTCTCCAGGGGATCTTCCTGACCCAGGGATTGAACCCTCATGTCTTAGGTGTCTGCTGCATTGGCAGGCTGGTTCTTCACTACTAACGCCAATAAATAAGTATATAAATAATAATTTAAAAATTGGGATATAGATTTATAAATAAACTTACAAAACTTTATTTAAAGACAATTATAAAGACCTCAACAAGTGAGAAAGAGAATTTCAAGAAACACTATATTATAAAGACATTCCTTCTCAAGTTAATCTATAAATTCAACACACTCTCAATTAAAATTCTCTGAAGTGTATGTGATAACTCAATTCTAAAATATATCAATATATAAAACAACAAAATTGCAATGAAACTTATGCCCATTTTGAAGAAGAGCAGCATGTTAGAGAGATTGTTCTTATATAAATAAAAATTTATTGTAAAGGTTCAGTAGCATGGGGTTGTACTATCATAGGTCAACAATCTATGTATTTTAATTGGTGTTTGAATCATTTGCATTTAATGTATTTACTGATACAGTGAATTTAAATCTGTTCTATGTTTTCTATTTTTCCCTTCTATTTTCTTCTCTTCTGTTCTGCTCTTCCTGATTTCTTTACACTTACATGAATATTTTTCACTGTTTCATTTCAATGTGTAGGTTGGTCTTTTGACTATATCACTTTGTAATTTATTAGCTATTATTCAAGAAATCATAATATATATACCTAACTTTTCAAAGTCTTCTTAGAATTAATATTTTACCATTGCAAGTAAAACATAGAGACTTACAAACACATAGATTATTTTAACCTCCTTTCTTTATGTGATAGATTTTATATATATTCTATCCACATACATTAAAAAACCCACCAAACATTGTTATGATTTTTACTTTGAACAGAAATACTATTTAAACACTTAAGAGTGGAAAAACAGTCTATCTTGCAAAATATTTACCATTTAGCTGCTTTATTTCATTCCTGAAGTTCCAAGATTCCTTCTGTTGTCACTTCTCTTCAGTCTGAAAAACTTTGTTCAGCATTTTTGTAAAAGCATGTTTGCTGGTGAAGAATTATTAGTTTACTTTCATCTAAGAAGGCCTAACTTTGCCTTCATTCCTGAGGATATTTTCAGGAACGACATTTCTTTTCATTCAAGACTATAAAGTCTTGTTGTACTTTCCTCTGGCCTCCAGAGTGTCTAGATGAGGAATAAGCCATCCTTCAGATAGTTTCCCCCTCATGTAATGTGTCATTTTTTTCTTCTCTGGCTGCTTTCAAATTTTTCCTTTATCTTTGGTTTTCAGAAGCTTGAATTAGATGTGTCTGGGAATGATCTTCTATGACCTTAAATCAAATTTTGGGATTTGCTGGGCTTCTTGAATCTGTAAACATATGTCTTTCACCATATTTAGGAAGTTTTTAGTCATTATTGATTTTTTTTTCCTGCACCAATAATTTTCTCTTTTCTAATTGGTACTCTAGGGACACAAATGTTATATATTTTCCCAATGATTCCTAAGGTTTTGTTTATTTTTTTAAGCCTTTTCTTTTTTCCCTTTATTCTTGGATAATTTGGATAAATTGGGTCATTTATATTGGTTTATCTGTGAGTACACGAACTCTTCTAACATTTCCATTATGTTATCAGGCCTATCCAGTGAATTGTTTAATTCAGGTATTATGATTGTCAGTTCTAAAATTTTAATGTGCTTCTTTTTAAAAATTTCTCTTTTTCTGCTGTGAGCTTCTGTTTTTCCGTGTATCTCATTAGTGTTTATGTTTACCTTATGGAAGATGGTGAAATAATTGCAACCCACTCCAGTGTTCTTGCCTGGAAAATCCCAGGGAAGGCAGAGCCTGGTGGGCTGCTGTCTGTGAGGTCGCACAGAGTCGGACACGACTGAAGCGACTTAGCAGTGGCAGCAGCAGTCTTTGTATAACATTTGTTAAATTTGTTTTAAACTGCTTCAAAGTTTGTATTTCTGAATCAGGGATTCTATTGTATTTGAGTTTTTCTGAATCGCTTTTTAGTTTTCTAGTCCACTTCTTTTTTAAGAAACTGGCATCTAGAAAAAAATCATTTCATTGTGAGGTATTAGGGTATTCTAAGATCACACCAGTCAAACAAAAAAACAGAACACTAGTTAGGACTTCTCTGTGGTTCCCGAATTATAATATATACTCAGATTTGTATGCCAATCTATAATTTTCACACTGGGAAAACCACAGCAGAACATCTCCTGTTTATTCTTTATCCCTGTGAATCCTTATAATAGGACTATTTTCTTATTATTCCTCACTGTTGTTAAGCTTTTGGCTCCAAATATTTATTACTCGCTTGCAATTATCTTCCTTTTCTCTAAGCACCTCTCAGCCTCCAATTACTCACCAATTCCTCAATAGTTTTATAATGAATAGTCAATTTATATCATTGCTAATCAAATTGACTAACAGAGTTCAGCATTACTTGGGAGCTTATTAGAAATGAAAATTCTCAGCCTCCTTACACAGACCTAATGAATCAGAAACTCTAAGGGTGGGGCCCAGGAATCTGCATAAAAAAGATCCCCCTGACATTCTTTTGTGTTACTGTTGCTGCTCAGTAGCCAAAGCCCTGTCCTTGAACTGTAGCACACCGGTCTCCTCTGTCCTCCACTATCTCCCTGAGTTTGCTCAGATTCATGTCCATTGATTCAGTGAAGCCATCCAACCATCTCATCCTCTGCTGCTCTCTTCTCCTGCCCTCAGTCTTTCCCAACATTAGGGAAAAACCATAGCTTTGACCAAATGGACCATTATCTGCAAAGTGATGTCTCTGCTTTTAATACAATGAATGTCTAGATTTGTCATAGCTTTCCTTCCCTTTTAATTTCACAACGGCAGTCTCCATCCATAGTGGTTTTGTGTACATTGGTCTAAATGACTAATTCCTTAAGCTCGTTTGAGGGATTGGGGGAATAATATGGAGGAGGTAAATCTTAGCAAATTGAAAGAGGGAGGTGGAGTTGGTGTCTGTAGACAGAGAGGAGGGTGGTCAGACTAGGCACCTCTCAAACAACCAGAAATGAGCATGGCAGGAGCTGAAAAGTCTATGGTTTGGGGCCTAACAGTGGCTATCAGGTCTTTTGATGGTGTCAGATCATGCAGACATAGGGACAAAAGAAAATGTTTGTGCATAAATTATTTCAGTCAATTATATGAATTGTTAACACCATGTTGTTTTGTAAGGCAACAAAGTAGGGAGAAAAATTTTCTGCATCTTTTTGGAGAATAGACTTTTTTGCATCTTATTGGTGAATGGACAAAATCTCTTCAGTGACTTGACCATGTCATATTAATAGTAGAAGTTGAACCTGTAGTCAGAGTTTGGGCCCATAACACAGTCTGTGATTTTAATAATCGATAGGCAAGCCTAGACAAGTCCTACAGTGAGCAGTTCATCACCAACACTAATAACTCAAAAGACTTGGTTAACAGAATATTGCTTTATTCATCTGATAATGCCTCCATTGTCACTAAACTCTCAGAAAGGATGGAAACCAAACAAATGCCTACGTAGGAGGCAGGCAGGTAGAGACTGATTACTTGTTCAGGGTCTTAGGGGGAGTCCTGGGAAAGGTGAGTCTTCCAAAACGAACTTATGCATTCAGCACTTTTAAAAGTGCCTATTTTCTTGAGACAAAAGTTTCACCGTTTTCAAAAACTAGTTTGCATTAGAATTAAAAATGCAATTGTTAATCAATCCCAAATCCCCATAGAAATCTCAGGAGGAGTATAGAGGGACTGAACTCCGGGAGATGGTGATGGACAGGGAGGCCTGGCATGCTGCGATTCATGGGGTCGCAAGAGTCAGACACGACTGAGCGACTGAACTGAACTGAACTGTTCTCCCTTTGCATTGCCAACAGGCAGACTAGACTTTGACCTGGGTGCTTGGGCATTGCCATATCTGTACACTAGTTAAGACTAGGATTTGAACTTCAGTGTTGACAAGTGGTGTTAAGGTGGAGATAACAGTCTTTAAAGCCAACTTTTGCAGTTGAATGTAGGTAGCCTTCTTTCTTATTTTAATAGTCCCATTCATTTTGCTCTGGAAAGCATTTCCATTGGTTTTCTCATCTTGGTTTAAGCTTGTGAGCTTAAAAGGCCTAAAAGTGAGAAGGAGTTTGTAAATCTTGAAGCAGAGATTCCCTAAAGCTGTTTACATGGCAGCAAGGTCATGGCAACATCTCAAGTGTCTGGAATGAGAAGACACCCTTTGCTATTGGAAGGGATAGGATGCCTTTTGCATAAGTATCTGGAGAGGAAAATTGGGGTACATGACTGAAGTGGGTGGATCAGAGGTTTTTTTATTCTAAATCCAGAATGGGTGATAGTGTATCCCATCAATCACATGAGGCTTACTTATGGGAAGCCAGGTCAATGAGGTAGTTATTCTGGGAGACGCTCTCCATGTACTTCAGACCACAGCCAATGCACTGATTGATATAGGAGAGCAACATCCAGGCCTGGAGAAAGAGTTGACCCTACGTAGGAGGCAGGGAGGCTTCCAGTCTCTAAAATTCCCAGGTGGGGTGGATGGTCAGAGCCCTGAAGGGAGACCCTTACGTAGAAACTCAAAACTGACGGTAGCGCACTGGAATTTCTGTGCTTGGGTGACAACCACCAGGCCTGGCAGTGAGGTTCCATCCCAGGTAGCCTACCTGGGCCATCACTTTCCCACTGTCAGGTGGGAAAACTAAATTCATAACCTCCCTTTTCTATCAAGCAATCTATTTCTTCTCCTTGGAGTCTCTCTCTCTCTCTCTTTTAATGCCATATTTACTATTGGCTAAGAGACTGAGGTTCGTTCCTTCAGAGTCATGGTTATAAGACCATGTCATGTTCCTAGCCCTGCCTGCTTAGTATGGGCAGTTCTTAGGCACTATAGCTGTGCACAAAGCTCCAGAATCTAGGCAGAGTTGTTGTTTAGTCGCTCAGTCATGTCCGACTCTTTGTGCTTCCATGGACTATAGCCTGCCAAGCTCCTCTATCCATGGAATTCTTCAGGCAAGAATACTGGAGTGGGTTGCCATTTCCTTCTCCAAGAGATCTTCCTGACTCAGGGATTGAATCTGGGTCTCCTGGATTAACAGGCAGATTCTTTACCACTGAGCCACCAGGGAAGCCCAAGCATAGTTAGTACAACTATTTTCTTTCCTTTATCAATGTGACCAGCCCTTGCCACCCACTTCTGTCCCAAGAAGGAAGGAAAAGCAGGCAGATAAATTGAGAAAGCCTCAGCCAGGACTAGAAATTCTCAATAGCATGTAGATTTATGAGTTTATCTTATGTACTTTTCTACCCGCCCCCCCCACCTCTTCTTTTTGTATAGACTTCCAAAACAGCTTACACCATAGTTTGTCTGCAAGGAGGAAACTGTATGGAGCCAGATTTCATTATCATTAAGTAAAAGGAAGCCCTTTGGGAGATCTTGGTGTCCTCAGTGGGGAGTCATTAACTCTTCTCTAGGCTTCTCTTCTAAAGCCAGGCTTCCCTGGAGTTGCTGTCATCTGTAAAAACAGCTGGGCTTCCTCCTGGGAGGATGGCTGTGTGTGCCAAGCACAGTGTCCAAGAGGCGGTGGATTTAGTGAGCTGCCATGGGGTGGGTGTGCCTTGGACATTGATCAGGTATCTATGATCAAGTTCCCCCCATGGCCCCCAAAGAAGTGTTGGCAACATGTTCACCCACTTGGCATGTGATGATGTAGAGATAGTTTTCTTGACCTGTACCACAGAGCTCCTCTAATTCTTCCCCACCAAAAGGCCTTCATTTACACCTCTGTGTATCTGGTGCTTTGGAGCAATGATCAGAGAGGATAACATCAGGGGGAAAACACTTTTGTGGTGGAAAACAAGAGAATTTCCTTGATTCATGATGTTTTTCATATTCTTTTAAAGTTGCCACTTGGAAATTCACTTAGCAGAGATGGGTTTACCTATTCCCAGAGATTAAGTTACCAGATGTGATTTTAAAGTATAATGTAAAAATAACCTGCCTGATATCAGCATTGCATCTCCAACAAGAATGCTGCAAGAGAGGAGAACAGTATGTTAGAAACATTCTTTACATGTGTTTCTCTATACACGTTCCTGAAATTGATGGGATATCCTGTGCATTGTAGAATTTTTGAGTTTCACCTTTAATTTCCAAAATACTGTCACTTGTGGGTGCATGTGAACGTGTGCAATAGAACTAAGTGCCCTTCTGTTTCTTTTCAGAGGCTATGCAAGGCAACCACCTGTGACCACTAGACCAAATCCTCCTGGACTATTGAGATTCATTAGAAGAACAGCTCTCTGCAGTGTCAACAAATCTTGAATCTCTGGCAAATGGACAGTGTGCAGGCTGAGGATTATTGCCATCATGAATTCACACATCCACAGAAACTTTATCTAATTATGTCAGTCTTTGAGGTTGCACATTTCTTCCCAATGCTAGAAGGGAAAGTTATACTTACCCTTAAGATCTATGCTGCTAAATGAGAGAACTAGAGAAATTAGCCTTTAGAAATCTTGAAATACTCTCCTTCCTTATCACTTTCCTCAATTAACTGGCTTTGTTTCTCTCTGTCCTACCTGCTTATATTGAAACACACAATCCTTTTGTGGAAATTGCTACATCTTCTAAATCAGTTGGAACCATTGGTTTTCCTCTGCTCCTCCACCTCTCAAAAATCAGAGTGATTTTGGTTCCCAACATTTTTTGCTTTCTTCTGAGCACTTAAGCAATTAAATTAAGAAAGAATTCAGAAACAATAGATGGTAGAAGAGGCTTTATGTAGAAAGAAAATAAAAGATTAAAGTGAGGAGGAAAACTCTATGAGTGAAAATGACAAATGTCTTGAATTATATTCAATGATGTAGTTAGTTACTGAATGACCTTTTGCACCTTAGTTAAGAAAAAGGAAAAGAACAGGTTCAGCATTTTCATCAACTATGTCAGGATTCTCCTAACCCCCAAATACCTCCATTGTCTGTCTAAAGAATATTTACACTTCAGGATGCCTTTCTTTATCTTCAAAAATACAATGTGGAAAATGTTGATTTAAGGTAATGAGAATTTTTGTTGGAATGCAAATATGTCATCCCTGAGGTAACTTGTTAAACCATTCTTATCCTAGAGAACAATAGCTCATCCAATTGTCTTACCTGGTTAGTAGAATTCCAGGAGAATGGGATGAGGAAAGGTCAGCTTTGAAGACATTTGGGGTTCAGTTTATAAAAGAATCCCTTTGTGGGTCACTATTTTAGAAAGATAAAAGGTAGTAAGGCTGATGCTTGAGAGGAGAAGGAAGAGAGAAAGAAGAATATATAGGAGATATTTACTTATTTAAAATTTTGCTGAGGGACTACTCTTGTCTGGGTTGTTCATGTGTAAGCGGACACAGCAATGGGAATGTTAAAGAATTCAGCATATCTGGAATCAGAAAATAGAGAACTAAAAATATCAGTTTCACTTTGCTTTTAATTTAAATTGCAAGTGGGCAGAAAGGACTATTCTTGACCCTGGCCTTAGTGATAGTGCATAAACCAATCTGCAGAGATGCTAGAAAGAGCTTCCCTCATGGCATTTGTCCATGAAGTGAAAGAAAAATCTGCTTTCTACTTACAACAATATTGGAGAGAATTCTTGCTGTGACTGAAGATTATTTAGCTCATAAGCATTCATCTGAAGTAAGAGTAAGCTTTAGTTATTACTTAATAGAATTATGTTAATGAGATAAAGCAAATATGACAATGTCTGTGGTTATTTGTCTAATTTTAAACATTACATAATTTTGCCAGTTTTCACTCTTTGTCTATAGTCTTCAAAGTCTTCAAAGAAAAAGAGAGAGGAAAGTTTAAAGACATAAGGTCTTCACATGTTGTCATCAGTGTGGTGGGAAAGTATTTAAAAATTGCAGTTTGGAATGGTCAGCAGATTCAATTTATTCATGCTTTCTCTTTATCCAATAACCAAGATATCAAGGATTGGCTGTTTCACATGCTAGAAATGTCACATTTAGTCAATAGATAGCAGTCATCATTACTGTGCAGTCAGGTATTTTGCTGGGAAATGCTGAACAGGTAGAAAAAAGAAATGAACTGTCTTTTGATGAAAAGATGACCACAACCCAATCAGCAGTAGAAATTGAAAAGAGGATCTTCTCACCAAAATCAATAAAGAAGGAGCTGTCTTATATTTTATTATATACTTTGTCTAGATAACCTGGAGTTATGGAAATGCTATGTATAGAAAATTAAGTTTTGCTTTATTTAGAATAGGTGAAGAAGATACTGTGATTGAAATGGTATTAAGCATGAAAGTTTTGTAAAAGGCAAGTAAAGGTAGAACGCTATTAGTTTCATGAGTCACAGGCCTTGTTCATGTATGTAATCTTTCTTTAAAAAATATTGTTTTCCATGAAATTCATAAAAAACTCATCAGTTCAGTTCAGTCACTCAGTCGTGTCTGACTCTGCAACTCCATGGACTGTAGCACGCCAGGCTTCCCTGTCCATCACCAACTCCTGGAGTTTACTCAAACTCATGTCCATTGAGTTGGTGATGCCATCCAAGCATCTCATCTTCTATCATCCCCTTCTCCTCCAACCTTCAATCTTTCCCAGCATCAGGGTCTTTTCCAGTGAGTCAGTTCTTCACATCAGGTGGCCAAGTATTGGAGGTTCAGCTTCAGCATCAGTCTTGGGTCAAATTGAAAAGTTTCATTGCCAGGTTTGTTTCAGATGGCAGAATTAAGGGTAAAATGAAAGAAAATCTTATTAATTGTATTTCACTTGACCCTAAGAGACAAACTCAAAATTATGTCAAAATGAAACAGAGATCTCCTTTATTTCATCCAGTAATTTATGACTTCCATGTTTTTTAAGTCAAAATTGACATGACTATTATCAGTTAATTTTTTGTGCATTAAATCATATCACTTAACCCTTACTTATAAGATAAGTTACTTCAAAATTCAGTAGCAATGCTTAGGAAAACGGTGAGTGACATTTTCTGGGACTCCAGTATTTATTTCCTAGTACTTTGTCACAAATCTTTGATGTCTCCTGCCAATAATAAACATAAAGTAAATTTCCTGTTCCTTCCTGAGTGCAAAATATTAGTCACTCACTTAGCTGTTCCCTTTGGACCAGGACACCCAGCCTCATTTAGATGAGTCATTTTGTGAAATTCTGAAGTCAAGTGCTAGTGAAATAAAACTGTTCTAAAAGGGGTTTTGTCAGCATGGTTTACACAGCTAATGCCTGAAAGAGGTAGACATTTGAGTAAAAGTGAGCAAAGTGGAACTTTCACACCCACTTTTTCATAATAGTTTTCTAATGTGTTTTCTGAAATAACTCTCTCTTTTTTTTTAAAGGCATCATTAAGGTTCTGTACACAAACAAAACGCTTTCTGACTTTGCAAGGGACACTTGATTTTCTGCCAGCATCTGAAACATCAAGAATATAATGTTGCTTTGTTCAGTTTCTAAGTTGTGTTCAGCTCTTTGCAATCCCCTGGACTGCAGCACTCCAGGTTCCTCTTTCCTCCACTATCCCCCAGAGTTTGATCAAATTGATGTTCATTGAATTGATGATGCCATCTAACCAATTTGTCCTCTACTGCCCTCTTCTCCTTTTGCCTTCAATCTTTCTCAACATCAGAGTCTTTTACAATGAATTGGCTCTTCATGTGTATCAGGTGGCCAAAGGATTGGAGCTTCAGCTTCAGCATAAGTCCTTCCAATGAATATTCAGGGTTGATTTCCTTTAGGATTGATGGGTTTGATCTCCTTGCAGTCCAAGGGACTCTCAAAAGTCTTCTCCAATACCACAATTCAAAAGCATCAATTCTCTGGTGCTCAGCCTTCTTTATGGTCCAACTC
Source organism: Aepyceros melampus (assembly GCA_006408695.1). Lineage (NCBI taxonomy): Eukaryota > Metazoa > Chordata > Mammalia > Artiodactyla > Bovidae > Aepyceros > Aepyceros melampus. Next base: position 60,039 of record SJXQ01012534.1, read on the forward strand.
TCATATCTGTATGTGACTACTGGAAAAACTATAGCTTTGACTAGACAGATCTTTGTCAGCAAAATGGAGCTCTGGTTTTGAATACACTGTCTAGGATTGTCATAGCTTTTCTTCCAAAAAACAAGCATCTTTTAATTTCATGGCTGCAGTCACTATCTGTAGTGATTTTGGAGTCCAAGAAAATAAAATCTGTCACTGCTTCCACTTTTACCCTTCTATTTGTCATGAATCGATGGGGACAGATGCCATGATCTTAGTTTTTGAATGCTGAGTTTCAAGAAAGCTTTTTCACTCTCCTCTTTCACCTTTATGAGAGGCTCTTTAGTTCCTCTTCACTTTCTGCCATTAGAGTGGTATCATCTGCATATCATAGTAAGTTTAATTTAAGTATAATTTAAGTAGGTCCTGCTAAATCTGAGGCTAGACATCCAGACCACCTATCTATCCATGAGTGTTTTAGGGCAAACTTTACTATAGAATTTAGATGCATAAAATGATTTTAAGAATGAAAATATGTGGAAAGAGGATCTTCTTATCCAATGAGAAGACTTTATGGTGAGGAAAGAGAGAGGTTGCTTCTATGCATTATCATCATCACCATCACCACCACACAGAGACACACACAGAGAAATACACAGACATACACACACACTGGATTAAGCAGGACTGGGCTAAGAGAATTTGCCTTTTCCAAAATGCTAAAATCTCTTCCAATACCTCCAGTGCCTTTTTCCTCCTTTCATAACTTCCTTTGACTTGGCCCCACCCTGGGGCTGATCCAGACAAAGCTGACAATCAGGTAAGGTCTGCCTTTGTTTTTTTTTGCAATTTGGCATCATATTTTTTCCAAGCTTTCTTACTATCTTCACTGATGAGATCTCTTCTTCTTTGATGCCTTCTCTTGAGCCACACATCTTTCAGGTAACTTTCTGCTCCTCTGACTTCCATCAGAAATGATATATTCTGTGTTCTCTCAAACACTTGATGCCAAGTAGCTTCGGTCATGTCCCACTGTTTGTGACCCTATGGACTGTAGCCTGCTAGGTTCTTCTGTCCATGGAATTCTCCAGGCAAGAATACTGGAGTGGTTGCCGTTTGCTGCTTCAGCGGATCGTCCTGACCGAGGGATCAAACCCTCATCTCTTATATCTCCTGCATTGGCAAGCAGGTTCTTTGCCACTAGCGCCACCTGGGAAGCCTTGATAGGTGACTTAGTAACAGATTAGTGATAAATGCTTGGGGCTAAGATTTCAAAGGACTATTATGTCTTGGTGTGTATCTAAGCCACTATTTTAAAAGGTCAGATTGGGTCAATATTTTTTAATCCACAGGATTCACTCAGTTGGTAAAAATTGAAGATCTTCAGGCAGATGGGTCTTTGTTTCCTTAAAACTTGCCTCCTAGGGGATGACCTCCTCCAGTTTGTCCCAGGAAGTTACCTTTCCTCTCATTTTGACTATAACTCACATGGGATCCTGCCACAAGCTGGGACGTATCTTCAGAGCAAGTGGATGAACTGCCTGCTGGTTCACTATGGCAGGAGTGCAGGCCAGAGGTGTCTCAAGAAGCATATGCCCCAACATTAATTCTAGCAAGAAGCCCTTGCTGACTCTGTGAAATTTCCAGACACTTAAGACATCTGCTGTTTTCCCTCATGTCTCAACTGCTGTACCATTCTCTTGCCTGGAGAATCCCATGGGTGGAGGAGCCTGGTGGGCTGCAGTCCATGGGGTCGCTAAGAGTCGGACACGACTGAGCGACTTCACTTTCACTTTTCACTTTCATACATTAGAGAAGGAAATGGCAACCCACTCCAGTGCTCTTGCCTGGAGAATCCCAGGGACGGGGGAGCCTGGTGGGCTGCCGTCTATGGAGTCGCACAGAGTCGGACACGACTGAAGCGACTTAGCAGCAGCAGCAGCAGCATAGAGAAGTTATCATTAGAAACAAAATGACAGACATTGGGTTAAATAGACAGTTTCATGTTAAATTTTCCCTTTTCCTTCTCTACAGTAGACTCTTTTCTGAGTATGAAGTTGCCATACACAGTATAGATGATCTCTCAAAACCCTGGAGAGAAACAACTTTCAGCTGCTTTTGAGGGAAATAACATGAGACAGGAAAAGAAAATCTTCTTTTAATACATTTGGTTATTTGGCTGTTTGAATCCAAAGCAGTTGGAACTGTAAATGTTAAATTTGGCTTAAAGCAATCCTCAGCGAGAAATACAATTCCAAATTTTGAAAAGAGAAAAAGAAGTTGAAACTTTTACTAGCAGTTAATAGTGGTTATGTTTACAAGTCTAAAAGTGTGTAAATTCAACACATCAATCTGCTGATTTGCCAAGGCATAATTTACTCCCAGTTCATAAACACACTGAGATACTCAGAGAGAAACATGTGGTTTTCTTGAATTTTATAGAAAATGGAAACAATCAATTCCTGCCTTCAGGGAGTTTGTAATCTAAGAGAAAAGATCATCAAGTAGTACCTTGTAAGTGGACAGATTGTGTATGACAGCTGTCAGATATTGAGAGGTTTAACTGGGAATAATGTCTTCCTTACATGTTCTTGGCTTCCTGTATGCAGATGCAGACATTCAGATGTGTGTGAATTATGACTTTAATCATGGGAAGAATTTGACACATTTAGTGGAAGAACTGACAGCTGTTTCCATAACTTGAGCTCTCTAGAAAGCTCTAAGGTCTTGGAGCCTGTGGATTATTGCAGGAGAAGGAAACTGAAGCAGATTTGGTGGGGCTGAGAGGGAGGAGATATGGAGCATGTGGAGGTCAAGTATATAACAAATACCGACATAACCCAGAGACAGAAGATCGAAGTCTGTTTAGGGAGATTTCAGAGATACTTAAAGAGAATGGAGAATTCCTCCTCCCCACCCCATTACAGAAGGAATGCAAATTTATTGTAGAAAGTTTTGAAACTCTAGAAAGGCAAACAATTAGAATAAGAGTTGCTTCAAATCCCATCACTCAAAGACAACCACTATTATCGTACTGATATTTATCCTATATCTTTTTCAATAAATAATGACCTCATTTGTCTTTCATAAGAATGGTATCATTTTTATTAAATGTACTTTTTGAATTTGCGGCAGCTGAGACAAGCCACCCATGCCCGAGGCCAGGGCTGGCGGCCTGGAGGAGCAACCCGAGGAGTGGTGGCTGGGCAGGCACAGGAGGGCCTAGAGGAGCTATCCTACGTTGAAGGTCAGGAACGGTGGCGGTAAGGAGATACCCCTCNGATTGCATCCAAGTACTGCATTTCGGACTCTTTTGTTGACCATGATGGCTATTCCATTTCTTCTGTGGGATTCCTGCCCGCAGTAGTAGATATAATAGTCACCTGAGTTAAATTCACCCAGTCTAGTCCATTTTAGTTTGCTGATTCCTGGCGGTGGAGGCGGCTGCCGAGCTTGAGCGTGGCCGAGAGCTACCCCACCTCTGAGGTCAGGGGCAGCGGCCTAGAGTGCCAGGCTGCGACAGCACAGGAACGGCCAAGAGAAGCTACCCTGCATCCGAGGTCAGTGGCGGCTGGGAGGAGCTACCCCACGTCTGAGGTCAGGGGTGGCAGCCGGGAGGAGACACCCTGCGTCCGAGGTCAGGGGTGGTGGCCGAGGGGAGCTACCCCACATCCGAGGCCAGTGGCGGCCGGGATGAGACACCCCGCGTCTGAGGTCTGGGGTGGCCGGGAGAAGCCACCTCGCCCCCGAGGCCAGGAGCGGCAGCTGAGAGGAGCCACCCACGCCCGAGGCCAGGGCCGGCGGCCGGGAGGAGCCACCCGAGGAGTGGTGGCTGGGCAGGCACAGGAGGGCCTAGAGGAGCTATCCTACACTGAAGGTCAGGAACAGGGGCGGTAAGGAGATACCCCTCGTCCAAGGTAAGGTGCAGTGGCTGTGCTTTGCTGGAGCAGCCGTGAAGAGATACCCCACGCCCAAGGTAAGAGAAACCCAAGTAAGATGGTAGGCATTGCAAGAGGTAATCAGAGGGCAGACACACTGAAACCATACTCACAGAAAACCAGTCAATCTAATCACACTAGGACCACACCCTTGTCTAACTCAATGAAACCAAGCCATGCCTGCGGGGCAACCCAAGATGGGAGGGTCATGGTGGAGAGGTCTGACAGAATGTGCTCCACTGGAGAAGGGAATGGCAAGCCACTTCAGTATTCTTGCCTTGAGAACCCCATGAACAGTATGAAACAGTATGAAATGTGCATGACCATGTGTAAAATAGATAACCAGGGAGAATTTGCTATATGACCAGGTTACCCAAATCTGGTGCTCTGTGACAACCTAAGGGGGTATGATGGAGAGGGAAGTGGAAGGGAGGTTCAAGAGAGAGGGAAAATGTGTATACCTATGGCTGATTCATGTTGATGTACACCAGAAACCAACACAATATTGTAGTTATCCTCTGATTAAAGATAAAAATTTTTAAAAATCCACCAGAAGTCTTTATATGTAAAACTGATTTGCTTTTCTGTACACTTGAAACTAACAATATTGTAAATCAACTACACTCCAATTTAAAATTAAAAACATCCATCAAAGTCTATTTTTTTGTGTATGTGAGGATTTCAACTAGAGGATGGGACTCAGCAGAGAAAGGTATTGAATATTTATTTTCCCAATTACCTTAAAATTAAAGCCAGCATCTGACAGACATAACAACAGAAATCTGAAATGGCAGCTCTATGTAGCAAAAATAACATGTAGGGGTATTTGGACATATGATGGCAGAATTCTCTGCAAGGGAGGAGGGGCAAGTGTGTTTTTATTCAAGTATTTCCTTGGAAAAGCAGATTGCCTGGAATCCAGTACTGTGTCCCTGACTGGAGAGTTCAGGGCATGATTTCATTGATTCCACAGCTGGAAAACTCCCAAGTATGGGCTTAGGGCCACTGAAATGAACAATTATATTTAAAGTTTGATCAACTTTGCTCGGTGATAATTCCCTCTGGAAAAGAAAAGCAGATACTTCTAGCTAAATCACCCCAAACTAGCTCCAAAGAAATCCAGAAATTTGATTTTTGAACATTTTCCTCTGAATTTAAGCCTTTTGGGTAATACAATTGGAAAACAACATTTCTTTACAGTAAAAATGTGTTTGGCAGCCCCTCTATATACAAAGTTCAACTTTAGGGCAAAGAAAAAGAGACGCTCATTATGTAATCAGGTCAAATTATTGGTTACTGGGAAGAGTTCCTGGTTTAGACTTCATCTATTATGTGAAGTAGATATTAGATCTTTTATTCTGCCAGTGCCATTTTAATCACAGCAGTTTTTATTTTAAATAGTTTAACCTTGGAAGACCTTTCCCCAGGGCTTCTTATTTATTTAGATATTGTTACGCAACATACACAATAGCGTCTGTGAAGGCAGGACTGATCCCTTCTTAACTTTCACAGGAGGGACTGTACAATACATAAAGGAGCTGGTGCTATAAAGAAGTGGTTTTCTAAGTTCCTGGGTAAAGAGAGGCAGAGGTGAGAGGTGAAGACCTAGAGCAGAGATCCCTCCAAGTTGCAGTTTAAGTGATGGAGAAATAGATTTGGAGATTTTGTTCTTTCTCTCTCTTCTCTTTCTTTCTCTACTTAATCTCAGGACACACTTTTAGTCTTTTCACTTAAAGCAAAAGACTCATGTTTTCTGGGTACAACTTGCAAATGACTTTGAAAACTTTTGAATCAAATGAAAAAAATCAGGAATTTCATGTAAAAATCATGATTTTCAACTTCTAATGAAATATTAGAGAATCTGGCTCCCCTTGGTCCAGAGTCCATCAAGACAACTACTGCCAAGTTTTAGGCAATAACCAAAGTCCTCCACTGAACCACAGTTTCAACCTTGTTTGCCTCCCTTGTCATATTAAAAGTGGGTTATTTTAGGCCTTTGGGATTGTGCTTTATGGTGTACAGCTATAATTTCTTGCTTTCTCATTTGTTCATCCAACAAATATTTATTGAGAATCTCTGTTCCAGGACCTGAAGGTACCACAGTGAGCAAGCAAATGTGGTCCATGCCCTCCCTGTGCTTATATCCTAGTGAGGAGAGATATGTAACCACAAATAAAATATATGATGTCAAGCATTATAAAGATAAATAAAGTATGGTGTCTCAGACATTACTATCTACCTGGACACAGGATGACACTTCTTGCCCAGTTGCACTTCAGTTGGTTCGGCCAATGAGCTCTGAGTGGAAGTGATCTATGTCATCTCTGGGTGGAAGCATGTATTTTCTGGCCTTGATTTTCATCTCTCTTTGGCAAGTGTGGTGGCTCATATTAATAAGGACTTGGTGGGAGGACTGCCTGTGAGGGTTGCCCAGACTGGCAGAGGATTATTGTTAAGTTATAATGTTTTTCTTAAGCCACTGATACTTTAGGGGTTGATTGTTATTGTGCCATGACATAGATTACCCTGATTAGAAGCACAATGAGGAGTCAAAGAGTCAAGGGGCAGAGTAGTGAAATCACAGCTAGTGTGGTCCAGAGGTCCTTTTTGAAGTTTTATTGCTCTCCTCCAAGGTTTTAATAAGATAAACGTATTATTGCTCAGTCATGTCTGACTCTTTGCAACCCCATGAACTGCAATCCACCAGGCTCCTCTGTCCATGGACTTCCCCAGGCAAGAATATTGGAGGGTATATTCATTCCTGTCTCCAGGGAATCTTCCTGACCTAGAGATTGAACCCGGGTCTCCTGCATTACAAACAGATTCTTTATTATCTGAGCCACCAAAAAGATCCTTTACTTAAAAAATGTGTAAAATAGATAGCCAGTGGGAACTTACTGTGTAGCACAGGGAGCTCAGCTCGGTGCTCTGTGATGATCTAGAGGGATAGGACAGGAGCCGTAGGAAGGAAATCCAACAGGGAGGGGATATATGTACACATATAGTGGTTCACTTTGTTGTACAGCAGAAACTAGAACAACAGTGTAAAGCAATTATACTCCAATTTTTAAAAAAAGAGTTAGTGAGATAGTGAGTAACTCGTATTTCTAGTATTTTGTTTTCTACCTGGAGCTTTGAGGCCATGGTTGCCTCCTTTCCATCCGATTTCAGCCAGTGATGACAGACTGCAGACTCCATCCGCACATTCAGGTTGCTTCTCAGCAACAAGGCCAGAAGGCTTTCATTGGTGTGCTCAGAACTGAACTTATTCCCAAAGGAATGAAAGGCAGAATAACAAGCTCTATTCTATTTGGTTCACTGGCCTATTATGATTCTGTTTTAGGAAAATATACAGAGGCATCACTCTGCTGACAAAGGTCTGTATAATCAAAGCTATGGTGTTTCCAGTAGTCATGGATGGATGTGAGAGTGGACCATAAAGAAGACTAAGTGCCGAAGAATTGATGCTTTCGAATTGTGGTGTTGGAGAAAACTCTTGAGAGTCCCTTGGATAGCAAAGAGATCCAACTGGTCACTCCTAAAGGAAACCAACCCTGAATATTCATTGGAAGGACTGAAGCTGAAGCTGAAGCTCCAATACTTTGGCCACCTGATGCAAAGAGCTGACTCATTGAAAAAGACCCTGAGGCTAGGCAAGATTGAAGGCAAAAGGAGAAGGGGAGACAGAGGATGTGATAGTTAGATAGCACCACCAATTCAAGGGACATGAGTTTGAGCATACTCTGGGAGACACTGGCCGTGCTGCAGTCCATATGGTTGCAGAGAGTTGGACATGACTTACCAGCTAAACAACAGCAACAAATAAAGCAAACTGGTTCAAAGATAGGGGCAATCAAATGTATTTTTCAGCCATGAAATCACCTTGGCTGCCTGCAATTACTTTTTCTCTGTGTGTGTTGTATTGATGTTTAAATGATGCCATGGGCACTGTTTATTTTCCTACCCATCTGTGACACTCAGTTATTCAGTGTATAATAATCTAAATTCTGAATTTTTTAAACTTATTATAACACACAAAGGTACAAGTTTTGGGGGTTCTGTTATTTCTACTTCTTTAACTCCCTGTGGTAAACTCAGTGTTTTTGCATACATTGGCCACAAAATAAATCTGATGATAATTGATCTGATGATAATGATTAAGATGAAATGGGTAAATCCTCATTAACCTTCTCTTTTTCTTTTATTACTATTCTCTTAATTACTGTAAGGGCTTCCCATGTGGCTCAGTTGGTAAAGAATCTGCCTGCAATGCGTGAGACCCAGGTTCGATCCTTGGGTTGGGAAGATCCCCTGGAGACGGGAAAAGCTACATACTCCAGTATTCTGGCCTGGAGAATTCCATGGACTGTATAGTCCATGGGGTCTCAAAAAGTCAGACACGCCTGGGTGACTTTCACTCCCTAATTCCGGTAAACACCCGAAATTAGTCATTCTTGATTCTACACTTGTTAGTGTCTTATTTGCATTCTTGGAGTCCAGGAACTGTGTAATCTTCCAACTTTCTTCCCTAGTAACCATGTACAAAGACAGAAGAGAAGGAGGAAGGGAAGCAGAACTGCCTAGTAGTTTTTCCATATGTAAAATAAGGATACTATTATTGCTTTGCTTTATATTTGGATATTTATCCTGGAATGTTAAACATGACTCTTTGAAACAGAATATACTCAGTTGAATAGCATAGGTTAGCACTAATTTTTTAAGTATATAAAATTAAAGAATGAAATGAAATGTTAACTTTTCCTTACCCTTTGTCACATGACAAAACGTGGTTCAGTGGAGAAGGGAATGGTAAACCATTTCAGTATTCTAGCCTTGAGAACCCCAGGAACAGTATGAAAAGTCAAAAAGATAGGACACTGAAAGATGAACTCCCCAGGTCAGTTGGTGCCCAATATGCTACTGGAGATCAGTGGAGAAATAAATCCAGAAAGAATAAAGAGACGGATCCAAAGCAAAAACAACATCCAGTTGTGGATGTGACTGGCGATGGAAGCAAGGTCCAATGCTGTAAAGGGCAATATTGCATAGGAACCTGGAATGTTAGGTCCATGAATCAAGGAATCCAGAAAGAATAAAGAGACGGATCCAAAGCAAAAACAACATCCAGTTGTGGATGTGACTGGCGATGGAAGCAAGGTCCAATGCTGTAAAGGGCAATATTGCATAGGAACCTGGAATGTTAGGTCCATGAATCAAGGCAAATTGGAGTGGTCAAACAGGAGAGAGCAAGAGTGAATGTTAACATTTTAAGAATCAGCAAATTAAAGTGGACTAGAATGGATGAATTTAACTCAGATGACCATTATATCTACTACTGTGGACAGGAATCCCTTGGAAAAATGGAGTAGCCATCATAGTCAACAAAAGAGTCCAAAATGCAGTAGTTGGATACAATCTGAAAATGACAGAATGATCTCTGTTTGTTTCCAAGGCAAACCATTCAATATCATAGTAATCCAAGTCTATGCCCTGACCAGTAAAGCTGAAGAAGCAGAAGTTGAATGGTTCTATGAAGACGTACAAGACCTTCTAGTACTAATTCCCAAAAAAGATGTCCTTTTCATTATAGAGAACTGGCATGCAAAAGTAGGAAGTTAAGAAACACCTGGAGTAACAGGCAAATTTGGCCTTGGAGTACAGAATGAGGCAGGGCCAAGGCTAACAGACTTTTGGTAAGAAAACACACTGGTCATAGCTAACACCCTCTTCCAGCAACGCAAGAGAAGACTCTACACACGGACATCACAGGATGGTCAACACCAAAATCAGATCAATTATATTCTTTGCAGCCAAAGATGAAGAAGCTCTATACAGTCAGCAAATAAAAAAGACCAGGAGCTGACTGTGGCTCAGGTCATGTGATTCTGATCCTTACTGCCAAATTCAGACTTAAATTGAAGAAAGTGGGGTAAACCACTAGACCATTCAGGTATGATCTAAATCAAATCCCTAACGATTATACACTGAAAGTAAGAAATAGATTAAAGGGACTAGATCTGATAGAGTGCCGGGTGAACTATGGATGGAGGTTCATGACATAGTACAGGAGACAGGGATCAAGACTATCCCCAAGAAAAAGAAACCAAAAAAGCAAAATGGCTGTCTGAGGAGGCCTTACAAATAGCTGTGAAAAGAAAAGAAGCCAAAAGCAAAGGAGAAAAAGAAAGATGTAAGCATCTTAATATAGAGTTCCAAAGAACAGCAAACAGAGATAAGAAAGCCTTCCTCAGTGATCAGTGCAAAGAAATAGAAGAAAACAACAGAATGGGAAAGACTAGAGATTTCTTCAAGAAAATTAGAGATACCAAGGGAACATTTCATGCAAAGATGGGCTCAATAAAGGACAGAAATGGTATGGACCTAACACAAGCAGAAGATATTAAGAAGAAGTGGCAAGAACACATAGAAGAACTGTACAAAAAGATCTTCACCACCCAGATAATCACGATGGTGTGATCACTCACCTAGAGCCAGACATCCTGGAATGTGAAGTAAAGTGGGCCTTAGGAAGCATCACTATGAACAAAGCTAGTGGATATGATGGAATTCCAGTTGAGCTATTTCAAATCTTAAAAGATGATGTGTGAAAGTGCTGCACTCAATATGCTTGCAAATTTGGAAAACTCAGCAGTGGCCACAGGACTGGAAAAGGTCAGTTTTCATTTTAATCCCAAAGAAAGGCAGTACCAAAGAATGCTCAAACTACCACACAATTGCACTCATCTCACATGCTAGTAAAGTAATGCTCAAAATTCTTCAAGCCAAGCTTCAGCAATACGTGAACCGTGAAATTCCAGATGTTCAAACTGGTTTTAGAAAAGGCAGAGGAACCAGAGATCAAATTGCCAACATCCGCTGGATCATGGAAAAAGCAAGAGAGTTCCAGAAAAAACATCTATTTCTGCTTTATTGACTATGCCAAAGCCTTTGACTGTGTGGGTCACAATAAACTGTGGAAAATTCTGAGAGAGATGGGAATACCTGAGGCAGACCACCTGACCTGCCTCTTGAGAAATCTGTATGCAGATCAGGAAGCAACAGTTAGAACTGGACATGGAACAACAGACTGGTTCCAAATAGGAAAAGGAGTACATCAAGGCTGTATATTGTCACCCTGCTTATTTAACTTATATGCAGAGTACATCATGAGAAATGCTGGACTGGAAGAAGCACCAGCTGGAATCAAGATCGCTGGGAGAAATATCAATAACCTCAGATATGCAGATGACACCACCCTTATGGCAGAAAGTGAAGAGGAACTAAAAAGCCTCTTGATGAAAGTGAAAGAGGAGAGTGGAAAAAGTTGGCTTAAAGCTCCACATTCAGAAAACAAAGATCATGGCATCTTATCCCATTACTTCATGGCAAATAGATGGGGAAACAGTGTAAATGGTGATTGATTTTATTTTGGGGGGCTCCAAAATCACTGCAGATGGTGACTGCAGCCATGACATTAAAAGACTCTTACTCCTTGGAAGAAAAGTTATGACCAACCAAGAAAGCATATTAAAAAGCAGAGATGTTACTTTGCCAACAAAGGTCCATCTAGTCAAGGCTATGGTTTTTCCAGTAGTTATGTATGGATATGAGAGTTGGACTATAAAGAAAGCTGAGCCCCAATCAATTCTTGGAGAAAAATTGGAGAAGACTCTTGAGAGTCTCTTGGACTGCAAGGAGATCCAACCAGTCCATCTTAAAGGAATTCAGTCCTGAATATTCTTTGGAAGGACTGATGTTGAACCTGAAAATCCAATATTTTGCCCACCTGATGTGAAGAGCTGACTCATTTGAAAACACCCTGATGCTGGGAAAGACTGAAGCTGGGAGGAGAAGGGGATGACAGAGGATGAGATGTTAGATGGCATCTCTGACTCAATGAACATGAGTTTGAGTAAACTCCAGAAGTTGGTGATGGACAGGGAGTCCTAGTGTGCAACAGTCCATGGGGTTGCAAAGAGTTGGACACGACTGAGCGACTGAACTGAACTGACTGTCACATTGTCTAGAGAGTCACTTAAGCATACAAGAGCTTTAAAAAAAGGCAAGTGCTCTGAATGAAGCTTAGATTTGAGTAACTGCACTATTACTTGAATTAGGTCAATCAACCTGTTTTTCTTCTTACTCCTTAACAGAAGTTAGTAATACTAAGGAGCTTGGAGATTTCAAAAATGAGAGGATATAAAAAGAGGAGAAAAGAATGCAGGTGGGGTGCTAGGGAGGATACCAGAGCAGGACATTGGACAGTTGAAGGGCACTTAGAGGTTGCTCATCACCTTTGGTAATAGGTCCCAAATGTGGAAAAGTATCACTGAATGGGGCATGGAAAAGATGAATATCTATATCTTCCCTGGTGGCTCAGATGATAAAGCGTCTGTCTACAATGTGAGAGACCTGGGTTCGATCCCTGAGTTGGGAAGATTCCCTGGAGAAGGAAATGGCAACCCACTCCAGTACTCTTGCCTTGAAAATCCCCGAAGGAGCTTGGCTCAGGCTACTATCCATGGGGTCGCAAAGAGTCGGGCATAACTGAGCAACTTCACTTTCACTTTACAGTTTAGAGTAGGACTGATTCCAGGATGGTTAGAAGGATTGTGAATGAGACTTGCCCAGGAGGTGGGCATAAGACAGACTACTCTAATGATATCTGCCAAAGCTAAGTGCCTACCTGGTCCCTCAATAGGATAACTGCTATTGAGGGGAGGGAAAAAGGGAGAAGGGCATGGGTAATAAAAAAATATATAAAATAAAAAATGATGGCTTCTTGGTTTTTGCTATTAATCTTATTTATCTGATTCATGGTGCTGGATTTAGAGCATCAAAAAATGGAAGCATGCAGAGAAGGAAGGGCACATGGAAATGTGGGCAAGAGCTAAAGAGCAGTCAGAAATCTGCATGCCAGTCTGCTGAGCCAAGTAGGTACACTTTTGGCTGGACGCTCAAGGTCTGCTGGCTTTGTTCCTTGGAATTTTGCTCAGAGATGGTGGTTGTTGTTTAGTCGTCTCCAGCTCTTAGCGATCCCATGACCTGCAGCAGGCCAGGCTTCCCTGTCCTTCTCTATCTCCTGGAATTTGCTCAGACTCATGTCCATTGAATCAATGACACCATCCAACTATCTCATCCTTTGTTACCCTCTTCTCTTTTGCCTGCAATCTTTCTGGAGGCTGGACCAAAAGACCTCTTGACAAGCTGTCCTACAAATTTCCCACACTGTCATGGTTTCCTATTTGTTACTTTTGCTCAGAGCTTGGATATATTAAAACATTTACAATAAATCATGTAACATATAGTGAAAACAAGTCTCAAAAAGAGCATGTGCTTTTTAGGACCAGCATTTTGGAAATTTTTATATTAGGAGAAATTCAAATTTCTCGTGATCCATCTCCAGTAGCATGATCTCACCTTCACCTCAGATTCAGTAAGGTTATAAGTGAATTCATTATTGTCTTCCCTCGGCAGTTCTTCACACAAGGTTCTGTTTCTCTGATGATATCATCAACTTCTTTATCACCCAACTTCCAAAAATGGGAGTGCTATTTAAAAATACATTATCTTCCCTGTACCGCTTCCAGTCAATGTGTTCTTCCTTGCTAAGTCACTTCAGCTGTGTCTGAGTCTGTGCAACTCCATAGACGGCAGCCCATCAGGCTCCCCCGTCCCTGGGATTCTCCAGGCAAGAACACTGGAGTGGGTTGCCATTTACTTCTCCAGTGTGTGAAAGTGAAGTCGCTCAGTCGTGTCCGACCCTCAGCAACCCCATGGACTGCAGCCTTCCAGGCTCCTTCGTCCATGGGATTTTCTAGGCAAGAGTACTGGGTGGGGGGCCATTGCCTTCTCCAGTTCTTCCTTGATACACCTATTATGCTGCTCCTTCTCATCCACCCTGTATCCTGCTACTGGATGGATTCGTCTGAAGGCAGAGTTTAAAGTATGTCAATTCTCTGTTCATTCACTTATTCAAAACTTGCTATGCTTACCATTGACTAGAGTCCATTTGCACTCCTTTGTTATATTTACATCCTGTTTTTGACATATATTTTGCTTCTATAAGTATTACACATCTCAAAATACATTGTCATTTTTCTTTAAACATTTAATTGATTTAAAATTTTTTAATTACAAAAAATACTCTTTCATATATACCTATATGTTTAATTATTTTCAATCTCTTCTTTCCTTTCTGTGGATTCAGATGTCTACCCCTATCATGTTCCTTCAATCTAAACATTTTTCTTTAGCATTTCTTGTACTGTTGGCTTTCTTGTGATAAATTGTCTCAGTTTTTGTTTACCTGAAAATGTTTTTATTTAACTTTATTTAGTTTTTGAAAGATACTTCACTGATAATAGACTTTGAAAATAACCTTATTGTCTTCTCGTCTGTTAGTTTCTGATGAAAAGTCAGCTAATATTCTTATCTTTGTCCCATTGAATGTCATGTCTTTCTCTCTCCCTCATTTCATTTAAAACTTGTTTTTCTTTTCTCTTTTTAAATTTGGCCCCACCAGTTATTGGTTTCAGCATGCAGGATCTAGTTCCCTGGCCTGGGATTGAACCTAGGCCCCTAGTATTGGGAATGTGAAGTCTTAGTCACTGGACCACTGGGGAATCCCAAGATATTTTTCTTTAACTTTGTTGTTCTTAGTTGTATATTCTGCTATAGTGAGCTTCCTGAATCTATGGGTTGCTATTTTAAATCAAAATAAAAAAAATGTTATCTCATATTTCTTTACACTGTTCTGTTTCTTTCTTCCCCCCAACTTTATTTTTTTCTTGTGCACTATATGTATGACTATAGACCACTTAGTTCTATCCTGCAGGCTGCTGAAGCTTTGTTCATATTGCAATTTTTCCTCCCTGTATTTCAGCTTAAATGATTTTACTTACATGTTTTAGCTTCAGTGACTCTTTTCTGTTATGTACACTCAACTGTCAATCACGTCTAACTTTTTTTATTCAAGTTTTTTTTTTTTTCAGTTCTAGGCTTTTCATTGTTATCCTTTTGATGGTTTTCACAATCTTCCAAAAATTCCCATCTTTTCACCTGTAATATTGTTTTTCTTTTAGGTCCCTTAGTATAGTTTTCATAGTTTAATCTCAAATTCTTGTTATCTAATTTCAAAATCTTCATCATATGTGAGTCTGTTTATTTTGACTAATTTTTCCCCTGATTCTATATCACGTTTTCTTGTTTATTTATATGACATAATTTTTAACTACATGCTGAACATTGTGGTTTAAACATTGTAGAGATATGAATTCTGCCATCTTTTCCTGAAAAGTGTTGAGTTTTGTTCCTTGAGTAATTAAATTACTGGCATATCATCTTGAACAGGTGTTGATTTTCTCCTCAGTCCAAGAGTGAATTTCTGTCTCAAGAACATAGTCTTTACTCCTAAGCCATGGTTCTTTGGGAGTTTACAGGAGCTTGAAATTTTTACTCAGTCCCTCTAATTTCAAACTCTGTCTATCTTGTTTCATCAGCTGCTATAACATGTTCTTAGCTCTTTTAGCTTTCTTTGCGCTTGTTTGTTTTTTTCTTTTGAGGTCCTTGAAATCTCACTTCTCTCACATGCATAGTTCAGCAGTTAACCAAGGATTAAGAGAAGTTTAGATACAGATTTTGAATTTCCTTTCTATGACTCCGTTCTTTCTGAGATTTCACTTCTCAATTTCCAGTTACTCCATAAATCCCATACTTTTACTTTCTGCCTTGTACAATAAAAGTATGGCTTAACATTCAGTTCAATGGGGATGGGGCTGTTTCCAGTGGGAAAGACATGAGTGGATCTCACCCAACATCTATTCTTTTTTTTCCCCCACCAAGGATCATATTTCCTCCAGCTTATGCCTACCTTTGATATTCTCCAGTGTCTTCAGCTGTTTTTAATTTTTTGATCACAGTAAGTTCATAATTGTTTTCTTTGGGAACATTAGTCCAATATAAAATGGTCCACAATTACAAAAACCGGAATTTCTCTATTGACTATGAATGAGTTCTAAATCCCATACCTGGCTTTTAAGATCCTTTAGGAATAGTCTCCAATTGTCTTAGTTAGTTCAGACTGCCATAACAAATATATCATGAACTGGGTGGTTCATGTAGTTCCACCAAACAACAAATATTTATTTCTTAGAGTTCTGGAGGTAGAAGTCCAAGATCAGTGTGCCAGCACGGTTGGGTTCTGCTGAGATCCTGCTTCCTGGCTTGTAGGCAGTTGTACTCTCACTGTATTCTCCCATTAGGGGTGAAGGAGAGGGTGAAGAGGCAGACTCTGTCCTGTCTTTTTTTATAAGAGCACTAATTCCATCAGGAGGCCTTCACCCTTATGACCTTATTACCTCCCAAAGACCCCATCACCAGATACTATCACATTGGGGAACAGAGTTTTAGTATATGCATTTTGGGGAAATGCAAACATCCAATTCAGAGCAATAATTTCCATTCTTACTTGGTTCCCCCATTTCCCTTTATTTGTGCTCAATTCCTGTCAATTTGGCACAGTTAATGTTCTTTGCATCTGTGCCGCTGCTTATCACGTCCCCTCACTTCTATCTTAACATGTCCAAAGTCTATTATTAGACTTATAAACTAATAACATCACTCTTTGTCTTCCGTGATGGACTCAGAAGTCAGGCAGAGATTAAATGTTCGCTTTATTATTGATAAAATTACTGGAAGAAAGAAGCTTTAAGGATGTCTTACTACATGGCAGAAAATAGACCATAAGACAAGATCAGTTCAGTTCACTTCAGTCGCTCAGTAGTGTCCAACTCTTCACGACCCCATAAACTGCAGCATACCAGGTCTCCCTGTCCATCACCAACTCCCAGAGTCCACCCAAATCCATGTCCATCGAGTTGATGATTCCATCCAACCATCCATCCTCTGTTGTCCCCTTCTCCTCCTGCCTTCAATCTTTCCCAACACCAGGGTCTTTTCCAATGAGTCAAAGACAGGCTCCAACTAAAGAGAAACCAGAGGAATGAGCAGAGCATGTTCAATTTCTGCTCTCAAACTAACTATTTAACCCTCTGTGGGAGGAAGAATGAGTGGGGAAAGAGGCCAGTGGTGTTACTGTAACTGAAGTTCCTTTACGAGAAAAATAAAGGAGAATAAACATCCTCCTCACCTTTCATTTCCCAAATACCGATCAAGACCAACTGTCAGTAATCTCTTTTGCCCATCCTTCCCTATGCCCTTCCTCACAGTAAAAGGCAGAGACGATCTCTCCTTGCTATGAATGCTCAGTTCACCGCATCTGAACTTTTAAAATAGCAATTATTCTCTCTTTTAAGTGTAACAATTTATTTACTGTGACCTCTCCTCTTTCCTAGAATCGCCTTCAAATTATTATTTATTCATTATTATTGATGCTTTCATATTCTTCAATTATTAACACAGAAACTGATAAATGGTAAGCCATCAAAAGTATTTATATAATAAAAAAAAGGTCAATGAAATGATCCATGAAAAAAGAATATAAGTAGCAAAAATGGATCTAATAATTTAAAGCACAATAGCCAAGCCATCATGGGAATGAAAGAATATACTTCTATTTAAAGTAGCTAATTGCTTCTCACTAGAGGAGGTAGTAATGCCATCACCAGCACTCTGATATTACCAAGATCACCATCTTCTACTCTCCAATATGAGAGGGTATTAGCATGTGTGCTGGGGCTGGAACTCAAGGCACATCCATCAGCAGCTTCTTAGAGCCTCATACCAGCCTCCCTAGAGGTTTCAAATCACATAAGAAACTAGAATGAGAAAAATGGATGGATTAAAATGGAGAATTGGAATTCCTCTTGAAGGTTAATTTGAGACTCTATCCTGACTAGGTTTTATCAGCTCTTAGTTTAGATACAGTATAATTATTCCTCTTCATCTTTATCTTTAGGTACGTCAAAGAACATACTAGGAAAAAGTATCAGATGAAAAAAGTAATTTTTACATTTCCCTCTGGACAGAATTGCTCTCTACTTATGAGCCTTTTAAGGAATTTAAAATATTAGGCAGTTCCTTTTTTGGTACTTAAGTGAGAGAAATATTCTTGTCCAAATGAAGGCTTATAGCTTTCTTTTCTTAATATATTATAAATTTATACACACATATAAGTAAAATATGAAAATGCCACTCTAAATTTCACCACCAGCAATAAACAATGTTAATGTTTTGACATATATAACCTTTCATCTATGTTTACTTGAGTCTACCTCTATCTACCTACCTGCTGCTGCTAAGTCACTTCAGTCGTGTTTGACTCTGTGTGACCCCATAGACGGCAGCCCACCAGGCTCCACCATCCCTGGGATTCTCCAGGCAAGAACTACCTATCTACAAATTTAGGAAAATTATATCAGACAATCTTTGCTTAATTGCTTTTTATTTTGTAATAGTTTTAGATTCACAGAAAAGATATGAAGACAATGCAGAGTTCCAATATAGCCCACACCCAACTTCCCCTATTGCTAATATCTTAACACTGCTGTGCTTAGTCGCTCAGTCATGTCTGACTCTTTGCAACCCAATGGATTGCAGCCCACCAGCCTCCTCTGTCCATGGGAATCCTCCAGGCAAGAATACTAGAGTGGTTTGCCATGCCCTCCTCAATATCTTACATTCAGTTCAGTTCAGTTGCTCAGTCGTGTCTGACTCTTTGCGACCTCATGAATCACAGCATGCCAGGCTTGCATGCATGCCAGCATGCATATCTGAGGTTATTGATATTTCTCCCGGCAATCTTGATTCCAGCTTATGCTTCTTCCAGCCCAGTGTCTCTCATGATGTACTCTGCATATAAGTTGAATAAGCAGGGTGACAATATACAGTCTTGACATACTCCTTTTCCTATTTGGAATCAGTCTGTTGTTCCATATCCAGTTCTAACTGTTGCTTCCTGACCTTCATATAGGTTTCTCAAGACGTGCCAGGCTGCATCAGCATAGAAGCAGCCAAGAGGAGCTACCCAACATTTGAGGTCAGAGGTGGTGGCTGAAACAAGCTATCCCATATCTGAGGTCAGGGGCGATGGCTGAAGGAGCAACCCCACATCCAAGGAGTGGTGGCTGTGCAGGCGCAGGAGGGCCGAGGGAGCTACTCCATGTCCAAGGTCAGGAGGGGCGGCTGTGAGGAGATACCCCTCATCCAAGGTAAGGAGCAGCGACTGCACTTTGCTGGAGCAGCCGTGAAGAGATACCCAACGCCCAAGGTAAGAGAAACCCAAGTAAGATGGTAGGTGTTTCAAGAGGGCATCAGAGGGCAGACATACTGAAACCATAATCACAGAAAACTAACCAATCTGATCACACGGACCACAGCTTTGTCTAAATCAATGAAACTAAGCCATGCAGTGTGGGGCCACCCAAGACGGGAGGGTCGTGGTGGAGAGGTCTGACAGAATGTGGTCCACTGGAGAAGGCAATGGCAAACCACTTCAGTATTCTTGCCTTGAGAACCCCATGAACAGTACGAAAAGGCAAAATGACAGGATACTGAAAGGGGAACTCCCCGGGTCAGTAGGTGCCCAATATGCTACTGGAGATCAGTGGAGAAATAACTCCAGAATGAATGAAAAGATGGAGCCAAAGCAAAAACAATACCCAGTTGTGGATGTGACTAGCGATAGAAGCAAGATCTGAAGCTGTAAAGAGCAATATTGTATAGGAACCTGGAATGTTAGGTCCATGAATCAGGGCAAATTGGAAGTGGTCAAACAGGAGATGGCAAGTGTGAACATCGACATTCTAGGAATCAGTGAACTAAAATGGACTGGAATGGGTGAATTTAACTCAGATGACCATTATATCTACTACTGTGGGCAGGAATCCCTCAGAAGAAATGGAGTAGCCATCATGGTCAACAAAAGAGTCCAAAATGCAGTACTTGGATACAATCTGAAAATGACAGAATGATCTCTGTTTGTTTCCAAGGCAAACCATTCAATATACAGTAATCCAAGCCTATGCCCCAACCAGTAATGCTGAAGAAGCTGAAGTTGAATGGTTCTATGAAGACCTACAAGACCTTTTAGAACTAACACCCAAAAAAGATGTCCTTTTCATTATAGGGAACGGAATGCAAAAGTAGGAAGTCAAGAAACACCTCGAGTAACAGGGAAATTTGGCCTTAGAGTATGGAATGAAGCAGGGCAAAAGCTAATAGAGTTTTGCCAGGAGAACACATTGGTCATAGCAAACACCCTCTTCCAACAACACAAGAGAAGACTCTACACATGGACATCACAGGATGGCCAACACCGAAATCAGATTGACTCTATTCTTTGTAGCCAAAGATGGAGAAGCTCTATACAGTCTTCAAAAACAAGACCGGTAGCTGACTGTGGCTCAGATCATGAACTCCTTATTGCCAAATGCAGACTTAAATGGGAGAAAGTGGGGAAAACAACTAGGCCATTCAGGTATGACCTAAATCAAATCCCTTATGATTATACAGAGGCAGTGAGAAATAGATTTAAGGGACTAGATCTGATACACAGAGTGCCTGATGAACTGTGGACGGAGGTTCGTTACATTGTACAGGAGACAGATCAAGACCATCCCCATGGAAATCAAATGCAAAAAAGCAAAATGACTGCCTGAGAAGGCCTTACAAATAGCTGTGAAAAGAAGAGAAGTGAAAAGCAAAGGAGAAAAAGAAAGATATAAGCATATGAATGCAGAGTTCCAAAGAATAGCAAGAAGAGATAAGAAAGCCTTCCTCAGTTATCAGTATAAAGAAATAGAGGAAAAGAACAGAATGGGAAAGACTAGAGATCTCTTCAAGAAAATCAGAGATACCAAGGGAACATTTCATGCAAAGATGGGCTCGATAAAGGACAGAAATGGTCTGGACCTAACAGAGGCAGAAGATATTAAGAAGAGGTGGCAAGAATACACAGAAGAACTATACAAAAAAGATCTTCACCACCCAGATAATCACGATGGTGTGATCACTCACTTAGAGCCAGAATCCTGGAATGTGAAGTCAAGTGGGCCTTAGAAAGCATCACTATGAACAAAGCTAGTGGAGGGGATGGAATTCCAGTAGACCTATTTCAAATCCTGAAAGATAATGCTGTGAAAGTGCTGCACTCAACATGCCAGCAAATTTGGAAAACTCAGCAGTGGCCTCAGGACTGGAAAACATCAGTTTTCATTCCAATCCCAAAGAAAGGCAATGCAAAGAATGCTCAAACTACTGCACAATTGCACTCATCTCACATACTAGTATTATCTTACATTCAGTTCATTTCAGTTCAGTCGCTCAGTCATGTCCGACTCTTTGTGATCCCATAAATCACAGCAAGCCAGGCCTCCCTGTCCATCACCAACTACCGGAGTTCACTCAAACTCCTGTCCATCGAGTCAGTGATGCCATCCAGCCATCTCATCCTCTGTCGTCCCCTTCTTCTCCTGCCCCCAATCCCTCCCAGCATCAGAGTCTTTTCCAATGAGTTAACTCTTCGCATGGTGTTAATATCACATCTATGGACAAACATCAATACATTGTTAAAAACCAATGCCAATACCAATACACTATTCCTTACTGAAGTCTATGCTTTATTCAAATTTCTTTCATTTTACCTAATATTATTCTTCTATTCCAGATCCCACCTAGGATCTTCCATGCTCACACAGCCTTTCATTTGCTCTTTAGGTCAGACTCAGAGTTAGGACACAGTGCATTTTAATGTATCACGTGCGATAACTAGTAAACACACATACATCTGAAGCATCAGAAGTATTCAGCCTCAGGCGAGAGCTTAATCCTATACTTTCCAAGAGTGATACCCTCTCTTTTTTACGGTTTGCATTCCAAGCCTTCATTTGTCTCATGTCCTCTAGGAAGCCTGACTATTCACCCTCCTGTGTCAGTGATGGCTCAAAGTGAAGGTGTTTAATGACAATGCATGCAATCTGAATGATGTAAGTTTCTCCAGTTACTTAGGTTGCAGAGTGATTTGGGGTCCCTTGGGGAACCAATCATGGCCCTTTGTCTCAACACTGCTTTCCATCCTTTCTCAAGCTGAGTTAATGTCCTTCCACAGCGTTCCTCTGACATTCAATCTTAGCATGTGATTTTTTAAAATATTTCTTCCTCTCTCAGAGATTTTTGAGTATCTTAAACTGACCTACCTAAAAATCTATATATTTTTTTTTTTTGTATTTTAGCAGATGTTTTGGAAAATTATATAACATCTCCCAAGAACTGTGACAAAGGAGGCTCGTGCATCTCTCTCTGGGAGTGAAAGAAATCACTGAGATTTTGGCTTTGTTTTTTTCTGTTCTAAAAAGACCAACGTAAAGCTACAACTTTCTTTTTATAGTTTTATTTATTTCTTTTTGGCTGCGCTAGATCCTGTTGCTGTGGGAGCTTTTCTCTAGTTGCAGCGAGCAAGGACTGCTGTCTAGTTGGGGTGCACAGGCTTCTCACTGTGGTGCCTTCTCCTATTGCAGAGCCCCGGCTCTAGGGCACGTGGGCTTCAGTAGCTGCAGCACGTGGGCTCAGTAGCCATGGCTCCCCGGCTTTACAGCACAGGCTCAATAGTTGTGGCGCATGGGCTTAGTTGCTCTGCAGCAAGTGGAATCTTTTTGGATCAGGGATCGAACCTGTGGATTCTTTACCACTGATCCACAAGGAAAGCACCCTGCTTTGTTTCTGTACATCCAATGTCACCTATAAATACCTACTCCGAAGCGGCACACAGACCCGAACTTTGAGTAACTGAGAGTGGAAGCCGCAGCAGGAACAGGGCTCACTGGCCCAGCTCTTATTTTAGTCTTTTAGATTTGATTTCATGCTGCCAGACGCTGCTCCTAACCTCTGGCCTACAGTAGTTGTGACAAATACAGAGACTGTTCGTCAAAGGAACTCTGTCTCCCTGAAACTGCGTTGCGACACACTTAACTCAGAACCATGTCAGTTGAAACAGATCTCATGCTTTAACAAGAACCTTGGATCTTGGGGAGAATAAACTAGTCAAGACTTTACAGGCCTTTTAGGGAAAGCTACGCTGTGTTGCGTGCTCTCGATGCTTGGGAATGCACAGTGGTGCCGGATGCCAAGAATATCAACAGCAAGAACAATATGTTCAGCCTTTAGGAACTACAGCTGGATCTAGCAAATGTATATGTCAGAACTGACTCTATGACCAAAAATATTTCCTCTGCACATTTTACCCTCTTAAGTAATGCAGAACCAGAGACCCTAACACATGGCTGCAAGTCCCGCATGATTTTGGAAATAGGCTAATTGAAAGGCATTTCTATTGACTTTAGTGTCTTTCTTCTAGTGAAAACCACTAGATTAAAGATATCTGAAGGTAGAGACTCATGCTGAAACTGCTCTGTAGATCCTGGGTCTCTTCATGTGAACGAAAATAAATTGCTTTGTGACAGAGCAAATGCTGAGACCAGAGAGCAAGTGTTATCAGTCCAAGGATTAAAATGGACCAAACCTTTGGAATCAAAGTACTCTCTTCCTCTTCCTCTACCCACTTTTTAAAGTACATGTGGCCACTCCTAAAAACATGCTTCCAAAGTTTGGAATTAGCTCTTTGGTCTAGGAATTTTTTGGACATCATTCAAATAGAAGTGATAAGAATAGACAACAATTATTTGTAATTTTTAAGTGTGGATGAAAGGGAATTTTCTCGGCCACGTATTGTTGCAACTCTTAAAAGCTGTCACTTAAAAACATGTTTTCAGGAATTCCCTGGTGGGCCAGTGGTTAGGACTCCAGGCTTTCACTGCCAAGGGCATGGATTCAATCCCTGGTTGGGGAACTGAGATTGCACAAGCCGGGTGGCCAAAAAAAGTGAAAAGAATATTTTTTAAAAAAGAACATGTTTTCACTTTCTTTTCCCCTCAGGCATCATGTCTGAGACCTTCAGAACCTCTATGTCAAGAGAACATAGAAGAGGTGGGCCAGAATGAGTGAAAAGGATTTTCCAGGAAAGGCACTGTTGTGCCCATCTTCTCCAGCTTTCAGCTCTCGGTGATATATAGGAAGTTCATCAGAAGTGGATTTAATTTCCCATTAAGCAGCTGCTCCTCCCCAGGCACTTTACATACAATATATCATCTTACTAACTCCATGATAATCAGCAAAGTGAATATTATTGTTCCCTTTTTACAGATAGGAAAACCAAAGTGCTTAGTGAGGGAGTAACTTGTTCAAAGTCAATCACAGAGTTACGGTCAGTATCTGAGCCCAGCTCTGTCTTACTGGGTAGAGCCCATTAGGTTGTTCTGTGTGTACACTGTGCTGAGTCTTTTTGGCTGCAGTCAAGTAAGCAGAGAACCTTGGTTATGCTGCAGGGCATAATCACAGGCAAATATTAAGGAGAAAACAACGTTCTGAGAGCTGAATTTGCTAAAACCTTTCCAGTCATGGCAACCACAGTTTGGAAAACAAGGCCCAGGTGGGACCCAAGAAGTTTCAGAGAAAGCAGTAGCAGTGAAGAGTAGGTAGGCGTCTCCTACCCAGAAACTACTGGTGGGGCAGAACTTCCTCTCTCCTTCCCCTCTAATAAATAAGCAAACTTGAACTTCACACAAGCTTTCTCCACGGCAGCTGCTGCAAACCAAGTGGCTTTGAGGATCTGTGCTTCCCACTGGACAGGAAAGAGTATTTGAGGATGAAAAGGAAGGAAAGGAAGGGGACTCTATGTGAGGATGTTTATACCATCTTTAAACAAAGAAGAGTTCAAAGGCCAGCGTGGAAAAGGGAGATGAGAGCTAACTAACACTTTTTAAAAGTATCAACCTAAAATTTCACACAGAGAGGGCTGAATATCTTGCTTTAAAAATTATCATCTCTTTCCTGTTAGCAACCTGATAATAATCACTCTCACTGGGAAGAAACTGTATGAGACAAAGGAGGTGAAGAGAGGAAGTATAGAAAATGGTAGAAGCACAGAGGAACAGGAGAACACAGAGCAATGTGTCATCTCTTTTCAACTGCAAATACTCTTACCTTCAGGGTGATAAAATGGCCAAGACTGATTCAGTAGAATATTAGGATTTTGTCTCAATGCTCAATCCAAAGTCTATTTCTGAGTTTGCGTATATTTGTGGGGAAATTAAACACCAGTTAAATCTCGATTATTCTCACCCTGGAGCAAAAATTGTCAGTGTGGCAAAGACTTTTATTTAGAAAGAATTTTATTCCTAGATATTGTCTTTCTTCCCAGGCCTCTTTTCCACCAAGTACTGCTAATCTATGTGGACCACTGCATTGCATTCCCCACTAACTCACTAACCACCATTATGGGACACCTCCAATGCATCAGATGTAGGAGATATAACAACAAACAGCACAGCCTGTGCCCTCAAGTAGCTCATGTTTAGTAGAGAAGAGAGACAACTGAACAAATAATCGCTGCATAAAACTTCCATAGTCAAAGGCTGTAAGAAGTAGGATGAAGACATCTGGCACAAATAAATATCTCCAGGCAGGGAACATTTCTTATGTTTTTCTGTTAGAAAGGGAATTTGCTGTGTTAATAAAAATAAGTTAATATGATTCAAATTATTAACCCCAAATTAATCAGTCCCTATTGTCAGTGCCCTGTAGCTAGAAAAGCTCTAATTCCCCTGTACAAACATCTACTGGCACATACCCAAGCCTGATACAGTACAATCTTAGGGGGAAAGTACCATATTTCTCTGGGTATGCAGCTGAGAAAACTCCATCTTTAGCATCTATGGCATTTTCATTGCATAACAACTTGGGGAAATAACATCAGGCTCATATTTAGAAGGTATCCCATGGTAACCATGAGAAGTGGCTGGGGTCTCGCATAGCAGAACATAAACATTAATCCTGGTTTATCAGATGCCTGGAAGAAGCAGGGAAAGCAAAAGTTATCCTACTTCCTTTGCATTATCAAATCAAACACCCCTCTGGGCTTACATAAGCCCTTAGGGCAAATTAAAATTTTGTCTCACCCTTTGTCCTCTGATTGTAATGGATGTTCTTCATGGCCGATTTTTTTCCCCTGAGATTTATGGAATGCATCTTGCTCATGGTTAGGGGAGTATGGTTCGATGGAGATCACACTGAACAAACAATTAAGAGCCATCTCTAGTCTTTCCATGTCTCTGTCTCTGTATTTCTGACTCCCTAATAAATACTGTAATCTCTGATTCAGCTTCTTCATTATTCCAGTGGATTCTCCCTGCCCAGGCTTCCTAGAAACTTTGTGACCATTCACTGAGTAATCAGACATTCCACTTGCTGAGAGAAAACTCTGATAGGGCTTTGTGCAGACTCCTCGAGACCATAGCAGCTACCTGTTTCCATCCACATCCACTAATGGGCCTGGCTGGTTCAGCTGCAAGTGAAGGAGGGAAGCCTTGGTTTGGAGGCACAGTCTGAGAGAAGAGAGAAAGTGGAGGATGGGGAGGAGGGCAGAGCAACTGTTCTCTTCCTGATAACTTGTACTGAGTCAGTACCTTGGCAGTTAGGGTGTCTGGGGACCAAAAGCAGATACATCCCTTTAATGAGGTCCTTGGAATGTGGGGTGGGGTAGAACTCAGAAACTCAGGAAGAGCGTGGAGAGGCTATGGATACAGTGCTGCTCTGGGGGAAAATGATGAAGTTGGGAGGCAGAACACAGTTCTCTCCAAGTTGAGCAATACCTTAAGGATCCTTTTCAGCACCTATTGGACTGGCTCCCTTGGGAGAAACCCTGGCAGTGTTTGTAATTTCCAGGTGGAATCTTGGAGAGGCAGATTTGAGAGCCTTTGTGGTTGGTGCACAAGTGGGGTTGGAACATGGAAGAAGGGCAGGGGCTGGGTGGTCACAAGTGCAATTGATGCATCAGTTCGTGAGTCCACGTAGGAGCCTTTGGGGGAGTTTTGAGGAATAACCAGGATCTCTTTGAAACTCTCTTTATTCTATTCCTCCTCTATTGGGATTTATGTCCATTGTCCCAATTTTAAGTATCGGCTCAACAAAATTTTAAACAAAATTATATGGGCTGAATAAAATGAGGCAAAATTTGGTCCATAAACCACCGGTTCATTACCTCTGTATAACTCATTAAAACTTCCTAGAATTTCCAGTTTTTTGATAGCCTAACTACTCAGATGCATCTGGAGGCACCACAAACTTATTTGACAGACCACGTGGCAGGGACTGCTAGCTGACACCCAATATTTGGTCTTCCTTTATTCTTTTGTATCAAAACCAGTATTTCATAGTGGCAATGATTCAAGCTAAGACTCTTTTCTAACCTCCTTTATTGCCAAGGGTAGACAGGTGGCAAAGAACTGGCCAATAAGATACAAGAAAAGGGTTGAAGGGCTTACTGAGCAGCCATCCTAAAAGGCTGCTGACTCAGTTGGGAGGACTTGTGTTTGTCTTCTTTCTCTTTCCTGAGCTTTGACTGCAGGTGAGAGGACTGAAACTTGGACAGCCATCTTGCCTCATAAAGTAAACTTCAGGACAGATGCCGTGCAGCAGGAGGTTAGAGAGATAAAGGAGTCTATCATGAATGACCCCAGACTCTCTCCTTACCTTCAAACTTCTTTTTTTTGTTGTTGTTGGGCTTCCCTGGTGACTCAGTGGTAAAGAATCTACCTACCAGTGTAGGAGACGCAGCTTTGATCCCTGGGTCAGGAAGATCTACTGGAGAAAGGAATGGCAACCCACTTCAGTATTCTTGTCTGAGCAATCCCAAGGACAGAGGAGCCTGGCGGGCTACAGTCCATGGGGTCATAGACGGTCAGACACAAAACAGTGACTGAACAACAACAATGAAGTTTTTGCTGTGTGCAGCCACCTAATTCCTGCAAACTGTGTACCATGCTTTTCACATATGCAATTCGATTAAAATTTAGCAGCATCAAACAGGGATATGTACATGAGGGGGAATGACAATGCGTGAGGGTGTGAGCATGACCACAGGGGCGGCAGCTCATGTTTCTGAAAGCAAACTCTCTTGGCTCGAGGGGAGTTTCTGAGTCAGAAAGGAGTGAGAGATACAGCCAGCCAAGTTCCCAGGCCATCAGTAACAGAAAGCCACGATCTTCTCTTATTTGTGCTAGACTGTGTTGTTTTAGGGACATCCAGAAAGTCCTATTTCAGCTTTTGCCTCCTCAGATTAAAAAGCTGTGTCTTTTCCTGACTGACTTTCACAACCCACCCTCATTTTCCTTGCCCAGAACAGCACCTGGATCTTGGCACTCAGAGCAGCTCATCATATTCCCAGGGTTGGAATAAAAATATAGCATGAGGGGGGCACTTCCCTGGCAGTCCAGTGGCTAAGACCCCTTCTCCCAATGCACAGGGTCTAGGTTTGATCCATGGTCAGCGAACCTGATCCTGCATGTCACAATGAAGATGCAAGATCCCGTGTGCCACAACTAAGACCCAGTAAAGCCAAAAAAAAAAAAAGAAAAAGAGTAAGTCTGCTTTGAGTCACAGATAGAGGGAACAAACTTGTATTTACCAGTGTGTGTGTGGGGGTGGGAGGTGGGTAATACAGAGGTGGAGAAGTGGGAGGTACAAGCTATTGGGTGTAAGATAAGGTTGCTCATGCTCATGTTCTGTTACTGATGCTCAGTAATATCTCTTTGTGACCCCAGTGACTGAGGCCCACCAGGCTCCTCTGTCCATGGGATTCTCCAGGCAAGAAGATTGGAGTGGGTTGCCATTTCCTCCTTCAGGGGATCCTCTAGACCCAGAGATCAAAGGATGTATTATCCAAGACAAGGAATATAGCCAGTAATTTGGTAATAACTGTAAATGGAAAGGAATCTTTAAAATTGTATAAAGAGTTTAAAATTAATAAAAGAGAGAGAGAAATACATACCTGCATACATACACACATAAGCCTGCTTTTCTTAGAGTTTCAGCAGCCTTCCTGACAACATCCTGCATTGTTTGGCAAAAGGTCACACCTGAGAATCCTATTGGAGAAGACGACTATGTCACCGTAGAAATGGAGGTACAGACGCTGCACTGGGCTCATGGCCTCTGTACAGACTGGGTCATGAATATTCCTGAAAGTTCTGGGTTTTTTGACCGTGATCATTCAGAGCCATTGCGTGACCTGCTAAGTTCCGTTCCTGTAAAAGGGATGCAGGTTCTGTGTGGGTCTGAGGCCGCCGGCAGGACACATCTGCTTTGCTTACAGTGACTTGCAGTTCCTCAAAGAATCCCCTTCATGGTTCATGGAAAAAACTGGTTCTATTTCCCCTATTTCTCCCTTTCAGCCGCTGCATTAGCAACAGGCGGAAAATTGGGTGGGGTCTCATTAATATTCACAGTAGCTTTTACAAACCAAGAGTTGGAAAATGTGTCTGGGTAAATTACTTTTTATTAGCTGTGTGGAGGTGCAGGCAAAAATTAGTGGCATGTCCTGTGTTCGCAGCCCGCCTCAGCGCATCTTTTTACCCTCAGCAGCAGGCCTCAGATGGCAGGGACCAGAGTGTTTCAGTATCACAGCTAATTAAAGTCATTCCAGGCACCATGTGACAGCCCCTACAGACTCATTCACTGCAAACCACTAACAACTGTCCTTTCTTTTCTGATCATCTGCTCCTTTTTAACGTGTTGATTGAATTTCATGATGCATAACCCCAAAATATAAACCCATAAAAATACTGATATTGGAAAGGATTACATACACAATGAATACACAGTAAGGTCCTACCATATAGCACAGGGTGGTGTGTGTGTGTGTGTGTGTGTGTGTATTTGCTCAGTTGCCTCCGACTCTTTGTGACGCCATGCAATGTAGCCTGCCAGATTCCTCTGTCCATGGAATTTTCCAGCCAAGAATACTGGAGTGGGTTGCCATTCTCTACTTCAGGGGATCTTCTCTACCCAGAGACTGAACCTGACTCTCTTGTGTCTCCTATGTTGGCAGGCAGATTCTTCACCACTGAGCCACTTGGGAAGCCTATATCACAGGGAACTATATGCAGTATCCTGGGATCAACTCTAATGGAAAAGAATATAAGAAAGGATGTATATTGTGTATAACTGAGTTACTCTGCTGTACAGCAGAAATTAACACAACATTGTAAATCAACTTTGTCAATCAACTATATTTCTATGAACAATAAATTTAAAAAATAAATAAATGTCAAACAAGAAAAAAGAAAAATGCTGATAAAAATGCCCAGTTCCATGGCTTGAATATATTTCAGACTTCTGAGACATCAAGGTAACAGTTAAGAAAACAAACTAAAAAAATCTCACCATCGCCTGTCAGGGCGTGGATATTAAGGAAAACTTGGATTGCTAAAAATCAGACAGTGGTCTTTCGGTTACAGAGGTATGAATCACTCTAAGCCTGTACTGAGACAGACGCTGAGTTACCTGGAAAACAAAAAGTTCTGGCCCAAATCTAAACACTAGAGGGAACAAATAAAAGGATTCCCAGGGAACAGCAGGCAGTAATCAGAGCTCTGACAGCACCCAGCTCCGGTGACAAATAACTGTGGAGAATTCCTATTAAGGATATTTGAAACCACAGTTCTTATCTTTCCCTGCCTTCCCGTTTTCTCAGCTGGGCACCTAAAGCTCAGCTCTTCTTTCCAATCTGATCCTGAGAGGCAAGCTGTGTTCACTTAGGTCAGATCTGGTCACAAAGCAGGGTCTAGGTTCCTGCCCCCAGCTGATGAAAAAACAGCAGCTTCAAAGGTGCCTGCTTTGCCAGTTCTCTCAAAAAGATCCACACCCAGCAGAAATAATTTCAAATTCACCCTACTGATGAGAGCACCTGGAAAAATGGAGTGATTTTATTTTTCTCTTAAAAAGCCCAATAGCAGGTTTAAATAAAGAAGACAGCCCAAAAGAACATCTCACAAGATTTTGAGGAAAGATTGACTTAAAGAAAATAGTTGCATATTTTTTCATTAATTCATAGCCATAATAATCTTATCCTTGGAGAACTTCTTTATTTTTCACAGTGGCTGGTTTTTTCAAACTCTAATTTCCTGTTGCTAGTTCTGTTCCTTGTGGGATTTACTAAAGGGAAAAAAAGTACAATCTTCTAGTTATTATGTGGTTGCCAGATAAAGTACCTAATATCAAAATGAAAAATTTGCTTCTATTCATTACATAGGTGCAGACACCTATATTTTTAAAATGTGACAGTTGAAAAAGCAGAAATTGATCTGCTATATTCATGGCAATGTATATTAGACATTCATCAAAAAAGATTCTGAGAATAACTATAGAGAACACACTGGTCATAACAAACCCCCTCTTCCAACAACACAACAGAAGACTCTACACAAGGACATCACCAGATGGCCAACACAGAAATCAGACTGTTTATATTCTTTGCAGCCAAAGATGGAGAAGCTCTATACAGTCAGCAAAAGCAAGACCGAGAGCTGACTGTGGTTCAGATAATGAACTCCTTATAGCCAAATTCGCTGGATCTCAAAAAAGCAAGAGAGTTCGAGAAAAATGTTTCTGCTTTATTGACTATGCCAAAGCCTTTGCCTGTGTGGATCACAATAAACTGTGGAAAATTCTTCAAGAGATGGGAATACCAGACCAGCTGAGCTGCCTCTTGAGAAACCTGTAAGCAGCTCAGGAAGAAATAGTTAGAACTGGACATGGAACAAGAGATGAGTTCCAAATAGGGAAAGGAGTTCATCAAGTAAAGAAGTAAAGGCACATATAAGAACACAAGATTTTGAAATGTTTTTCAAACGGTATGGCAGAAGTGGTTCTATCCTAAATGGAGGCAGAATATAATGTTATCTATTTTAAATAGGAAAAATTATAAAGTATCTAAATCCCTACCCTGAATCACTGAAATGATAACCCACAGCAGCTCTTTCCCATTCCATGGAAAACAAACATAGATTCTTTAAAATACTTTGGAGGATGAATATCCTAACATTCAATGGGCTAGGTTATGATGCAGTAACAAATAGCCCCCAAAATCTCAGTGACCTAAAACAACTGAGATTATATTTTGCTCATGTTACATGTCCATCAAGGATCAAAAGAGCTACTTTAATTATTGGAGTCTGCTTAGAACCCAGACTGAGGCCAATTACAGACTGGAAGGTGAAAACTGGGAGGGTTATATATTGGGTCATAATCGTCTTAGAAGCCAGAAGTGACACAGACCTGTTCCACTGTCATTTCCTTGACTAGTACACACTTTCTTGGACCGCAGAGAGGTTAGGATAGTGCCGTCCAACAAGCACTCCAGCTGAGAGAGAGAAATTTTCCTGGAATTGACGATATTGATATCTGATTCTAATGATGATCACAGATTTGCATTCATTCTTCTTTACCTGTTTTTATTTCCTCCTAAAATTCACTTTCAGGTGTTGACTTGTTTACAGATGCTAACTGGAATGTATCTCTAAACAGGTGTCTTTTCTTTCTTTGGGAATCTTGCTCCTGGTAAAATCTGCACTTCTAATAACAGGAGGAATTTACAACACATTTCAAGGCAATGCCTCAAGGCAGATGTAAATTTTAAATCCCCAGGTCATTGTTTGTCCTGAGAGTCAAGCCTCTCCAAAATGTCTTTCTCTCTTTTCTTTTTAATGGAAGAGTTTTTCATGCTCTAAATATTATGCAAAAAGGGATTTTGGGGAAAATAAAGTGTCTGACCTTTCTTTTCTGTTTCTTTTTTTTTTTTTTTAATCATATTTATCTCCCAGACCTTGTTCCATTGCCCACATTTTACTAACAAAAACAGAACTCTGAACTTTCAGAACTGTTCTCCAAAATTTTCGGCAAATCATTTATGCCATATTTTTAAGATCAGCCATATGGTATTGTAATAGAGCCAGACTCTGGTGCGAATGGACAATAGAAAGGGTTTATAAAAATGTCAAACTAGAAAATGATTGGAATTTATATTCTTTTGTGAAAATGAAATAGAAAATGAAGACTACACTCCTCCTTTTATTCAGAAGGTTCACAGGGTTTATGAGGGCACGTCAAGGAATGGAATTCACAGAATCTGCTAGTTTCTAATCTTCCTAAGACAAAGTATGAGAATAAAAAGGGAAATTCAGATTTTTATCAGGGCAATTCAGAAATGTAGTTGAGGCACGATATAATAGTAAGCCACAATAGAACATTTACATCAACAAGCTTTTAAGAAATAATTTGTATTGGAAAAATAATACATATTTATTGTAGAAAATTATGAGATACAGAGAAAATAATGAGATACAAAGAAGTAAAAACACCAGTTGTAATGTTAGACTCGAGAAATAATAAATGAAACAATATTGTAAAACTCAGTTCCGTTCTGTTCAGTAGCTCAGTTGTGTCCAACTCTTTGTGACCCCGTGGACTGCAGCATGCCTGGCCTCCCTGTCCATCACCAACTCAAGGAGCTTGTTCAAACTCATGTCCATCGAGTTGGTGATGCCATCCAACCATATCTCATCCTCTGTCTTTCTCTTCTCCTCCTGCCTGCAATTTTTCCCAGCATCAGGGTCTTTTCCAATGAGTCAGTTCTTTGCATCGGGTGGCCAAAGTATTGCAGCTTCAGCATCAATATTTCCAATGAATATCCAGGACTGATTTCCTTTAGGATTGACTGGTTTGATCTCTGTGCAGTCCAAGAGACTCTCAAGAGTCTTCTCCAACACTACAGTTGAAAAGCATCAATTCTTTGGCGCTCAGCTTTGTTCATGTTCAAACTCTCACATGCATACCTAACTGCTGGAAAAACCATAGCTTTGGCTAGACGGATCTTTGTCAGCAAAATAATATCTCTGCTTTTTCATATGTTGTTTAGGTTTGTCATAGCTTTTCTTTCAAGGAGTAAGCATCTTTTAATTTCATGGCTGCAGCCACTGTTTGCAGTGATTTTGGAGCTCCAAGAAAATAAAGTCTGTCACTGTTTCCATTGTTTCCCCATCTATTTGCTGTGAAGTGATGGGACTGGGTGCCATGGTCTCAGTTTTTTGAATGTTGAGTTTTAAGCCAGCTTTGCAAAGATGACTGGTGTCAATTTGTCCAAATTTTTTGCCATGTCTGCAGTTCTTACACAATTGAAAATGTATTATACAGAGTATAACTATTAGTCCACAAATTCAGACATACTTAAATATTAACTGTCTTTATTTTTCTAAGACTCAGATGAATTTCTGTATAAAGTCCTACACTGTTGAGGAAGCAAAATTTTATTTTGATTAGCTCATGAACACTTCCTCTTTCTGAGGATCTATCTAAATCCACAGGGGTTGGCGATGATGTTTCATCAGGCGTGGGAGAGGGCCCTTGATCATCAAGTAATCATCTGGTATGTCTCTGCTAAGAAATTTCTTGTCCCTGTTAGCATTCTTCCTCTTCAGTTTCTTTGCTTCTGCCTTAGAAACAGAATCCCAGTTCAGTTCAGTTGCTCAGTTGTGTCCCACTCTTTGCAACCCCATGGAGTGCAGCACACTAGGCTTCCCTGTCCATCACCAACTCCTGGAATTTACTCAAACTCATGTCCATTGAGTCAGTGATGACATCCAACCATCACATTCTCTGTCATCTCCTTCTCCTCCTGCCTTCAGTCTTTCCCAGCATCAGGGTCTTTTCAAATTAGTCACTTCTTCACATCAGGTGGCCAAAGTATTGGAGTTTCACCTTCAGCATCAATCCTTCCAATGTATATTCAGAACTGATTTCCTTTAGGATGGACTGGTTTGATCTCCTTGCAGTCCAAGGGACTCTCAGGAGTCTCCTCCAACACAACAGTTCAAAAGCATTAATTCTTCAGCACTCGGCTTTCTTTATAGTCCAACTTTCACATCCATACATCCCAGGACCCATCAAATTCTAGTTCTTATCAACTCTCAATCTCTTCTCTTTTAAATCCAGTAGTACCTTTTTTTCTTCAAGTACAAGAGTATGCTGGTTATATACCTATTGTTGGTTATATACCTGTCACTCAGCTCCAAGTTCACCCTGTTTACAACCTGCTCTGTGATGCTGGGCCTAGGATTCTGGAAACTTTATTTCCCAGACTTCTTTGCCAGCTGCTTTTCTGCTCATCCTGCCAGTTGGCAGCAGCAGAGGAAAAGGCTGGGAGAGGGAAAGACAAGTGGTTTCTTCCCTGTGTACGACTGGTCCTGCCAGTGTTGCCCAGGACTAGTGATTTGTCCCACCAGTGGCAGCTGGCTGAGACCTGGGCCTCAGCATGTGTCTGTCCACCCACAATCTGCCCCTTGGGCCCTTCTGAATAAACAAAAGTAGCTGGGCACTGCCCATCCTCCAAGGTCTGAGCCCCTCAAGCAGGCTAGAGGTCCCTGCTCCCTGCTATTCTTATCTCTGGAGATCACAACAGAGACCTCCTCTTGGTCTCTTAGCCTTTTGGCACCTAGAGGGTCAACTTGGAAATTAAACCCACTCTGTTGAAATACCTGTGAGATTTAGGCTTTCCTCATAGGACTCATATATAGGAGAGGGATTCGTTTTTCACATAACCTTGATGTTTTTCCCTCAGATGAGATCCTTCTTTAAGTGATGTTAGTAGCCCAAACATCTGGCAGGAGCTCCTTAAAGGATTCAAGCAGCTGAAAACACAAAAGCTAGAGATTCTCTGGCCATTTCTGTTTTCCAGTCTTGTTTTTCCCTGGCATTGTGAACTCAGAACTGGGCTACATATTTGAACAGTGGAGGGTTGAAGACAAATGGGAATAAACAGAGAAAGAGAGAAAATTATTATTAAAGAAGAAATGCTATTAAATTCTAGAGTAATTTCTTACATACCTATATTGTCCAATACTGATCCTATGTTATGACTGTATCTGTATCTGTGTTTCTACAGACAACTTACAATATTCTGTTATGCCTTGATTTTCAAAAGTTAAAATTAAGAATCCTCATTAACATGGCTTCAAATTAGACTTTAAAACTTCTGAAAAATGTTTAGCATTTTTAATACAAGTAGTGATGAAAGAAAGCTAAAGTTGACTCACTTTTCCTAGGGAACATAATTTTGTTGCAAATATTGTTATATTCAAATCACAAAATTTCCTTGTCTTGAATTATTAAGCAGTTGAACTTTTTTCTCCATTAAATTGATTTAAATACACAAGCCTATATATGTTGTATGGGATTTAGCTTCATGGTTTCTTGAACCAAAAGAAGCTCTAGATGAATGATCTATGTTAATTCTATGCAACTATATGTGTATTTGCAAGGCTGAAATGCAAGTCTAAAAATTGTATGTGCCCTTTAAAAGATAAACTCTTCAGAGAGCAGCGTGTTCCTGACTTCATAAATAGTACACCAATAGTCTGTACATCATTTATAACAATAATAAATATTCCTCAGTCAAAGACAACTACAAGTTTAACTAGATTCTGACAATTATTCCAGATTGAATAACTGCAGGAGGCAACAAGGCCGGAAAATGCACAAGACCAGTATGCAAAAGTGATTTGCATTTAATTTGCATAGCCTATTTAACCCTCCAAAAGGCTGAAAACACAGATAGGATTTTAAGCACTGCAAGGCTGAAGTACATCAGATAAAGTACATCAAAAAAAAAAAACAAAAAACCCTGTTATTATATAACAGTTAGAATGAAGTTAATTTAGAAATGTTAAAATTGGTCTCAAGCATGACTCCAGAATGAATAAAGAATATATTTACAAAAATTTTTATTAGTTATATTTAAAGCAAAATTCATTATAAATGAAGGTAATTTGAGAATTCTATAATCATGTATATCCCTGGAGAAGGAAATGGCAACCCACTCCAGTATTCTTGCTTGGAGAATCTCATGGACTGAGGAGCCTGGTGGGCTGCAGTCCATGGGGTCACAAAGAGTCGGACACGACTGAGTGACTTTACTTACTTACTTACTTATAATCATGTATATAAATTTAAATCCGTTTACAAGAGCAAAATTAGTTCTATTCCCTTTGAAGTATAATTTCTTGAAGTGATCTTAAATGATAATATGCTGGAATGATGGCTTAATTATACAAGAATTCATTCCACTTAGTTCATTGGAAGTCCCCTTGCAGAAGTCAGTTTGAGAACTGGGGAATTCCATTATTGGTCAGAGGGGATCTTCCATTACTTCTGGAGGTGGGTTCAGCTTGGGATGAAGTGTCCCTGCCTTTGCTGAGACCCATTTGAGAAGAGGCTGTGGAAGTATAGGCTGGTTGGTGCTTATAGGGTTAGAATTAAGATAGAATGGACTTCATCTTTTGGGCAGACCTGGGAGAGAACTGATGCCCAAAGGATGCTTAGTAAAGACCAACCCTAGGCTCCTAGCTGGTTTGAAGTTTCTCTGCGCTCCAGAGGTAGAAAGAAAAGGCTTCACTGGCTCACCCTACCTGTGTTTGGAAGTTTGTGGGAAATTTATAAACTGCTGCAGTCTTAAATAGAATTATAAGACTACTTTTGAAAACAGAACCCAGACTTTCTTGAGCTAATATAAGGTAAAGTATATCCTTTGCATTAGAGTGAGGTAAAAATAATTAAAATTATTATTTTTTAAATAACTTATGCAGTAAACTGTGTAGATCCTAAGTGTACAGCTCAATGAATTTGTACATTTGCCAAAGCCCATGAAACTAATATCCAGATCAAGACGGAAAATTTTCTGTTCATCTGGGCTTCCTATGTGCCTCTTCCCAGTCAGGGCTCCCAAAGGAGACTACACTTCTGATCTTCACTGCTACCAAATATTTTTACTTGTTTTGTAACAGAGAGAATATTTAACATAAGTATTAGTAGTTACTTATATCCCAGAGATATTACAGATAGTGTATGTCTATTTTCTTTCATTCATTTATTCATTTGTTCAAAACCCTGTGTAGGACCAACTTTGTCCACAAGGCATTGAGAATAGGAAATTGAACAAGAAAACAATCAGTGACTGTTCTCAGGAAAAATTATGTACATGGGTTCAGTTCAGTTGCTCAGTCTTGTCTGACTCTTTGAGATTCCATGCACTACAGCATGCCCAGACTCACTGTCCATCACCAACTCCCGAGTTCACCCAAACTCATGTGCATTGAGTCAGTGATGCCATCCAACCATCTCATCCTCTGTTGTCCCCTTCTCCTCCAAGCTTCAATCTTTCCCAGAATCAGAGTCTTTTCAAATGAGTCAGATCTTCCCAGCAAGGGGCCAAAGTATTGGAGCTTTAGCCTCAGCATCAGTCCTTCCAATGAATATTCAGGACTGATTTCCTTTAGGATGGACTGTTTGGATCTCCTTGTAGTCCAAGGGACTCAAGAGTCTTCTCTAACACCACAGTTCAAAAGCATCAATTCTTCAGGGCTCAGCTTTCTTTACAGTCCAACTCTCACATCCATACATGACTACTGGAAAATTTTAGCGTTGACTAGACGGACCTTTGTTGGCAAAATAATGTCTCTGCTTTGAATATGCTATCTAGGTTGGTCATAACTTTCCTTCCAAGGAGTTAGCGTCTTTTAATTTCATGGCTGCAATCACCATCTGCAGTGATTTTGGAGCCCCAAAAAATAAAGTCTGACACTGTTTCCACTGTTTCCCCATCTATTAGCTGTGAAGTGATGGGACTGGATGCCATGAACTTAGTTTTCTGAATGTTGAGTTTTAAGCCAACTTTTTCACTCTCCTCTTTCACTTTCATCAAAAGGCTTTTTAATTCCTCTTCCCTTTCTGCCATAATGGTGGTGTCATCTGCATATCTGATGACATATTGTTATTTCTGAATATTGATATTTACATATTGATATCATATCTGCATATTGATATTTCTCCCTGCTATCTTGATTCCAACTTGTGCTTCATCCAGTCCAGCATTCCTCATGATGCACTCTGCATATAAGTTAAATAAGCAGGGTGACAATATACAGCCTTGACGTACTCCTTTTCCTACTTGGAACCAACCTGTTGTTCTATGTCCAGTTCTAACTGTTGCTTCCTGAACTGCATACAGATTTCTCAAGAGGCAGATCAGGTGGTCTGGTATTCCCATCTCTTGAAGAATTTTCCATAGTTTCTTGTGATCTACACAGTCAAAGGCTTTGCATAGTCAATAAAGCAGAAATAGATGTTTTTCTGGAACTCTCTTGCTTTTTCCTTGATCCAGCAGATGTTGGCAATTTGATCTCTGGTTCTTTTCTGCCTTTTCTAAAACCAGATTGAATACCTGGAAGTTCATGATTCATGTACTATTGAAGCCTGGCTTGGAGAATTTTGAGCATTACTTTACTAGCATGTGAGATGATGCAATTGTGCACTAGTTTGAACAATCTTCAGCATTGCCTTTCTTTGGGATTGGAATGAAAACTGACCTTTTCCAGACCTGTGGCAACTGCTGAGTTTTCTAAATTTGCTGACATATTGAGTGCAGCACTTTCACACATCATCTTTTAGGATTTGAAATAGCTCAACTGGAATTCCGTCACATCACTAGCTTTGTTCATAGTGATGCTTCCTAAGGCCCACTTGACTTTGCATTCCAAGATCTGGCTCTAGGTGAGTGATCACACCACCGTGATTATCTGGGTCATGGAGATCTTTTTTTGTACGGTTCTTCTGTGTATTTGTGCCACCTCTTCTTAATATCTTCTGCTTGTGTTAGGTCCATACCATTTTTGTCCTTTATTTTTCCCATCTTTGCATGAAAATTTCCCTTGGTATCTCTAATTTTCTTGAAGATATCTCTCATCTTTCCTATTCTATTGTTTATGGGTGAATACACAGAAGTAAGCAGGCATTTATGTCACAGTGTGATAAATGCTGCTAATACAAAAACATGAAGTGCCAGATGCCCAGAAAAAAGTGTGGGATGTGGACCCAGGGATCAGAGGTGAATCCTAGGACAAGTGACATCTGGTTTGAGACTGATGGATGAGTAAGGACTAATCAGACAGTGATGAGGAAACAGAAGCAGAGGGAACAGCAGGAACAAATGCTCAGAGTTTAAAAAGAGCTTTCGGTAGTTGGGGAACTGAAAGAATAAAAACAAAACATTCCTGATGACTAGACAAGTGAATTGGCGTCAGATCTTGCAGGACTTTGCAGACTGTGTTTCAGAGTTTGGATTTGGTTTCAAGGGCAATGGGGAGCCATGAATCTATTTTCAGCAAAGAACTGTCATCATCAGATTGGTATTTGTTTAAAATCACTACTTAAAAAGAGAGAACAAAAGTATGGGAAGAAAAAGTATTTGAAAAACACCTTTGTTTTGACATTGTTGTTGGGGGATGGTGATTGCAGCCATGAAATTAAAAGACGCTTACTGCTTGGAAGGAAAGTTATGACCAACCTAGATAGTATATTCAAAAGCAGAGACATTGTCAAGGCTATGGTTTTTCCTGTGGTCATGTATGGATGTGAGAGTTGGACTGTGAAGAAGGCTGAGCGCCGAAGAATTGACGCTTTTGAACTGTGGTGTTGGAGAAGACTCTTGAGAGTCCCTTGGACTGTAGGAGATCCAACCAGTCCATTCTAAAGGAGATCAGTCCTGGGTGTTCTTTGGAAAGACTGATGCTAAAGCTGAAACTCCAATACTTTGGCCACCTGATGTAAAGAGTTGACACATTGGAAAAGACTCTGATGCTGGGAGGGATTGGGGACAGGAGGAGAAGGGGACGACCGAGGATAAGATAGCTGGATGGCATCACTGAGTCGATGGACATGAGTTTGGTTGAACTCTGGGAGTTGGTGATGGACAGGGAGGCCTGGCGTGCTGTAATTCATGGGGTCACAAAGAGTCAGACATGACTGAGCAACTGAACTGAAATGAAAAAACCTGAGATGACAGCACCCCCCGTCCCCACCAGCCAGATACAATTCTTATGATATTTATTATTTGAATACAAGTGGAAAGAAAGTGTATAACATAATATATCCAAGGAAATATGTCTATAGAACATAAAGGAACATGTGGATGTAAAGTAACACCCTACTTGATTCTATCTTAGTATAAAGCCATCACAATGGAACAAGTTAAATAATGTACCCAGTGTTTACAGCTGCAGATGGTGGGGTCACTGAAATGACCCTGGTAAGACTCCTCCACCATACCTGGAATTCTCTGTTTCATCTGTTAAATTTCATCTACATCTTTTTCTGATGTTTACATTTTTGTAATGATCATTATCATCCTGAAAAATCCAGGAGAAAAGTCTCAGGTCAGTCTTCTTTACTGACCTCTTTACTGACTTTACTGATCTCTTTACTGACCCTTTACTTCTTTATTGACCTCTGCTTTCTAGGTATCCTTCTTGGAACCTCATTTTTAATGTTCTGCTTAAATCTTTAAAACACTGGCCCTATGCCCTTGGAGCCTGAATTATCCAAATGGATGTCCAGCTGATTAGATTAACCAGATAATGACCAAAGGCCCATTCTTTTTAAGTGGTTAAATGCTCTGCTCTCTTGGCTGTGATAAATTGAAATGCAATGCCTTCATCAATATCACTTTTATGATGCTGTGAAAGTGCTGCAGCAATATGCCAGCAAATTTGGAAGACTCAGCAGTGGTCATAGGACTGGAAAAGGTTACTCTTCATTCCAATCTCAAAGAAAGGCAATGCCAAAGAATGCTCAAACTATCCCACAATTGCACTCATCTCACATGCTAGTAAAGTGATGCTCAAAATCCTCCAAGCCAGGCTTCCGCAATACGTGAACCATGAACTTCCAGATGTTCAAGCTGGTTTTAGAAAAGGCAGAGGAACCAGAGATCAAATTGCCAACATCCACTGGATCATCAAAAAAGCAAGAGAGTTCCAGAAGAACATCTCCTTCCGCTTTATTGACTATGCCAAAGCCTTTGACTGTGTTGATTACAACAAACTGTGGAAAATTCTGAAAGAGATGAGATTACCAGACCGCCTGATTTGCCTCCTGAGAAACCTGCATGCAGTTCAGGAAGCAACAGTTAGAACTGGACATGGAACAATAGACTGGTTCCAAATAGGAAAAGGAGTATGTCAAGGCTATATATTGTCACCCTGCTTATTTAAATTATATGCAGAGTACATCATGAGAAATGCTGGGCTGGAAGAAGCACAAGCTGGAATCAAGATTGCCAGGAGAAATATCAATAACCTCAGATATGCAGAGGACACCACCTTTGTGGCAGAAAGTGAGGAGAAACTAAAAAGCCTCTTGATGAAAGTGAAAGAGGAGAGTGAAAAAGTTGCCTTAAAGCTCAACATTCATAAAACGAAGATCATGGCATCTGATCTCATCACCTCATGGGAAATAGATGAGGAAACAGTGGAAACAGTGTCAGACTTTATTTTGCGGGGCTCCAAAATCACTGCAGATGGTGATTGCAGCCATGAAATTAAAAAACACTAACTCCTTGGAAGGAAAGTTATGACCAACCTAGATAACATATTCAAAAGCAGAGATATTACTTTGTCAACAAACGTCCATGTAGTCAAGGCTATGGTTTTTCCTGTGGTCAGGCATGGATATGAGAGTTGGACTGTGAAAAAAGCTGAGAGCCAAAGAATTGAGCTTTTGAACTGTGGTGCTGGAGAAGACTCTGGAGAGTCCCTTGGACTGCAAGGAGATCCAACTAGTCCATTCTAAAGGAGATCAGTCCTGGGTGCTCTTTGGAAGGATTGAGGCTAAAGCTGAAACTTCAATATTTGGCACCTGATGCAAAGAGTTGGCTCATTGGAAAAGACTCTGATGCTGGGAGGGATTGGGGGCAGGAGGAGAAGGGGACGACAGAGGATGAGATGGCTGGATGGCATCACCGACTCTATGCACATGAGTTTGGGTGGACTCTGGGAGTTGGTGATGGGCAGGGAGGCCTGGCGTTCTGCAATTCATGGGGTCGCAAAGAGTCGGACACGATTCAGCAATTGAACTGAACTGAGTTAGTTTAATAGAATCCATTATTGAGCCTCTTTACTTTTTGCCTCATACTAAAAATAGCACATAATATTTCTCTAGAGTAGTACTGTTATTCACCTTTTTGTTAGGGTTGAAATATGTGTACAATACTGACATGTCTATAAACTGGCTTTACTTATTACCATGCTGACATACTGTGAAACAGCGGACAGGTAGATCTCAGCAGAAAAATTCTTACTATGGGAACAAATTCTAGTAGGATTCCATCCTAGTAACTAGTAATGCTGAACAGACTCCAGTAACATGTGCGCCTCTCCATAACTGGATCATAAACCCTGGAGGGCAAGTGTTATGGGCTAAGCTGTGTCCCTGCCATCCTAATTCATATTCATATTGAAGTTCTTGCACTGTCATTGTTGCTTAGTTGCTCAGTGGTGTCCAACTCTTTGAGATCCCATGGACTATAGCCTACCCAGCTCCTCCATCCATGGAATTTTCCAGGCAAGAATACTGGAGCGAGTTGCCATTTCCTCCTCCAGGGGATCTTCCTGACCCAAGGATTGAACCCACGTTTCCTGCATTGCAGGCAGATTCTTTACCACTGAGCCACCAGGGAAGCCCATACTGAAGCTGTAACCCCTCAGAATGTGACCTTATTTGAAAATACGGTCACTGCAATGTAACTAGCTAAGATGAAGTCATTTTGTGTTAGGGTGGGCCTTTAATCCAATATGACAGGTGTCCTTAAAAAAGGGGGGGAAATTTGAACATAGACATGCATTCAGCAAGGATGCCATGTGTAGATTGGAATTATGCTGCCAGAAGCCAAGGAACTTCCAGAAACTGGGAAAGAGACCTGGAATGGGTTCTTCCCCTCCCCCAACACCTTCAGTGGAAAAGAGAATGACTACACACTCCAGCATTCTGGCCTGGAGAATTTCATTACCTGTAGAGTCCAGGGGTTGCAAAGAATCAGACACAACTGAATGACTTGCACTTTCACTATAACACTTTCAGAGGGAGTGTCAGCCTGCAGACACCATTACTTCAGACTCTGGCCCTAGAACTGAGACAATAAATTCCTGTTTTCCTAAGCTACCAACCAGTTTGTGGCACTTTGTTATGGCAGCCCCAACTAACAATGCAGCAAAGATGATGGCTCTTTCATGATTGTGTGCCTCACAGGGACTCAAGAACGTTGGCTGAGCTGAAGTTGTAATCATAGACCCCAGCGGACCTGAAGCTTGAGCCATCTAGGGTGATGAGATGTCTGGAAATGGAACCTTGCAAAATTGCCTCCCAGTCTTGAGACAGGCTCTTGAGAATGTGCTGGAGTTGACTC
The DNA here is from genome assembly GCA_006408695.1 of Aepyceros melampus. NCBI lineage: Eukaryota > Metazoa > Chordata > Mammalia > Artiodactyla > Bovidae > Aepyceros > Aepyceros melampus. The sequence goes on from SJXQ01012534.1 coordinate 104,094, forward strand.
CTGTTGCTTGCATCTGATGAAAAGACAGGCATGTGGTAAGAGAATCTACAGATTCCCTACTCTACCCTGAAAGAAGACCATAAAGAAGTGTCTTAATGGACCAAATGGGATGCTTATCTGATGGAGCTGAAGCATCCACTGCAGGATGTTTCACAAGGACACCTGGGCTTGGGAAGCTCACCTCCTTCAGTTCTTGTAGATGTGTATATGGAATAAGATGTACCTTTTACCTCTATTAAAGGAATCTGTAACCTTTGCCTGAGTGGATCAGCGATCATATCCCTGGTTCTCTATGACTCATGAGAAAAATTTAATGCAGCCTGTCCCAAAAGGGCCTCCCCTTAGAAAGAGCCTACAGGCTGGGGGCTTTCCTGGTGGCTCAGTGGTAAAGAATCTGCCTTCAGTGCAAGAGACACCAGTTCTGTCTTTGGGTGGGGAAGATTCTCTGGAAGAGAGCATGGCAACCCACTCCAGTATTCCTGCCTGGAAAATCCCCAAGATAGAGGAGCCTGGCAGGCTACTGTCCATGAGGTCACAAAGAATTGGATACCTGCAGATGGTGACTGCAGCCATGAAATTAAAAGGCGCTTACTCCTTGGAAGAAAAGTTATGACCAACCTAGATAGTATATTCAAAAGCAGAGACATTACTTTGCCGACTAAGGTCTGTCTAGTCAAGGCTATGGTTTTTCCTGTGGTCTTGTATGGATATGAGAGTTGGACTGTGAAGAAAGCTGAGCATCGAAGAATTGATGCTTTTGAACTGTGGTGTGGGAGAAGATTCTTGAGAGCCCCTTGGACTGCAAGAAGATCCAACCAGTCCATTCTGAAGGAGATCAACCCTGGGATTTCTTTGGAAGGAATGATGCTAAAGCTGAAGCTCCAGTACTTTGGCCACCTCATGCAAAGAGTTGACTCGTTGGAGAAGACTCTGATGCTGGGAGGGATTGGGGGCAGGAGGAGAAGGGGACGACCAAGGATGAGATGGCTGGATCATATCATGGACTCAATGGACGTGAGTTTGAGTGAACTCTGGGAGATGGTGATGGATAGGGAAGCCTAGTGTGCTGAGATTCATGGAGTCGCAAAGAGTCAGACATGACTGAGTGACTGAACTGACCTGAACTGACTAGACAGACCTTTGTTGGCAAAGTAATGTCTCTGCTTTTGAATATGCTGTCTAGGTTGGTTATAACTTTCCTTCCAAGGAGTTAGTGTCTTTTAATTTCACAGCTGCAGTCACCATCTGCAGTGATTTTGGAGCCCCCCAAAATAAAGTCTGACACTGTTTCCACTGTTTCCCCATCTATTTGCCATGAAGTGATGGGACCTGATGCCATGATCTTAGTTTTCTGAAGCTGGCTTTAAGCCAACTTTTTACTTTTCTCTTTCACTTTCATCAAGAGGCTCTTTAGTTCTTCTTCACTTTCTGCCATAAGGGTGGTGTCATCTACATATCTAAGGTTATGGATATTTCTCCCAGCAATCTTGATTCCAGTTTGTACTTTATCCAGCCCAGCATTTCTCATGATGTACTCTGCATATAAGTTAAATAAGCAGGGTGACAATATACAGCCTTGACATATTTCTTTTCCTATTTGGAACCAGTCCGATGTTCCATGTCCTGTTCTAACTGTTGCTTCCTGACCTGCATACAGGTTTCCTAGGAGGCAGATCAGGTGGTCTGGTAATCTCATCTCTTTCAGAATTTTCCACAGTTTGTTGTGATCCACACAGTCAAAGGCTTTGGCATAGTCAATAAAGCAGAAATAGATGTTTTTCTGGAACTCTCTTGCTTTTTTGATGATCCAGTGGATGTTGGCAATTTGATCTCTGGTTCCTCTGCCTTTTCTAAAACCAGCTTGAACATCTGGAAGTTCACGGTTCACGTATTGCTGAAGTCTGGCTTGGAGAATTTTGAGCATTACTTTACTAGCATGTGAGATGAGTGCAATTGTGTGGTAGTTGAGCACTCTTCAGCATTGCCTTTCTTTGGGATTGAAATGAAAACTGACCTTTTCCAGTCCTGTGGCCACTGCTGAGTTTTCCAAATTTGCTGGCATATTGAGTGCAGCACTTTCACAGCATCATCTTTTAGGTAGCAGTGGTTACCAGTTTATAAATACACTCATTCCTTCAATTGGTTTTTTTCTCCTTTGTTTTGGTTTCCCTGCTTCATTGCCTGTTCTTTCTTGCTCTGAGCTCCCCATTGAATTGTTTTCATTCCAGTTGTTGTCTTAGGGTTTCTTTCAGTAGAACTCAAACTAAGATCTTTTCTTTCTAATTTTTGTTTATTTTATTTTTTTATTCTTTTGGTGTCTGGGAATTTTTCGTCCCAATTCAATAGATATCAAGACACTTTGACACACACTTTGGTGTATCCCAAATGTATACACCCAGCAGGTCCTTTTCCAGGAAATTGAAATTAGTATTTCTGGCCTCCAATCAGATGTCTTTACTTGAATATTCTGTCATATATTTGATATTCATATCAGAAGCTCAAACTTCAACTAAAATGTTTTCTTCCTCTCAATATGCTCATCTTTTATTCCGACCTCTATAAATAGCATCCCCAGCTTTCAAGTTACTCAGGTCAAACCTGGGAGTCATCCCTATTCTTATGCTTTTCTATCACGTCATGCATCTAGTTTCTCAAGACACCTCTACCTTTACAATCTATCCAGAAATGAACTGTTTTGTTCAGTTTCATTTATACCTATTTCACCACTACTGTCCTGGTCCTATCTCCATTGTTCTTCACCCTCATTATCAGAAGAGGCTCCTAGCTGGTCTCCAGCTTCCATATTGACTTTTTACAATCTGTTGATGACTCAGCAGACAGGACGATCCTATTGAAACCAAGTCATAAGATGTCCCTTCTCCATAGAAATCCCCCAGAAGTCTCCCACCACATGTTTAGAAAGGCCCACTTTCCATCACCTGGGTTCCTGCATGCTTCTGAGCTCATCCTGTACACCCTTCCTTCACTCTGCTTCAACTATATTAACTATTACACCTGAAACAGAACAAGCACACTCACCTCTCATATACAAAGAGGCTATAATTTCACAAGACCTTAGTTGTAGCTATGATGTGCAGTGTGTATTGGGGTCAATCTATAATATCAATTTTCTACTTTGAGTTATCAGTTCAGTTCAGTTCAGTCACTCAGTCGTGTCCGATTCTTTGCGACCCCATGAATCGCAGCACGCCAGGCCTCCCTGTCCATCACCAACTCCCCGAGTTCACTCAGACTCACGTCCATCGAGTCCTTAGAAAAATACTTGCCTGGACATTCACTTGAATCAGATCACCCTTGCTGGTGAAGGATTGAAAATTCTCTGAATTTATGTTTCAGTATTCTCTGCAGTAATTTAATGGACATGAGTTTGAACACACTCTGGGAGACAGAGGACAGGGAAGCTGGCATGCTGCAGTTCATGGGGTCACAGAGTCAAACATGACTTAGCAACTGAACAACAGCAACACAGCAACCTATGCAATATTTGTAATCTTATTGTACACCAATGTAAGTGTTTCAATTGCTGAGCCATGAGGTTATAATTAATTAGGCTGTTTAGATTACTGGACACGGCACATTTCTCTTGGAGTCTTTATTCATTGGGTAACAGAACTTTACAAATAATTTCTCCGAAACCATGTAACAATTTAGCATCTTTCATCACTAAGAAAGTAGGCATACACTAACATAAAGGTATGGCCATCTGGAGAGCTAGTAGCACATATTAATTGAAGACATACAGGAGGGAATACTTTTCTTAATTAGAAAAAACATACAAAAACTCAAGTAATATTTAAAACTTTCTGTTTTGAGTAGTGCCTTGAAATAAGGAAATTTATTTTATTTTCTCTATGTGATTTTATTTAATTCCCTGTCAGAAGTTACTTGCGATTTTCTTGATGGTATCTTTAGAGATGGCACAATAAATATTGCACAGAAAACCCCCAACAACAAAAAAAAAAGGGGACAGAATATAAGGATGATGAGCAATGTTAGAAAGAAGGCCAAGCCAAGAGATTAGATATGGGTTGAGTATCATGAGAAAGAAAAAAAGGAAAAACTGCTAGAGATCAGAATGAGAACAGAGATGGGAAGATGGAGTAGGAAGGAGGTGATTAAATATTCTGAAGGATGATTTTTGTACCATCTTGGAGTTCAGTTGATATAAATAAATGTGAGAGCCTTCAGTGATTATTATCATCATTACTGTACTCATCTAGGAAATTATAGCTTATTTGGCACTTTATTCTTCACATTAATGATGTGAAGTTTCATGACAACCCACTAAGAAAATAAAGATGAAAATGATAAATCAGCTTGTGGTACTTAAAAGCCTAATGAAACACAAACACTTCCCAACAGAAGATGACTCAGTGACACAGAATTGGCAGTTGTTTGTTGTGAGATCATTAGTTTTTACTGGTTTTGTCCGATTTTAAGAAGGCATCTGGAGACCCCTCCTTTCTCCCATGATCTGCTTGGATTCATTTAAAGAGACCTGGACTTAAGTCATCAGTTGGAAAAATAGAGTAGAAGCACCCTTCAATAGCTTAACTAATCTTTTCCAGTGGGTTTTAAATTACAGTTTTATTTAAAATACAGACAAGGCTCACTGAAGCAGCTTTCTTTTGCTCTAAGAAAAAATGAGAAGAGAAGCCCACATATGTCAAACTCACGTAAGGGACGCACGACCAGATATATAATGACAACATCGCCATGCTTTAAGTGGGGTGAAGAACACCTTATCTTTGAGTAAATGCGTAAGTCTTCACTGGCATCCAGAAAATGAAAGTGTTGGAAATCTCTGCTGGTGCTTCTCAAGCTGAGAATATCTTCCATGGGAGACGACTTGTCTGCTTTTTCAATTTATTTTATTTTATTTTATTTTTTATCTACTTCTTTTTGTTTTTTAAATCACACTTTTTCTGTTTGATGGGGATTTTCCTCTAGAAGCTAGCCCTCAGTGGATCAGCAGTGACTTTAACTCCATATAGACAGGGGTTCTGGCATTCAAGTAAAACTACTTCAACAAATGAACTAGATACATCTTGTGCCAACTGTGGCCCTAAAATTTAGTTTTTTAACTATCAAAAAAGTAGACTATGTCATAAATGATTTAATTCATTTAACAACTCTGCAAATGCTAAGTTATTCATGCAACACTTTTCACTGAATCCTATCAGGCATTTTACTGGACAGTCAGAATATGGTAGTAAACAAGACAGATCCTTCAAAGAACCTATATATCAGTAAGGTAGTTGAGCAAGTTGTAGTTAAACCAAATAAATGAAATGATTGTAAATGATGATATGTGGTATGAGACAGGAAAGTCATAAGGGAGGTCAGGTAATTTCATCTCTTACCTATGAAGTTCTTGACTTAATGTGAAGCATGTGCAAAGGTCCTGAGGTAGAGAAAGAGCTCCGTATATTTAAAGAGCTTAAAAAGATCTGTGACGTTGAAGTAGAAACAGCAAGTATGAAATTGTTCAGAGATAACTACTGTTTTTATTTTAGGCAACTGGCCTGGCATTTGTTGATAGATGCTGTTGTCAGTCACGAAGTCATGTCCAACTCTTTGTGACCCCATGGACTGCAGCATGCCAAATAAGAGAATGGAAATTCAGGAAAATTAAGCAATACCTTCAAGATTAAACAACTAATAAGACCCCCAGTTTCCTAAACCAGCTGCGTCTGATTCCAACATTCTTTCTGCAGAGCTACTTCTCATTATTCACTGACTACTCACCAGCTTTTTAGATCTGATGGACTAATTTGGGATCACTTAAAACTGTAACTCACCCACATATGCTACCTATCAGCAAAGCAAAAGCTACCTGGGAAGGCTGTCCATCATATGGAGAAGATGCGAGCTTTTTGTGCTTCCCAGTGGGACTAGAGAGCTTATGGGTGAAATTTTACACTTCACAGTTTATGATGTGGTAATTTGGAGAAATTAAAAGTCAATCATGGGAAGGCCTTGGATAATTATTAGGTGTCATTATTTTCCTGCTTACTAAGTGAATTATATGTGCATATATGAATATGTGGGTATGTCCATAAATATGTGCACTCATGCAACTGTACAGTATTATTTTTGTTTCAAATAAAAAATGCATGCACTGCCTTTAAAATGATATATTCAATCATGAAAATGTTTAAAAGTTAACAGACTAATTCCAATATACTTTTTAAAAAAATTTATAGAGATTTCTATTAGCTAAATATAGGTGAATACCTACAGAGTCCAATATGATTCTCACCACTTCATACATGTTAATTTATTGAATCTTTTCAATATTCTGATGCTGTGACATTTAGAATGACATTTCATTGTACAGATGAAAAAACTAAGACTCTACGAGGCTGAGTTACCTGTACCGTAACACAGAGCCAGGAATTAGCAGTGCTGGGCAGAGAATTTAAGGCTCTTCGCACCTCACCAAGAGTTTTCAAAATATTTTCTTTTTTAAGAGGAACCATTAAACTGATGATGCATATTTACACTCCCACATTTCAAAGCACTATCTCCTTTCTAGTTCATGCCCTATGAATTAGGGAAATATTTATTTCAGCAGAGGCTGGTTTAAGATTGAAGGAGGAAATCATTTGGGCCTTTTATCTAAACTTTACCCATCTTTTGAGATTAACTGCCTAGGACATGCCAACTTTCCTCCTTGAAACTGAAAGATGTTGAAATGACTCTTACTCAATGCTTTTTTTGTGATAGTAGAAGAAGGAAGAAATGTGAGAATTGACCATTTTCCTTTCAACCAAATCATCTGAAAGGCATGTGCCAATATTGATTCCTCCAAAACAACACATTTCGTTATAGTTTCATGATAACAGCACTGGAATATTGGTAGAGTTTTTCTTCTCAGCTGTTAATCTGTTACTAGTATTTTTTGTAGCATGTTTAAGAGAGAAGGATTGGGGGTACCTGAAAGAAAGAAAAAGACTGGAAGAGTTATTATAAAATTTATCAATATATGGGACTTCCCTGGTGCTCCAGTGGTTAAGAATCTGCCTTACAATGCAGGGGATGGGGGTTCCATCCCTGGTGAGGGAAGTAAGATCCCACATGGCTTGGAGCAGCTAAGCCCATGTGCTAGAACTGCTGAGACTGCACCACAATCAGAGTCTGTGCACAGCCTTGAGACATCCTGCATGATGCATGAAGATCCTGCATGATGCACGAAGATCCCGCGTGCCACAACTAAGACCCGACACAGCCAAATAAATAACTAAATATTTATAATAAAAGTAATCAATATAGGTGAGGTGAAGTCGCTCAGTCGTGTCCGACTCTTTGCGATCCCATGGACTGTAACCTACTAGGCTTCTCTGTTCATATGACACCTGATATCTCAAATTTTAAAAAACGGTAACAAAAAAGCCACATTGTTACTGAGTTGCTGGGTGTCTGTGTGTGTGTGTGTGTATGTATCTGTAGACTACCACTTGTACTTGATTATTCTAGACTTACAGAATTCTTATTCAAAATGAAAACAAGCCTAGGAACAAGAAAGAATAGATGTATTCTCCTTTATACTCTGTTCATAATCAGGATGTACATGAGACTGGTCAGATCAGAATGTGAAAGTTTTGATATAAGTGTTATTACTCCTTGATGTGGCATTGTTGGTCTAGATCCATTGAAGCATAATTCCCCCATATAGATGTTCTACTATGGCATTTCGCTCTCATCCGGTAACATATTTCGGGAAGAAGCAGGTATTTTGCTCGTGCAGCTTCTACCATCAGCTTGTTGGGGACCAGTATTCCCATGTATAGGCTTGACTGCACACTTGAAGCGGGAGCAGAAGTGGAGAACTTAACATTATGACTCAGTGTTTGTAGCCTGATCACCAGGCCTCCGAGAAGTGGTCGCCAGAAGGCATCTTATAAATGGAAGAAAAAAAGAGGACAAAGTTTCACTAAAGGAGCACCTGATCTAGACTGCTCAATTTTTTATGAAATGCAATGGGTTTTCTTCAATGAGCTAATGTGCAAAAAAAGACTTGTGCGAAGTTTCTTTCTAAACTAAGACCAAATATTCAACTGATTTTTAAAAAAATGGTTTTGGTGAAGATGACTAAGCTTCATTGTGGAGAGAAATCATACATGTATGGGTTGTGGCTGAATTAGGAAAGAGATGCCCAGCTCTATATCCTATGGCAGAGCAGAAGGTAAGGCTATCATTGGGTCCCCTGAATTTCTGTGAAGAAGGAAATCTGTGTTAACAAGTGTCTACAGCTTTAAGGCAACAATGGATGGAGAGAATTAATGCGCATCACTATTTGAAGGGGCTCTTACCATGCCATTTTCCCCATCTCTTTCATTGTATCCCCAATTCCCATTTTTGCTTTAGAGAACATAGAGATTGTATTCATCCCTCACAAGTCAGACCCTTCTTGGGTCATAGAGTTGCAGTTGTTAGAAAGTTCTTTTCCCATCTGAGTGAAAATACAATACATCCATTGTTCCTAGTATTGATGTTCAGAAACATAAATTAAAAAATTATGTATTCCTCTATGAGACATGTAGCTGTTTTAATATTTGAATATACCTACCATATCTTCTTTAATCTTTTCTTTTCCAGGCTAGACCATTTCATCTTTTTTCAAATATTCCCCATGTTTGAGACATGCTTCCATATCTCTCTCACAGACACTTTTGTTGGTACACCTTCAGAAATAATAGTTAGAAACCTATTAGCTACATAAGCTTCTTCCCAAGTTATGACAGGATATCAAGTGGATTCTGGGGCCTGCATAAAGGTTTGCTTGAACATATGGAGAAAGTAATGAAGAGTACAATGGGATTGCTGCTGCTCCTGCTGCTAAGTTGCTTTAGTCGTGTCTGACTCTGTGCGACCCCATAGACGGCAGCCCACCAGGCTCCCCCATCCCTGGGATTCTCCAGGCAAGAATGGGACTATTAACTCCTAAATCTAGGAACTATAATTCTACTAACTAAAGCCTCCAGGCAAGTCTCTAATACTCAATATTTTAGCAATTAATTCTTGAAACTAAGTGTTCCTATTTATCTCAGACTGCCTTCTTTTTGTTCATTGTGATCTAGTTTTCTGACCCATGAAGAGTATTTTGAATTTTGATTCTATCACATGTAGCATTTTAAAATTAATTTATTTTTAATTGGAGGATGATTGCTTTACAATATTGTGTTGGTTTCAGCATGAATGGTCATACATCAGCATGAATCATATGAATCACAGGTATACATATGTCCCCTCCCTCTTGAATATCCCTCCTACCTCCCACCCCATCCCACCCCTCTTTGTAGTCACAGAGCACCAGTTTGAGCTCCCTGAGTCATACAGTAAATTCCCACTGACTGTCTATTTTACATATGGTAATATATATGTTTCCAAGCTACTTTCTCAACTCATCTCACCTCTCCTTCCCCAATGTGTCTGCAAGTCTGTTCTCTATGTTTTCACTGCTGCTCTGCAAATAGGTTCATTAGTACCATCTTTCTAGATTCCATATATATGCACTAATATACAATATTGTTTTTCTCTTTCTGACTTACTTAACTCTATAAAGGAAAAGGAAAGTTAGTTGCACAGTTGTGTCCAACTCTTTGCGATCCCATGGACTGTAGCCCGCCAGGTCCCTTGTCCATGGAATTCTCCAGGAAAGAGTACTAGAGTAGGTTGCCATTCCCTTCTCCAGGGAATCTTTCCTTCCCAGGGATCGAATCTGGGTCTCCTGCATTGCAGGCAGATTCTTTACCAACTGAGCTACTAGGGAAGCCCACTTAACTCTATAATAGGCTCTGTGTTCATCCACCTCATTAGAACTGACTCAAATGCATTCCTTTTTATCATGTGCAGTATTAAATTATCCTCTTTTAAGCTTTGAGTTTTCTGAAAGCTTAGTAAACATGTGTCCCCATTCAAATCATCAGTAAAATGCTAAATAGAACAAAGTCTAGAGTAATGTCCTGGGGCACTTCATTAGAACTTTCTCACTGGCTGACAGGGACACACAACTCCTCACTTTGTGGTATGTGGACTCAAATTAACCTAATGATATTTAGAGAAATGGAAGTAAAGTTAACTTGCTATTAGTCACCTGAGTGATGACCCAGTGTTCCTTAAGACTTCCACTTAGTTAAATCAAGATTTTACTCAACTTATTTTCAATAAGAATGCCAAGATAATTTAATGGAGAAAGAACAATCTTTTTAACATATAGTGCTAAGACAGCTGGATATTTATATACAAAAGAATGAAGTTGGATCACAATTACACTATGTAAAAAATGAATACAAAATGAATCAGAGACTTAAATGTAAGAGCTAAGACTATAAGTCTATAAGTGAAGAGATATCTTATGCCCAAGGTAAGAGAAACCCAAGTAAGATGGTAGGTGTTGCAAGAGGGCATCAGAGGGCAGACACACTGAAACCATACTCACAGAAAACTAGTCAATCTAATCACACTAGGACCACAGTCTTGTCTAACTCAATAAAACCAAGCCATGCCCACAGGGCAACCCAAGACGGGCGGGTCACGGTGGAGAGGTCTGCAGAATGTGGTCCACTGGAGAAGGGAATGGCAAACCACTTCAGTATTCTTGCCTTGAGAACCCCATGAATAGTATGAAAAAGCAAAATAATAGGATACTGAACGAGGAACTCCCCAGGTCAGTAGGTGCCCAGTATGCTACTGGAGATCAGTGGAGAAATAACTCCAGAGATGAGATGGCTGGATGGCATCACTGACTCAATGGATGTGAGTCTGAGTGAACTCCAGGAGTTGGTGATGGACAGGGAAGCCTGGTGTGCTGCAATTCATGAGTTCACAAAGAGTCGGACACGACTGAGTGACTGAACTGAACTGAAGTCTATAAAGCTTAGAAAAAAAAAATAAGCTTAAGTCTTCATGAGCTCAAATTAAGTAATGGATTCTTAGAAATGACACAAAAGCACAAGCAGCAAAAGAAAATATTTTTAAATTTATTAAAAAAAACTTTTTATTTTTTATGGGGTGTGGCCAGTTGTGATAGTTTCAGGTGAACAGCGAAGGGATTCAGCCTATACATATATCCTATACATATGTATAGGATATATACATATGTATATACAGCATATACATATATCCATTTTCCCCCAAACTCTGCTCCCATCCAGGCTGCCACATAACATTGAGCAGAGTTCAATGTGCAGTACAGTAGGTCCCTGTTAATTATCTATTTTAAATAGTTGGAGGGAAGGATGAGGGGAAGGGATAGATAAGAAGTTTGGGATGGACATGTACAAAATAAATTTTTAAAAAAAAATTGGACTCCATAAAAATTAAAATTATTTATTCTGCAAAGGATACCATCAAGGAAGAGGAAACACAAGCTATAGTATGGGAGAAATTTTTTACACATCATACTGGAGAATATATGAAGTACTAATATATGTTACTACTTAGGTAAACTTTGAAATATGCTAAGAGAAAGAAACCAGTCACAAAAGACTATGCATTGTATTATTTCATTACTATGAAACATCCAGAATAGCCAGATTACAGAGACAGAAGTAGATTAGTGGTTTCCTTGGCCACAAGATGGGAGAATGGGAAATGACTACTAATGAATACAGAGCTTCTTTTCGGTGATGAAAATATTCTGCAATTGATGGTGCTAATGTTTACACAATTCTGCAATACATTAGAAACCACTGAATTGCACAAGTGAATTGTGTGGTGTATAAATTGCATCTAGATATACAATTACCCTCTTAGAGTCTGAAGCAGTGTTCTATAAATGAGGGAAGACAGAAGACGACTGGACAACTTAACCATGTCACCCCAGACAGTCCTAATTTTCAAAGAAAGAGTAGAGTTGGATTCCAGAAGCCATTAGTCAGCATCCTTTTTATACTTCAGAATAAAGAGTTTACAGACATTTAAGAAAAAATGTGGTAAGCTTTAAGAGCCAGTGGAAGTCCATGCTATATCAACACCAGTTCCTTTTTGACAGATTTGGTCAGTTGGGGGAGTTCTGTAGACATAATGTACCCTGATTTCAACTAAGGATTCTAGTACACTAAAAGTATTTTAAAGATGAAATGTTTCTGCTTGAAGACTATCTCATTCTAGATAATACTTAAGTGAATACTGAAAAGGAATCACAGAACATGCTTCATCAGATGAAATTTTTATGGCTTCCCCAGTTAAGTGGGATGTGTGTGGCCTGTAAAAAGCTGGTGTGAGACTTGGATCAATGTAGGTGTAAGACTTGAATCTCTAACATGTCACATTTAGCTTCTGGAATCATTTAGTAGGTGACATCAGTAATAATGAGTAGTATTAAAGCAGGACATAAATTTGCCTATAATGAGGCCATATAATGCTATTACCAAAACTGAAATCCCAGAGATCAACTTGGAGAGGAAGTATCAGAGGAACAGTTTTTATCTGGATGTGTGTGTTTCTTTCCCTCTCCCCACCTTCCCACCTCCCCCCATCTCCTGTCTCTATCTCTAACACTGCTGGATAATTGAGTATGAACAAAAAGAGAAAAAAACAACCAAGATATAGAAAATTATAGCTCCTTGTCATTAGGAAGGAATTCCCTGGTGCTCAGACAGTAAAGCATGCTAGAACTGGTTTGCAGTGGCTTACAAAAGCCACTGATGCTCATCTTTTCCCAGCACTGTTGTTCAGTGAAGTCATTTGAGCAGCCTGAACTCATTTTTTGGTGGGAAGATTTACACCATGAAAACTGACAAATGTTACAAACCTGGCCTTTGTTTCCTCTGGAGAGCCAGTTGTCAAGCATTTACCAGCACACCCCTGGCAAGTCCCTCAGTGCTGGCCAGCTAAAGCAGTGTGGTGAAGAGAACATATCTTTGAATGTCTACAACATGCAAGTTGTGGCAGAAAGATGCCAAGATGCGAGTTGTAATAATATACACTATATGAAGCAACATCCACATCCACAGCAAAGAACAACACTGCTAAGAGTAAAGCTTAAAAGAAAATGTGCTAGATTTGAATATACTTACCACTACTGAACTATATACTTAAGAACGGTTAAAACAATACATTTTGACTCCATATGCATGCTTTAATATGTGGGAAGCTGCTAGCTGAGTTGAGATGGGGATAGGTTGGGAGATCCATGAGGAAGGGGATATATGTATATATATAGCTGCTTTGGGCTTCCTTGGTAGCTCAGCTGGTAAAGAATCTGCCTGCAATGCAGGAGACCTATGTTCGATGCTTGGGTTGGGAAGATTCCCTGGAGGAGGGCATGGCAGCCCACTCCAGTATTCTTGCCTGGAGAATCCCCATAGACAGAGGAGCCTGGGGGGCTACAGTCCATGAGGTTGCAAAGAGTCGGACATGACTGAGCAAGTAAGCACAGCACATAGCTGATTCATTTTGTTTTACAGCAGAAACTGTACAAACACAAAATTGCAAAGCAATTATACTCCAGTAAAAATATGAGAGAAGTAAAAAAAAAAAAAAAGAAAATGTGCTAGCTCTTCAAATTAAACAAAATTAATTTAAATAATTTAAATTCTTTAAATGAACAAAACCCAATTTATACTCAAGGTATGTTTTGATTGATCAATCTACTTCTTGATATATCATTACATAACTGTTCCTCAATTCCCTAGGAACAACTTTGCATTGTCATAAACCCAAGAATACATTTGCCTGTATTTTCCTTTGCTTCTGATTCACACAGGCGTCAAGAATAGTACCTAGCTAATAAGAGAATTGTCCATATAAACCAAGAGTGAATAAGTAAAACCACATTTGGATTAATAAGAATGGTTAGAATAGAAATGTAGAGTAAATTTATTCAAAATAGATTCTTGGAAAGACCGAAGATGAAATTAGGTGGATAGATACCTATGTCTATGTACACTGTGGTCAAAAATTCCAGTGGAAAAACCAACATCAGTAGAATTGGATTTTCTCCCCCCAAAACACAGTGTCAGAAACAGCATGATCTGTTCTCTGTGAAACAGAATCCAGAGGCTTCTCTCATGGAAAGGCAACATCTGTTTTAAGAAGTCCTTTGAAGAAAAACTATATAAACATGTGGGAACAGCGTGGTATATATACTCCCTTGCTTACAGTTGCCAAAGGAAGTAGGGAATCCAGCTCCCAAGACAGAGGCCATTCAGTTGCCTTGGCTAAGGCAGCAGCACCAATTCCAGCCTCTCTGATGTTTAACACATCAAGAGAATGGAGGGAAACAAGGTTATGACTGGCATCAACATTGCCAGTTCTCTGGCATTCCATCAAAGCTTGCTTGGGTCTACCTTTGCATATAAAAAAATTAAATTTGAGGGGAAAATTTGGGAGGAAGTGTTTGGAAATTCGGTTGACTCTTCCATACCAAAACCTGTTCTCACAATTATACAATAAAAAAAATATCAGGTCCAAGAATCCATCAAATCTTCTTGGCCAGAGATTCTCAAGCTAAGGTCCTTGGATAGAATTCAGAGTCTGTAAACTTGGGATTTTAAAAAGAGACATCTTGGGGACTTCCCTGGAGGTCCAACAGTTAAGACTCTGTGCTTTCACTGTAGGGGGCGTGGGTTCAATCCTTGCTCAGGGAACGAAGATCCCACATGCTCTATGGTGCAGTCAAACAATAAATAAAAAAAGAGTGACTGGTAGAATCATAGGGGGGGAAAAAGACATCTTTATTTTCACTAACCCTGAATTGCAATTTATTATTTCCTTCAATTATGAAGTTAAGCAACCACTACAGTGACTGTTACTAGGATCATCGGTAATAGAAATCACAGATGCTTTTCTATCACCCTGCAGTAGTTGCAAATATCTTCACAATCCACTTATCACCACTTTGAAATTATGACATTTATGAAATTTGCCACCCTTGTTATTTAAGAATTCATGAAGAAGCACATATATTGCTATATCAAAAATTTAGTGTTTAGTGGGCTTTTTCTTTTTTTTGTTTTCTTTTGGTGTTTTAATGTGTTAGAAACTGTTCCTCAAAGTAATTGGTTTGCTTTGTGATTCTATGTAACTCTATGTCTTTTACTATAAGCATGTCAAAACATTATCCAGAGAAGGCATCCACAGGCCTGCTTAGAAGGTCAAAGGTGTCAGTGGCACAGAAGAGGTTAAGAATCAGTGGAGGTGGAAGTGAAGAGGGACAGCAGCGTGTCTTTCCTGAACTCCATCCTTTTTGTCAGAAAGGGAAAAAAAGGAGGGTTCTGTCGCTCCCAGCTTCAATTATAATCTCATTGAAACTGTGAAAGCAAAGGTGATTTATACAGTACTTCCACCCTCAGGAGTTAAAATAAGAGAAATAAATAAAAAACATTAAGAACCTAAACCTTGAAGGAAATGAGGAGGAGGAAGAACAGAAAAACCATTGAAAGGCATGAAACCTTTCCTTTGAGGTCAGATCGGATAATCCTGGGTCACGGTGCACACGTCTGAGATGCAGCCGAGGACAATGAAACGTTTGAGAGCCAAAACTGTGAGCAGGAAGCCAGGCCAACCCTATGGTCTGTCAACTCTGACATTGCCGAAACTTCGTGTGTGATCCCAGGCAAGTGACACGACCTTTGGTGATTCAGTGTTTCCGTTTTCTTGGCCCCACGTTCCATTCAGCTGGCTACACAGAAGTCCCAGGATGAATGCCTTGCTGAAGACAGCACGGATCATTTTCTTAAAGGAAAGACAATGCCAAGGATCCACTTCCAAACAGGAAAGGATGGTCCATTCATCCATGATGAATGGATGATGGTCCCAGGCCTGGCTTCCGGCCCCACCCTGTGCCCTACATTTATTCTTGATTGCACTCTTAAATCAGCTTTCCATTTGCTGTCAGCCCACTGTCTGCAGTCATCAGAGAACCTAGCTCTTCTTCATGAGGCCAGCCTGCGTGCAGCACTGAAGAAGGGACATCGGCCTTTGGTATCTTCCTTATTCTTACCCCACTGACTTTCTGTCTGGGACTTCCCCTGCCCTTCTAACAAAACCTGCCATCAGACCATCCATGGATACTAGCATGCAGCTCTGTGTTTCTAAACTCAAAAACCATTAAAAAAAATCTCTTTAAAAGAAAAAAATTACCATTTCCAAAAAAATAGATGCCAACTACCAGAGCAAAAGGAGGCTTCCCCAGTGGCTCAGTGGGTAAAGAAAGAATCTGCCTGCAATGCTTTGAGACACAGGAGATGCAGTTTCGATCCCTGGGTCAGGAAGACCTCCCTGAAGAAGGAAATGGTAACCCACTCTAGTATTCTTGCCTGGAGAATCCTATGGACAGAGGAGGCTGGCAGGCTACAGTCCACAGGGTTGCAAAGAGTTGGAAATGACTGAAGGAGCAACATGCACCAGAGCAAAAGAGTTTTGACTTTATAACTCAAAAAACTATTATATGATTTCAGAAGTAAAACTACAGATGTGAAGAATATATATGAGAATTCCTATGGGTCTGTGGACCTCTGTTTGAGAAACACCAGTATACATGATTGATGACAGCTTTGTGTTAATCTTTCAGTGGTTATTTGAATGTTGACAAAGATCAAAGCCTTAAGCCAACAGAATGAAGCTTAGATGGTGGAATTTCAGGCATCTGGAGGGGGGCAGGAAGAAGCAGTGGCAAACTGGAATCCTTTTAGATAATTCTAGAATTACATAACATTGCTCATTACCCATTGTGTCTCTCCTGAGGCTGGGCTTGATGACTGAAGCAATTCAGGTTGCGTTTAAAATAAAGTCACCATACTAAATTGAAAGAGACCAGAAGCCATCTTAACTACTCCAAATACACAGTAATTATGCTATCTGTACTCTCAAGGAAAGAACACATTTCAGATAGCATAATTACTGTATATTTGGAGTAGCTAAGATGGCCTCTGGTCTCTTTCAATTTAGTATGGTGACTTTATTTTAAATGCTACCTGAATTGCTTCAGTCATCAAGCCCAGCCATATTCAAAAGCAGAGGCATTACTTTGCCGACTAAGGTCCGTCTAGTCAAGGCTATGGTTTTTCCTGTGGTCATGTATGGATGTGAGAGTTGGACTGTGAAGAAGGCTGAGCACTGAGGAATTGATGCTTTTGAACTGTGGTGTTGGAGAAGACTCTTGAGAGTCCCTTGGACTGCAAGGAGATCCAACCAGTCCATTCTGAAGGAGATCAGCCCTGGGATTTCTTTGGAAGGAATGATGCTAAAGCTGAAACTCCAATACTTTGGCCACCTCATGCAAAGAGTTGACTCACTGGAAAAGGCCCTGATGCTGGGAGGGATTGGGGGCAGGAGGAGAAGGGGACGACCGAGGATGAGATGGCTGGATGGCATCACAGACTCAATGGACGTGAGTCTGAGTGAACTCCGGAAGTTGGTGATGGACAGGGAGGCCTGGTGTGCTGCGATCCATGGGGTGGCAAAGAGTCGGACATGACTGAGTGACTGAACTGAACTGAATGGAATTGAACTGAGGCCATCAAGATGCCTGCTGTGTCAATCTGACGTTTGAGTGATTTTTAAACATAATGCTCTGTTGATCCACAGGTACTTTGGAAACAACCTCTGACATTGTTAACCAGAAATCAATCTTCTCAGTTACTGTCTACTTTTTAAACATTGGCTTGGAGTTTTTCCTTGAATAATCCAGCTCATCATAGTTTCCAGTGTGCATTGCAGCAGAGCTAAAATGTTTTTTCTATAATCCTGCAACCTTACTTTACATTTTTTTTCCATTTTCAAGCATAAAACCATTTTCCTCCATCAAACTAATTTTTATTAATTGAATTTCCACCTGCATGCCAGGCAGAGGAAAATGTAGATTTAAGCACAGTAGTAAAGCCCTTCTAATTATAGGAAAGAAAGAAAGGCCAGAATCAGGAAAACGGGAGTTTCTTAGGACTCCTGTTTTTACCATACTGACTTCTGAACATGTTACCACCTGGCTAGTGGTACTCACACTGATCTTTTGACCACATGTATGTGATCTGTGTTCTCAGTTATATCCTACTCTTTTGCGACCCCATGAACTGTAGCCTGTCAGGCCCCCCTGTCAGTGGAATTTCTGGATTACTCCCCTGTCAGTGGGATTTCCCAGGCAAGAATACTGGAGTGTGTTGCCATTTCCTCCTCCACTACCTAGCTATACTTTTTCTGAAACCTTGTGTGCATGCCCCATTTTATGATGAAAATAACTTTTGGCATTCAGGTATCTAAAAATATCCTGGCCAAGGCCACGCCAATTTATTTATGTATCCACTCATAAGCAGGTGGATATAAATCAATAGGTACAAGGAAAGAGACTGTGGCTCAGGAAGCAGCCCTGAATGGCTTTTGAGAGCCTGACTTGCACCTCCTATTCACAAGCCAGAGCAGCAAAAGAGCCTGGTTCCAAAGTGTCCTACTGAATGGACAGGTAGTCATAACCTCTGCTCTGATGCCAACCTACCAAGCAGCCAAGACTTCTGGTGGTCTACCAGCAGTGCCTGACTTGCTCTGAAGGGGGCAAGTCTTAGATAACTGTGTTCTTACACAAGTCAGACATGTAGAGCCCTCCTGGCAAGTCATACATAAGAAGGATTTCATTACTAAAAAAATCCATCCTCTTCCTTCAGATCAGGTTGTCGTTGAAATCACAGTCTGAGCATCAACAAGCATGTGACCACATTCCTTGGAATGTTTACTCTTGCCCACCAGAATCACTTAACTTTTGAAACCCAGTTATTTTGGATTCCAAAGGACTTATTTATAATCTGCATAAATTTGAGTTTTGAAAATGTTTGGATTTCATAAACTTCCCCCCACCCATATGTAATCTTACATTCACACATTTTTTTTCCTCCAAGCACCTGAAAGGTAAAACATTTTTTTCTAAACACTAATGATTAACGTATGAATAGTGTATTTAATTAGCATTTCGATCTATCTATTTTACATTCATTCAGATTCATTACTCTCATGCATCAAAGCAGAGTTTAGTGTGGGTCATAACATCAAAGAAGCATTTATACTTGTAAGTTTGTTAGACTTAAGTGAAGTTATGCCAAAGGTAAACCAATATGAACCCTTCAAAGTTTACTTCAAAAGGAAGTGAGTTCTATAAACCTAACACTTTCTCTTCTTGGTTTAGCAAAATTTTAATTTCTTCAGTAAAAGCACATTTCCCTCCCATTCTCAACTATGCCATCAAATACGTGTGCATTAAGAACTGATACCAGAGAAAAGAAAAGTCTTAAAGGATGGTTAAAGTTTAAGTGGGCTTTTCTGGTAGCTCAGCTGGTAAAGAATTTGCATGCAATGCAGGAGACACCAGTTCAATCTCTGTGTTCAGAAGATCTAGAGATGGGAACGGCTACCCACTCCAGTATTCTGTCTGGAGAATTCCATGGACAAAGTTTAGTTACACAGGAAATGCCTTTCTGTGAGCAAGTACATGTGATAAAACTACATAAGAAATGACTTTCCTTTCTTGCAAGACAAATCTAATTAAAAAGCTACAGAATGTTTAACTACAATGTAGAGAATGTCAGGCGGTGTTCTAATGAGATGAACTTCCTAATTGTTGGAAAGTTCAAATTCCAACTTTCAGCTTTAGTTCTCTGCTGAAAATCTTTCTGAAATACATTTTTATGCTTTCATAAGAACTGAGGGGATATACGTTCTTATCCTTCCTTTTAAAGGAAAAGAGATCAGTGACTCTAGATTAGCTCTCTGTCTCCAAATTTTATGATATAGCAAAATAAAAGAATTAACTGATTTTATTTAATTATTCACTGTGAATCTTTTCAAACATATACACGTACGCTTTGAAGTGTTTAAATACAAGTATAAAAACATAACTATTATATATATATATATATATATATATATATATAGTAATGATTTGGGAAACTCAGCAGTGGTCACAGGACTGGAAAGGTCAGAAGAAGGGCAATGCCAAAGAATGTTTAAACTACAGCACAATTGCATTTGTTTCACATGCTAGAAGAGTAATGCTCAAAATTCTCCAAGCTAGGCTTCAACAGTGTGTGAACCAAGAACTTTCAGATATTCAAGATGGATTTAGAAAAGGCAGAGGAACCAGAGATCAAATTGCCAACATCCATTGGATCATAGAAAGAGCAGAATTCCAAAAAAGCATGTACTTCTGCTTCATTGACAATGGTAAAACATTTGACTGTGTGGACCACACCAGTTCAGTTCACTTCAGTCCTTCAGTCATGTCTGACTCTTTGCGACCCCATGGACTGCAGCATGCCAGGCTTCCCTATCCATCACCAACTCCTACAGTTTACTCGAATTCATATCCATTGAATCGGTGATGTCATCCAACCATTTCATTCTCTGTCATCCCCTTCTCCTCCCGCCTTCAATCTTTCCCGGTATCAGGGTCTTTTCAAATGAGTCAGTTCTTCACATCAGGTGGCAAAAGTGTTGGAGTTTCAGCTTCAGCATCAGTCCTTCCAGTGAATATCCAGGATTGATTTCCTTTAGGATGGACTGGTTTGATCTCCATACAGTCCAAGGGACTCTCAAGAGTCTCCTCCAACACCGTTTCCTAAAGGAAATCCAACACCATTTCCTAAAGGAAATCGTCTTAGATTCATCTTTGGAAGGACTGATGCTGAAGCTGAAACACCAATATTTTGGCCACCTGATGCAAAGAATTGACTCATTGGAAAAGACCCTGGTGATGGGAAAGATTGCAGGCAGGAGGAGAAGGGAACAACAGAGGATGAAAGAGAGGGTGGTGTTATCTGCATATCTGAGGTTATTGATATTCTTCCAGCAATCTTGATTCCAGCTTGTGTTTCTTCCAGTCCAGCGTTTCTCATGATGTACTCTGCATAGGAGTTAAATAAGCAGGGTGACAATATACAGCCTTGATGTACTCCTTTTCCTATTTGGAACCAGTCTGTTGTTCCATGTCCAGTTCTAACTGTTGCTTCCTGACCTGCATACAGATTTCTCAAGAGGCAGGTCAGGTGGTCTGGTATTCCCATCTCTTTCAGAATTTTCCACAGTGTATTGTGCTGTCTCTTATACACATCTCATCTCTGAACATAGCTACTCTTTCCCACCAATGGGTGTAATATACTTTTTTGTGGGATTATCAGGAAGATCAATTAATACAGCCACATGATATCTAGAACACAATCGGGGTTCGATAAATATTAACTTGTTAATGCCTCTTTCAAATCTTTTTGTGTGGTGTGGGGAAGGAGAGGCAGGAGGAGGAAAGAGAGAGAGCAAGAGAGACAGAGACTCCAAAGACAAATCACGTNATGATCCAGCAGATATTAGCAATTTGATCTCTGGTTCCTCTGCCTTTTCTAAAACCAGCTTGAACATCTGGAAGTTCACGGTTCACATATCGCTGAAGCCTGGCTTGGACAATTTTGAGCATTACTTTACTAGCGTGTGAGATGAGTGCAATTGGGCAGTAGTTTGAGCATTCTTTGGCATTGCCTTTCTTTGGGATTGGAATGAAAACTGACCTTTTCTAGTCCTGTGGCCTCTGCTGAGTTTTCCAAATGTGCTGGCATATTGAGTGCGGCACTTTCACAGCATCATCTTTCAGGATTTGAAACAGCTCAACTGGAATTCCATCACCTTCACTAGCTTTGTTTGTAGTGATGATTCCTAACGCCCACTTGACTTCACATTCCAGGATGTCTGGCTCTAGGTGAGTGATCACACCATAGTGATTATCTGGGTGGTAAAGATCTTTTTTGTACAGTTCTTCTGTGTATTCTTGCCACCTCTTCTTAATATCTTCTGCTTGTGTTAGGTCCATACCATTTCTGTCCTTTATCGAGCCCATCTTTGCATGAAATGTTCCCTTGGTATCTCTAATTTTCTTGAAGAGATCTCTAGTCTTTCCCATTCTATTGTTTTCCTCTATTTCTTTGCACTGATCACTGAGGAAGGCTTTCTTTGCTATTCTTTGGAACTCTGTATTCAAATGGCTATATCTTTCCTTTTTCTTTTCCTTTTGGCTTCTCTTCTTTTCACAGCTATTTGTAGTTATTTCAGACAGCCATTTTGCTTTTTTGCATTTCTTTTTCTTGGGGATGGTCTTGATCCCTGTCTCCTGTACAATGTCACAAACCTCCGTCCATAGTTCATCAGGCACTCTGTCTATCAGATCTAGTCCCTTTAATCTGTTTCTCACTTCCACTGTATAATTATGAGGGGTTTGATAAGTCATACCTGAATGGTCTAGTGGTTTTCCCTACTTTCTTCAATTTAAGTCTGAATTTGGCAATAAGGAGCTCATGATCTGAGCCACAGTCAGCTCCCAGTCTTGTTTTTGCTGACCGTATAGAGCTTCTCCATCTTTGGCTGCAAATAATAGAACCAATCTGATTTTGGTGTTGGCCATCTGGTGAGGTCCATGTGTAGAGACTTCTCTTGTGTGTTGGAAGAGGGTGTTTGCTATGACCAGTGCATTCTCTTGGCAAAACTCTATTAACCTTTGCCTTGCTTCATTCTGTACTCCAAGGCCAAATTTGCCTGTCAGTCTAGGTGTTGACTTCCTACTTTTGCATTCCGTTCCCTATAATGTAAAGGACATCTTTTGGGGGTGTTAGTTCTAAAAGGTCTTGTAGGTCTTCATAGAGCCATTCAACTTCAGCTTCTTCAGCGTTATTGGTCGGGGCATAGTCTATGCTTAGTTTTCCTCTATTGTTCAAAAATGTGTTTTTAGAGTTGATTTATTTAAACAAGCAATGTGTTGCATTTGGCTGATATAACTTTAAGAATCTTATCCATGCTATTTTCCTTTTCTTTATTTTACATTGCATATGCCATTCATTTGTTAAACAAGCAAACCAACCAACCATGGGGCTATTGGTCATCTTTTGTATTCTATCGTATGTCATGCAGGATTCCATCTGATTGTGTACTTATGGTGCCATCTAATATGTTCCCAAATGTCTTCTATTTCCTCTAACCTTGTAATTGGACCTAGTGACTTAATAGGTGCACATGCAATTTTAGGTCAGAGCATCTTGCAGGTTGCACTCGACACTTACTGCTGCCTCACATCACAGGGACTGAATGCCTGACTGTCCCCTTCCTAAGGTTATCCACACTCAACAGCTGGTTCCAGGTTTCAGCCTGGTCCATCCTTTATCAAATTTCCCATCAGCTTTTCAATTTTAAGGATTCTGGATAATCACTGCCTCAATCCATTATTTCCTTAGCTGTTCTGAATGATGATTATCTCATTTTATTTATTATTTCTTTTGTATTTTGTTGACTGGAATTTTTCTAAAAGGATTTTTTCCTTCATCAGCTATTCAGTCATCCTGAAATAAGAGTGAGCATGGGAAGGATGAGATAAATGCTTAATTTTTTTACTTTCCAGAATGAGTTGGTATTCTAGCCACTACCACTGACCAATGTGTTGTTTTGCTCATATCACTAAAAACTCATTAATTTTAAAATATTTGAAGTATTCCAGTCATTTTCAGTCAATATCTTTATAATGCTCAAATTGTGCCAACTTGAGGCAGTGGGAATTCCTTTGCATTGACTTCTATATTCTTTTAAAATAAAAAAAAAAAAAAAAGATTTGTTTTGGAGAAGGAAATGGCAACCCACTCCAGTATTCTTGCCTGCGAAATCCCAAGGACAGAGAAACCTAGCAGACTACAGTGCATGGAGTTGCAAAGAGTCATACATGACTTAGGGATTGAACAACAAATTTACTTATTTGGCTGCACTGGGCCTTAGTTTGGAGAAGGAAATGGCAACCCACTCCAGTGGAGAATCCCAGGGACGGGGGAGCCTGGTGGGCTGCCGTCTATGGGGTCGCACAGAGTCGGACACGACTGAAGCAACTTAGCAGTAGCAGGGTGTTAGTAGCAGCAAGCAGGGTCTTCTTCTAGGGCAGCATGGGCTCGAGAGCACACAGGCTCAGTAGCTGTGGTGTGCGGACTTAACTGTCCTGCAGCATGAGGGATCTTGGTTCTCAGATCAGGGATCAAACCTGTGTCCCCTCAGCTAGAAGGGGGATTCTTAACTATTGGACCACTAGGAAAGTCTAAGTCCTATGTTCTTTTGACAAAATCCTGTAGTCTTCAGTAGCTTCGTTGTCTTCTGTCACATGTCACATGTCCAGAATAGAGAATACATTTCTGTCCCAGACTTGAAATCAAGCATTTCCCTAAGGAGCTCTGACTCCTTTGAGTGGGAAGGAGTATAGCGAAAGCATGATCTAGTGCAAGGGGGAGTCGTTGCTTCTGAACTGGCATCTTTCCAGGACTTTTACATGTACAAAACACAGAAATGTCTATTTTTATTAAAAAATTATTTCATAGGAGTAGTTCACAACCAAAATTGGAAATCACAAGGTTTGTTTCTTAATTTTTATTTGATATTTATACCTCTTTTCACCTATGCTAGCAACATTTATTTTAGTTGCTTATTCTCTTTATCATGAAAATTTCAAGAAAGTACCAGTGTTATTACTAATAAGACTCCTGAATGCAAATCTTTTTGCCCTTGCATATACCCTACCTAGAACAGTCAGAAACTATGTTTTCAAGTGATTTGAAATATTCTTTATCTGTATAATAATGTTACCACCTTGACATGAAATCAGGTTTGTTTCTATTTGCTTTTTTATTTTTTATAGGAATTGCTTTTTTGTTTAATTTTATAAAATACATTCAAAGTCAAATTTATGACACTACATCATATCACTATAATAAGACTGCTCATTAAGCCCACTCATTTTCTTCCTCCTATGTCAGTAAACATTTTAATTTATTTTTGATCTGTTATTCAATTGCTTCTCTTTGATATCTTAAAAATATTAATATATACATTATTTATACCCCCTTTTCTAATACAGAAGGAAGCATACCATTCACAATCTTCTATACCCAGCTTTCTTAACATAAATATCCTGGAGAATGATCTCTAGCCATATACAGAGATCTTTATCTTTCCTTTTAATATCTATTTACAAAGGACTCCATTGTATAAAAGTACCAGAGTTTATTCAAACTGTACACTGCTGATGAACATTTGGATTCCTTCTAAGCCTTTTTTTCTCTTAAAAGCTATCATGTAATAAAGGCCTTGTCCATACTTCATTTTATACTTTTCCTAATGTCCCAGTGTATGGGAACATCTGTCTTCCTACCACCATCAGTAGTGTGTTTTATCAAATATTTTACATTCTGATCAATCTGATAGATGAGAAACGGTATATCTAAGCATTGTAAATTTTCATTTCTCCTACTATGAGTGTGACTGAGTGTCATTCTTATGTTTAAAGGTCAGATGTGTTTCTTTTATCAGTGAAAGTTCTGTTCATATTTTTCACTCATTTTCTTTTCTTTTTTTCTTCCTTTAATTAATTTTTATTTTTTAGTTTGTTTTGCTTTACAATACTGTATTCGTTTCACATCGACATGAATCAGACACGAGTGTACATGAACTCCCAATCCCGACCCCCACCTCCCTGCTCCCACCCCACACCCTCTCTCTGGATTATCCCCGTGCATCAGTCCCAAGCATCCTGCATCCTGCATCAAACCTGGCCTGGTGATTCGTTTCACTTATGATATCACACATGTTACACTGCCACTCTGCCAACCCATCCCACCCTCTCCCTCTCCCACAGAGTCCAAAAGGCTGTTCTATACATCTGTGTCTCTTTTGCTGTCTTGCGTACAGGTTTATTATTACCATCATTCTAAATTCCATATATATGTGTAAGTATACTGTATTGGTGTTTTTCTTTCTGACTTGCTT